>CM069132.1:78140173-78555173 GCA_035221665.1 Okamejei kenojei
CCCCCCCCCCCCCCCCCCCCCCCCCCCCCCCCCCCCCCCCCCCCCCCCCCCCCCCACCCCCACCCCCCCCCCCCCCAATCAGATCTGGAAGAAGTGTCTCGACCCGAAACCTCACACTGCTATTTTCTACAGAGATGCTGCTGGTCCCGCTGATTTATGCCAGGTTTTTGTTTCTATTTCTTCACTGTCTTCATTGTCCACTATATCACCAATTCTCGGTATCATCTGTAAACTTATGCACTATATAAAACGAAACTTTATTGTCAATCAAATCATTAATGTAGTGAGTAAAACATTGATGAACAGGCAGCTATCCCTGCAGCCACATCACTGGTCACAGGTTCTCTAAGTATCTAAAGGGCCTGTCTTCACTTGGTGACCTATTCTCACGTGTTCTGGCGAGTTTGCCTCGCCTCATTACTCTCCGCATGGTCGACACGAGCGGTCTTGATGGGAGGTTAAACTCTCCTTCATGCTCAAGAGTGGTCTCGCGTACTCTAGGCCTCAGGGTAGGTTGCGCGGGCGTTTTTTTCAATATGTTAAAAATGCCCATAAGTAAAAAGGTCGCCAGGAAAAATTTGATATTTTTTTTACTCGTTATGGTTTAATGTAGTTAGGTCATTGTAGGTCGACATGACAGTCGTAGGTAATCGAGGGTAGTCGAAGCTAGTCAAAGGTAGTCATAGATAGTCGAAGGGAGATCGAAGGAGGTCGACTTCAATCTCCATATACGGTGTTCCTATTTCCCGAAGTTAGTCGTAGTTAGTCTTAGCTAGTTGAAGCAAGTCTTTCAACATTGTCGAGGAGGGTCAAAAGGGAGGTCTTCTACATAGTCGAAGGAGGTCTTCAACCATGTCATCTTTTAATTCTATCTGAACTAGCCAATAGATCACCTAAGTGGACAGCCCTTAATGCTATTTGGTTCAAATGCTGCATCAAAATGTGATGTCAGTTATTCTTGTCTACCCCCTGGAATTCAGCAATTTGCTTCATGTTGGAGCAAAATGGTGATGAGGTCAGTAGTCGAGAGATCTTGGTAAATCCCAAATAATCCACAAGATGGCTTTTGGTGAGTACGTGACATGCAATTGCACTGTTAAGAAGACATATTACTTTGTTGACATTTGACAGTAGACTAATTGGAAATAATTAACAAGATTAAATTTGCCCTGCTATTTGTGAATTAGATATAAATGAACAATCTTCTTCCTAGTCATGTAGATTGCAATGTTGTAAGTGTATGTAGAACATAGAACATAGAACAGTACAGCACAGGAGCAGGCACTTTATCACACAATGTCTGTGCCGAACAGGAAAACAAGTTAAACAAACGCCTTTGCTTGCATGTTATCCATGTTAACCCTCCATTCCCTGCATATCCATGTGCCTATTCAAATACCAGTGAATGCCACTGTCATATCTGCCTCCACCACCATCCTTGGCAGCATATTTGTCCCTCTCACCTTAAAGCTATGACCACTAATCCTTGACATTTCCTTGAAAATATTTTTACAGACCACCCTTCCTAGGCCTCTCATAATTTTACTGCTAGCAGATCTCCCCTCAATGTTCGACATTTCAGAGAAACCAATCCAAGTTTGCCCAACATCTCCTGATAGATATTACCCTCTAATTCAGGCAGCATTCTGGTAAACTGCTTCTAAACCGTTTCCAAAGCCATTACATCCTTTCTGCTGTGGGGTGTCCATGGCTGTGCACAATACTCTAAATATGACCTAACCAAAGTGTTGTAATGCTGCAACATGTCTTCCTGACACTTGTACTCAATCCCCCAACCAATGAAGGCAAACAAACCACACACCTTCATTACCACTTTATCTACTTGTGTTGGCACTTTCAGGAAGCTGTGGACTTGGACCCCAAGATCCCCCCCATACATCAATTTTGCTCTCAATTTACCCATAGTGCAGCGGCTCACATTTTCTTGGATTAAACTCCATCTGCCATTTCTCCACATTTCTGTAGCTGATCTGTATCCTTGGACAGTCTTCCTCACTGTCCAAAACTCCACTTTTGCTGTATCCAATACTTTCAGCAACTTCTAGCAAGGTCATGGATTGGTTTGATGGTAGAATCTTGAGTGCAGCTGAAATGGAATATCCATTCGACACTCTGGTCGAATATCATTATGGATGCTTTTGCCACCTTGGCCCTTCGACCTGCATGCCCGGCCCTGGGATCAGGGCGGATAGATTGTTGATGATGCCATTTCAACCTGCCCATTGCTTAATTACTCATCATTCATGGGATTGCATGTGGCCAGACAATAGATCTTTGATCTGGTACTTTTAGTTGTGAGATTGCTTATGAGTTCTGTTATGAACCTTTTGCATGCACAATGTTCTTTGGTAACTTCACCAGGTTGGTTCTTGGTACTTCTCATGATATGTTCTTTTACACACCTTGTTGAATCATGTAAATCTCCTTGTTATGGTGATGGTAAAGTGATGGATATGCAATGTCATGAGACTACCTATAATGGCAGTGTAGATTTTTACTCTGTAGATAATCCAGAGTATGGATCTACATCCATAATACAGATTTGTGCTGCCAGATTTATTCTGAGACTGTACAACTTACTCTGTTGGGAGAGAATGTGGAACTCTGTCATTCTACCAATGCTATTGTGAACAGATATACCTGCAACAGATAAATTGGTGAGGATGAACTTTATATGAAGTAATTGTGATTTTCTCACAATCTGCCATACATCCACTCTGGAAGCTATGATCTTTAGGTCTTAGCCAGCTCTTGCGATTGCAATCAATCTAATCATAGATCATCATAGAAGGTTCCTTCACTCAGAGTACACTCTGTGCTCTTGCTACCATCAGTGTTTGTTTTCCAAGCGTATGAAAAAGCATTGATGTACCTGCTGGGGAAAGAGTGAACTGGAATTAGAAGAATGTTTTTCAAGGTGGAACCTGGCACATTAACTTTGCAAGCCCATTTAGACTAGGAATTAATCACTGTGTGTAAATGCCATGTCTAGGTTGATGCCAGCTGATCTGCCCAGTTGTATTTTTTCTCTGTTTGAATGTAGTGATACAATATAATACAATACAAATTTATTGTCATTTGAACCTCAAAAGAAGTTCAAACAAAATTTGGTTTCTGCAGTCATACAACAAGAAAAGAACCAAGACACACAAACAACACAATTTACACAAACATACATCACAGTGAATCTCCTTCTCACTGTGATGGAAGGCAAAGTCTTGTGTCTACCCTGTGTTCCATTCTTCTCCCGATGTTAAAGCTCCCGGCGGGCAATGGCAAGTCCCGCGGCCGTTAAGGCCGCGCCGGGCGATGCAAGGCCCTGCTCCGGGTCATCCTCAACCCCGCAACTCGGGCGGGAGAGGTTGCCATTGCGGGAGCTCCGAAAGAAATAATGGTAAAACCAAAAGACATGCAATCTTTCCAGATCGGAAAGATTTGGGGTTTTACAAATTTCAGACCAGATTGGCTGGCAGATCCCATCCCCTGAACACCATAATTTAATCAGATTTTTTTTTGAAACATTGTAATAATTTCCATAGTCATTGTCAAAGATCATAGAGCGGAGCTATGATCTTTGGTCATTGTTACTCAGACTAGTTGTTGTTTTACCAAATCTGAATTGAAATTTTACACCTGCCACAGTGTGATTTGAACTCTGGTCTTTGGTTGCTAATTTGGTAATTTAATAGCTGCATCACCACATTATGTGATCACAGTCTTTTGATATTAACAAAATCAATAATTAAGAAAGGAAGAAAGCATTAATTTCATTAAAATATATAAATTTATATCATGCAGGATGATTCCATCAAAATGGAAACCAATCCAGAAAACATCCTGATATCTTTAGCATGGAGTCAGATTATGAAATAGTGCAGAAGGAGGCTATTTAGCCCATTGTGTCAGAATCTTTGAAGACCTAATTTAAATTATTTCATTCATGTGCTCTTTCCTTAGAGCCCTGTATTTCTGCTCTCTCTGAATATTTAACCACTTTCCTATTGAAAGTTACGGTTGGATTTGGGACTGCAATTTCCCACTGGAAGTAATGCATCACATAACAATTCACAAGGACACATGAAACAAGACCTTGGGTAGAATAAAACTGCCTTAGAGAGTCATTATACATCGTGGAAACAGTATCAAATGCCGTGGAAACAGGAACTTTGACCCACCTTGCTCATGCCGACCAATATTCCCCATTGACAACATTTGGCCCATATTGTTCTAAATCAATCCTATCCATGTACCTGTCGAAATGTTTCTGAAGTGTGATAGTACCCGCCTAAACTCCATCCTCCGGCAGCTCACTCCTTATATCCACCATCCTTTGTTTAAGAAAATCTCCCCTAACCTTAAACCTATGTCCTCTGGTTTTTGATTGTTCTAATCTGGGTGAAACACTGCAATTACCATATTTATTCCTCTCATTCCTTCTCCATCACTCAGTTAAATCACAGCTGATCTGATATCGTCACTTTGACTGCTGCAGTAAATGCTTGTCAACATATTCAATGCCTTTGCTTTCACAGTCTCTGCAGTAGAGATTTACAAAAAAAAGAATGTTTTCCCTCATTTCCCTCATGTCCAAATATACAATCTCTCATTCCAAAGCTTTACCCCTTCAGAGAAACATCCTCTTGGCATTTACTCTGTCAAATCGCCTCAAAACTTTATATGTTTCAATGTATTCATCTCCCATTAATCTCCAATGTGTATCATCTCAGACTTCTCAACCTTTCAATGTATAACAAACCATGCATTCCAAGTATAAATCTAATTACAGTATTTTTTTTCTGAATCTTCTGTGCATTGTCTTCAGTGAAAGCACTTCCGTTCTTAAAAGTGCAGTTTCAAGTGGGGTAGCTAATGTAACCCCACTTTTTAAAAAAGGGAGGGAGAGAGAAAACGGGGAATTACAGACCAGTTAGTCTAACATCGGTAGTGGGGAAAATGCTAGAGTCAGTTATTTAAGATGGGATAGCAGCACATTTGTAAAGTGGTGAAATCATTGGACAAAGTCAGCATGGATTTATGAAAGGTAAGTCATGTCTGACGAATCTTATTGAATTTTTCAACAATGTAACTAGTAGAGTGGATAAGGGAGAACCAGTGGATGTGTTATATCTGGACTTTCAGAAGGCTTTCGACAAGCTCCCACATAAGAGATTAGTATACAAACTTAAAGCACATGGTATTGGGGGTTCAGTATTGATGTGGATAGAGAACTGGCTGGCAGACAGAAAGCAAAGAGTAGGAGTAAACAGGTCCTTTTCAGAATGGCAGACAGTGACTAGTGGGGTACCGCAAGGCTCAGTGCTGGGACCCCAGCTATTTACAATATATATTAATGATCTGAATGAGGGAATTGAATGCAACATCCCCAAGTTTGCAGATGACACGAAACTGGGGGGCAGTGTTAGCTGTGAGGAGGATGCTAGGAGGCTGCAAGTTGACTTGGATAGGTTGGGTGAGTGGGCAAATGCATGGCAGATGCAGTATAATGTGGATAAATGCGAGGTTATCCACTTTGGTGGCAAAATCAGGACGGTAGACTATTATCTGAATGGTGGCCGATTAGGAAAAGGGGAGATGCAACGAGACCTGGGTGTCATGGCTCACCAGTCATTGAAAGTAGGCATGCAGATGCAGCAGGCAGTGAAGAAAGTGAATGGTATGTTAGCATACATAGCAAAAAGATTTCAGTATAAGAGCAGGGAGGTTCTGCTGCAGTTGTACGAGGTCTGGGTGAGGTCAGACCTGGAGTATTGCGTACAGTTTTGGTCTCCTAATCTGAGGAAAGACGTTCTTCCAATAGAAGGAGTACAGAGAAGGTTCACCAGACTGATTCCTGGGATGGCAGGACTTTCATATGAAGAAAGACTAGATAGACTCGGCTTGTACACGCTAGAATTTAGAAGATTGAGGGGGCATCTTATAGAGACTTACACAATTCTTAAGGGGTTGGACAGGCTAGATGCAGGAAGATTGTTCCTGATGTTGGGGAAGTCCAGAACAAGGGGTCACAGTTTAAGGATAAGGGGGAAGTCTTTTAGGACCGAGATGAGAAAATCATTTTTCACACAGAGAGTGGTGAATCTGTGGAATGCTCTGCCACAGAAGGTAGTTGAGGCCAGTTCATTGGATATATTTAAGAGGGAGTTAGATATGGCCCTTGTAGCTAAAAGGATCAAGGGGATTGGAGAGAAGGCAGGTACAGGATACTGAATTGGATGATCAGCCATGATCATATTGAATATGAACATGTGGAGGAACCAACGAGAGAGCAGGCTATTCTAGACTGGATATTGAGTACTGAGGAAGGGTTAGTTAGCAGCCTTGTTGGACGTGGTCCCTTGGGCAAGAGTGACCATAATATGGTTGAGTTCTTCATTAGGATTAAGAGTGAAATTGTTAATTCAGAAATACGGGTCCTGAACTTAAAGAAATGTAACTTTGAGGGTATGAGACGTGAATTGGCCAAGTTGGACTGGCAATTGATTCTTGAAGGGTTGATGGTGGATATGCAATGGAAGGCATTTAAAGACTGCATGGATGAACTACAACAATTGTTCATCCCAGTATGGCAAAAGAATAAACCAGGGAAGGTGGTGCATCCGTGGATAACGAGGGAAATCAAGCATAGTATCAAAAAAAATATGAAGCGTACAAATTAGCCAGAAAAAGCAGCCTACCAGGGGACTGGAGAAATTAAGAGACCAACAGAGGAGGACAAAGGGCTTAATTAGAAAAGGGAAAATGGAGTATGAAAGAAAACTGGCAGGAAACATAAAAACTGACTGCAAAAGTTTTTATCGATATGTGAAGCGCAAAAGATTAGTTAAAACAAATGTAGGACCCTTGCAGTCAGAAACGGGAGAATTGATCATGGGGAACAAGGACATGGCAGACCAATTGAATAACTACTTTGGTTCTGTCTTCACTAAGGAAGACATAAATAATTTGCCGGAAATAGCAGGGGATCGTGGGGCAAATGAGATGGAGGAAATGAGTGAAATCCAGGTTAGTCGGAAAGTGGTGTTGGGTAAATTGAATGGATTAAAGGCCGATAAATCCCAGGGTACTTCTTTACTTCTTTGTAGCCCCAGAAATAGCAGATGCCTTAGTGATAATTTTTCAAAACTCTTTAGATTCTGGAGTAGTTCCTGAGGATTGGAGGGTAGCTAATGTAACCCCACTTTTTAAAAAGGGAGGGAGAGAGAAAACGTGGAATTAAGACCTGTTAGTCTAACATCGGTAGTGGGGAAACTGCTAGAGTCAATTATTAAAGATGGGATAGCAGCGCATATGGAAAGTGATGAAATCATTGGACAAAGTCAGCATGGATTTACGAAGGGTAAATCATGTCTGACGAATCTTATTGAATTTTTTGAGGATGTAACTAGTAGCGTGGATAAGGGAGAAGCAGTGGATGTGTTGTATCTGGACTTTCAGAAGGCTTTCGACAAGGTCCCACACAAGAGATTGGTATACAAACTTAAAGCACACGGTATTGGTGGTTCAGTATTGATGTGGATAGAGAACTGGCTGGCAGACAGGAAGCAAGGAGTAGGAGTTAACGGGTCCTTTTCAGGATGGCAGACAGTGACTAGTGGGGTGCCACAAGGCTCAGTGCTGGGACGCCAGCTATTTACAATATACATTAATGATTTGGACGAGGGAATTAAATGCAACATCTCGATGTTTGTGGATGACACGAAGCTGGGGGCAGTATTAGCTGTGAGGAGGATGCTAGGAGGCTGCAGGATGACTTGGATAGACTGGGTGAGTGGGCAAATGCATGGCAAATGCAGTATAATGTGGATAAATGTGAGGTTATCCACTTTGGTGGCAAAAACAGGAAGGTAGACTATTATTTGAATGGTGACCGATTAGGAAAAGGGGAGATGCAGCAAGACCTGGGTGTCATGGTACACCAGTCATTGAAAGTAGGCATGCAGGTGCAGCAGGCTGTGAAGAAAGTGAATGGCATGTTGGCATTCATAGCAAAAGGTTTTGAGTACAAGAACAGGGAGGTTCTACTGCAGTTGTACAGGGTCTTGGTGAGGCCACACAGTTTGGTCTCCTAATCTGAGGAAAGACATTCTTGCCATAGAGGGAGTACAGAGAAGGTTCACCAGACTGAATCCTGGCATGGCACGACTTCCATATGAAGAAAGACTGGATAGACTTGGCTTGTACTCGCTGGAATTTAGAAGATTGAGGGGTGATCTCATAGAGACTTACAAAAGTCCAGGACAAGGGGTCACAGTTTAAGGATAAGGGGGAAGTCTTTTCGGACCGAGATGAGAAAATCGTTTTTCACACAGAGAGTGGTGAATCTGTGGAATTCTCTGTCACAGAAGGTAGTTGATGCCAGTTTGTTGGCCATATTTAAGAGGGAGTTGGATGTGGCCCTTGTGGCTGAAGGGATCAGGGGGTATGGAGAGAAGGCAGGTACAGGATACTGAGTTGAATGATCAGCCATGATCATATTAAATGGCGGTGCAGGCTCGAAGGGCTGAATGGCCTGCTCCTGCACCTAATTTCTATGTTTCTATGTTTCATCACCAACTTGCAAGGTTGCATCAAATCTTTTGACCCTTTCAAATATATGTATATAATTTTAAAAAACATTCCATTATCCTTTCAGCTACTTGCTGCACTTGCATACTATGTTCTCATGTTTTATGTGCTTGGACCCAGAGATTCCTTTGTATTGCAATATTTTCTTATTTCACTCCATAATACATTTTCTATTCTCCATTCAAAGGTGGATAGCCCACATTATTCCACATTATTTTCTATTTGCCAATTTCTTGCCCACCCATTCACTCTAACTGTCTATATATCTTACCAGGCTCCACACAACTTTCTAACCAAACTTATCTCTGTATCATCTGCAAATTATTTTGTGGTATCTTTGTCACAAGGGACCAAGGCATCAACATGGATCATAAATAGTTGAGGCTCAACACTGATGCAAGTGGAATATCGCAAACTAACGAATTCCATTAAAAAAATGATCTGTTTATTCCACCCAACTTTTTTTCTGTTAAATAGCAATCAATTTCAACATGTTATCCACAACATTCGGGATCCATCTGGGATGGCGGGACTGTCATATGAGGAAAGATTAAAAAGACTGGGCTTGTATTCACTGGAGTTTATAAGGATGAGGGGGGATCTTATAGAAACATATACAATTATAAAAGGACTGGACTGGATAGGTGCAGGAAAAATGTGCCCAATGTTGGGTGAGTCCAGAACCAGGGGCCACAGTCTTAGAATAAAGAGGAGGTAATTTAAGACTGAGGTGAGAACAAACGTTTTTACCCAGAGAGTTGTGAATTTATGGAATTCCCTGCCACAGAGGGCAGTGGAGGCCAAATCACTGAATGGATTTAAGAGAGAGTTGGATAGAGCTCTAGGGGCTAATGGAGTCAAGGGATATGGGGAGAAGGCAGGCAAGGGTTATTGATAGCGGACGATCAGCCATGAACACAATGAATGGCGACGCTGGCTCAAAGGGCCGAATGGCCTCCTCCTGTACCTATTTTCTATGTTTCTGTGTTCCTATGTAACACTGTAATGTGTAATCAGAAGCAGTAACAAATGTCCTGCAAATCTAAAATAAAACATAGATACATAGATACATCAATAAATTATTACAAAGAACAGCAGCAAATTAGTCAAACATAATTACCGTTCTGCTTGATTGGCTTGTGATTTTCTATTACCACCTGAACAATAGAATCCAGTATGTTTTCAAAGACATATGTAATTGTAATTGTCCTAGAGTTAAGATAGATGCAAGAGAGTTTCTCAGTGGGTCAGACAGCATCTCTGGGGAAAGGAATAGGTGATGTTTTGTGTCAAGACCCTTCTTCAGACTCTTCAGACTGAAGAAAAGTCTCGACCTGAAACTTCACCTATTCCTTTTCTCCAGTGATGCTGTCTGACCTGCCGAGTTACTGCAACTTTTTGTGTCTATCTTCAGTTTAAACCAGCATCAGCAGTTTCTTCCTACACATTGTCCTAGAGTTCCCTACTTTCTGTCTCTTGGAATCACATTTGCAGTTTTCCACTTGTCTAGGAGCCCTTAAGATTTCAGGGAATATTGAAAGGTTTTAATCAAAGGATTAATTTTCTGCACAACCATTTGTTTTAAGATGTTAAGATACAGGCCATAGATCCAAGGGACCTGTCACTCAGGTTTACCACATCGGTTTTTTTTTAATGATAATTTTTTTTTTTAATTCTCAACTCTCTATAGCATTCTGAGTACTTGGTACTACTTAAATGTTTTTTTTTTTTTCCACCAGGAAAAATGATCCAAAATAATGATATAGAATCCTTGCCATTCTCTATTCCATAATTATGAGTTCTACACGGTGTCTAAATAAACATTTTCTGTATTTTGTTTCTTGTTCTTTATCCAATGTTTGCAGAAGCTCAGTTCTTCAAAATTAAAATGAGCTCCAATTACAGGCTGTCATTTGCACCAGATTGATTAGTAGGACTTGATGTTACAATCCCTAAGGTTTTTCACTACAATTGACATTTGGTATTCTTGGGGATGACGACTAGGTGATTTTGCTACCAATCAGACACATCTTCAGTTGTGTACCTCAACGTCACTGGGTGTTTCGGCCTTTTATCACAAGACACCCTCAGTCGAGGCGGGCCCACCGCAGGGTGATCAGACCTGGGTGTGTGTCTTATGGTTACCCTCTGGATGGTCACGTGGCAGCCCAGACAGCATCTTTTCTCTTCAGCCACAGCCAGTGACTGCTCCATTCGGCTTGTTTCCTTCCATCTTCCTCTCTACCGCTGACTATGGCTGGTTGGGTTCTGGACTCGTGTCTGTTGGTGGGACAGTACTTGATTGAGCTTCGCCTGGGGTGCTGATACCCTGTGGACTGTAGTGGTTAACCTGCCACTGGGCTTCACTCGACTGATTTGGCCTACCTCTTAGAAAGTAATGGTCAATGCGAGGCCCCTCACCAAGCTCTCTCAGGCACTTTTTCCTGGCCTGGTGGATCTTGAGACCCTTCTCTGATGTTATCTTTTCCCAGCCACAGATGCAGCTTCGTAGCTGCCAGTCCTGCCAGTGCTGCTGCTCTGTCAATTGCTGTGCTAGTTGTAATATTCATTGTCGATTCCATCCGTAGCAATATAAGGGTGGATCCAAAACGCTGATTAGCGATGGATCCTGCTGGGATGAGGAGCTAGCCCATGCCAGCCCCGGTGGGGTCTATTCCCTCTGGTCAGCAGTCCATAGTCACTGTGGAATATAATTAATCTAAATCAAATGCTGCAAAGTTTTGCTGCAAAAATGAACAGCAATATTTAAAGCACAAGTGACGTGACCATTGCACTTCATAGTTTAAAACTAATCATTGGTTTCAACGTAGTGGCAACTGAGATGAGTTTGTGCAATGAGTCTGAAGAAGGGACCTGACCCGAAACATTGCCTATTCATTCCCTCCACTGATGCTGCCTGACCTGCTGAGTTAAGGGCCTGTCCCACTTGCATGCGATTGCATGCGTTTGGCACGACCAAACGGAAGCGGAGTTCATGTGAAGTTCACGCTAAATACGCGCTAAGTACACGCTAAGATGCGCTAAGTTCGTACTAAGTTTGCTCGTGACGTCATTTGCATCATAATTAACAATCAGCTGGGCAGGAGGCGGGCTGACTGAATTTGGGCATCGCATGGCATCGGGTGGTGACGTCATCACGCAACACCACGCCGGGCGGTGACAACATCACGCAATGCCATGTGCTAGGCATATGCCGTCAAGACGCTGCGTATGATCGCAATGCGCCTGCGTGCCGACACGCCGTTGGCGCCAAAGTTTTGGGACACTGTCAGTTTTTTGGAGCCCCGCGTGATGTCGGGACCAGCCTTGCACAACTCCGCGCTTCTAAGTGGGGCCGGTCCCGCACGGCCATACGGTGCCCGTACGCCTCAAACGACCACGTTTGGTCGCGCCAAACGCATGCAATCGCATGCAAGTGGGACAGGCCCTTTACTCTATCACTTTGTGTTTACTTAGATAGCACAGCCTTTTTCAAACAATGCAGCTCAGATGTGTGGATTCATGTGTTGTGTGTCTTTTTTGTTTCCTTCAAGAGTTAAGAGTCAAGAATGTTTTATTGGCCTCCCTGCCATAGAGGGCAGTGGAGGCCAAATCACTGGATGTATTTAAGAGAGAGTTGGATAGAGCTCTAGGGGCTAGTGGAATCAAGGGATACGGGGAGCAGAGAGGCACGGGTTATTGATAGCGGACGATCAGCCATGATCACAATGAATGGTGGTGCTGGCTCGAAGGGCCGAATGGCCTTCTCCTGCACCTATTTTCTATGTTTCTATGTTTCTATTGCCAAATGCTCCAGATAGAACAATGAAATTCTTACTTGCAGCAGTGCAACAGAATATGTAAATATAGTACACTGTAAACAATATAATAAATGAGAAAAAAAATGCTCAGGGTGTGTATATACACGCACAAATACGTACACATAAAAAAACAAACAAACAATAATAGTGCAATAATAACAATGATAGTCTATGGAGTTCAGAGCTTAATTGAGGTTGTAGTGCTTAATAGCCTGATGGCTTTAGGGAAGAAGCTGAACCTGAATCTGTTTACTGTTCATCAAAGATCCTCAGAGCAATTGTGCTTCTTGTTGTTAAAATCTAAAATATGCTTAAAAATATCATCACTTTATCCTTTAAGATTCAAGATTCAAGATTCAAGATAGTTTATTGTCATGTGTCCCAGATAGGACAATGAAATTCTTGCTTTGCTTCAACACAACAGAATAATGTAGACATAAATAAATACAGAACAGATCAGTGTGTCCATATACCATTGAATATATATATATATATATACACAAATAAATAAGCATATTAAGTGCAATAGGCTAATTAAAGCTCAGATTTTTGTTTGAGTTGAGTTTAATAGTCTGATGGCTGTGGGGAAGTGCGTATTCCTTAACCTGGATGTTGCAGATTTCAGGCTCCTGCATCTTCTACCTGAAGGCAGCGGAGAGATGAGTGTGTGGCCAGGATGCTGTGGGTTCTTGATGATGCTGCCAGCCTTTTTTAGGCAGCGACTGTGGTAGATCCCCTCGATGGTAGGGAGGTCAGAGCTGATGATGGACTGGGCAGTTTTTACTACTTTTTGTAGTCTTTTTCGCTCCTGGGCACTCAAGTTACTGAATCAAGCCACGATGCAACCGGTCAGCATGCTCTCTACTGTGCACCTGTAGAAGTTAGAGAGAGTCCTCCTCGACATACCGACTCTCTGTAATCTTCTCAGGAAGTAGAGACACTGATGTGCTTTCTTTATAATTACATCAGTGTTCTGGGACTAGGAGAGATCTTTGGAAATATGCACACCCAGGAATTTGAAGCTCTTGAAACGGGACTATGGGTCCCCATCCTACCCCTTCCAAAGTCCACAATCAGGTCCTTGGTTTTGCTGGTGTTGAGAGCCAGGTTATTGTGCTGGCACCATTTGGTCAGTCGGTCAATCTCACTTCTATATCTCTGACTCGTCTCCATCAGTGATACGTCCCACAACAGTGGGGTTGTCGGCGAAATTGATTGAACCACAATCACTTTTAAATATGATGTCTGGTTGATTTTAACATATTTTCACTGTCTTTGATTCAAGGACAATGTACATACATTTTTTTTAAACCTATGAGAAGTAGACAGCCAAATAGCCACGATATGGCTGAGTGAATATTTGACTGCGTTAAAGAATACTAAATATATAAAATTTGTATTCCCAAAGGCACAAACCACATAATGGTTTTTGTGCCAACTCACCCAGAAGAATAACATAGTGATGATATGCAAACCTGTGCATCTACAAAATGAGTGCACTATTTTACATTCTTATGTGAACTTTGGTTGTACTGATAAAGGAAGTTATGTTGATGTGCTGATCAACATTCAGCCCTTAGCCAGCACTGTCTAAGAATTATTCTTCTTTTCTTGCGTATGGCATGCACAGCCTCAAGTTATAGGTCAACTTGTTTTATTTGATCTATTTGTTTGTGCACGTTGGGTTGATTGCATTAGGCTATGATATTGTTCAGAACATTTCATGGCTGAATTTTATATATGGTTCATTTTCGTGACCTACTATATTCCTGGATTTGTTATGTACTAAAAAATATGTTAATATCTGTCTTGAATATAATCTTTGAATAAACATTCACAATCTTTAATTTAGTTTAGTTTAGTTTGGAGATAGTGTGAAAACTGCCCCTTCATCCCACCGAGTCCACATCAACCTGTGATCATCTTATACACTATCCTACAGACTAGGTACTATTTAAAAGTCAATTAACTTACAAACCTGTACGTCTTTGGAGCGTGGAAGGAAACTGGAGCACCCAGAGAAAGTCCACACGGTCACAGGGAGAATGTACAAACTCCACAAAGACAGCACATGTAGTCAGGATTGATCCCGGGTTTCCAGAGCTGTAAGGCAGCAACTCTACCGCTGCTCCACCTTGCCACCCCTTGTGACAGTCCTGTGTGACAAGGAATTCAAGATGTCCATAATGACCTGAGTAAAGAAATGTCTCCTCTTCTTGTTTCAGAAGCTTGTTCTAGATGTGTTAAACTAGGGAGACAGCCTCTCAGCACGTATCTTTCAAGGCTTTTCTGAAACCTTCTCGCATCTGCCGTGTTTGGCATTTCAATTCATAATAGTTTTGTGCATTATTAACCAACAAAATCAATTATTTCAATGATGTTTTATCAGAACCAGTTGGGGTGGAAGATCGCAACCTTCATGTGGTCCACCCTGTTTTGATGAATGCAATCAACCCGGTATGCACAATCAAATAAGACCAAATAGAACAAGTTGTCCTACAACTTTAAGCTGTGCACACCATACGCAAGAAGAGGATCAGAACCAGTAGAAATTTAAGGACAAATTTTTTCAGTTGTAGAGAAGGGGAAAGGAACAAAACAATGTCTGTCCTAAGGTGAGGCCCCAAGGAGAATAAATTCCATAAGTCACATTAAGAGAGAGGTTTGATTTAGTTTAGTTTAGAGAAACAGTGCCCTTCTGCCCACCGAGTCCACGCCAACAAGTGATCGCCGTACACTAACACTATCCTACACACTAGGGACTATTTTGTTTACAATTTTACCAAGCCAATTATCCTACAACCTGTCCGTGTTTGGAGTGTGGGACAAAACCAGAGCACCCAGAGAAAACTCACGTGATCACGGGGAGAATGTACAAAATCCTTACGGACAGCACCGAGTCTCTGGCACTGTAAGACAGCAACTATACTGCTGCACCACCATGTCACACTGAAGGCTTGTTCAATGCTGCTGCTTTGCCTACAGGAAACGTAAATGAAAAGAGCTGATGAAATCAGAAGAAGAAGAAAACAATGCTTGAACGGTGATGCACCAGACATGCAGATGCTGGAAATCTGAACAAGACCAGGAAATGCTAGAAATACTCAGAATGGTCAGCCTGAGGGAGCCACAAAACTAAGTTAACATTACAAGTTTATCAAGAGAGTCGAGGGACATCATCTCATCTTCCATGTTATTGAAACCTACAAGGAATTCATTATTTTCTCCTAATTAGCCTTTCCTGTTTGCATTAAATTGGCCATATTTTGCAATCGCAGAGTCACAGGGACATAGCAATTATAAAAGGCAAAGCCAACCATCAACCATCTATTTTGCACTAAATTAACATTAAGCTCCATTTTATTTTTGTTCTCCTCACATTCTCATCAACATTTCCCAGAAACAGGATGACTTTGGGAAGTGGGAGGAAACTAGGGCACCCAGAAGAATCTCATGCAGTCATAGGGAGAATAGTAAGATTAAACGAGAACTTACCAGTTTGAAGTTTGATCTTTATTTTATGAAGGAGTCGAGTTGAGGGACTACGTGAATAGAAGCCCGTACAGCCGTTGGTGCGTCAATCTTCAAAGCAGCGGAATGAATTCACAGCTAACAATGACCGAAGTATAACGGTAAGATGATAAAACTAGAACTACCAGATGTGATCTATGAGGGTGGGAGCGGAGGGCGGGGGGCACGTAGTCCCTCAACTCGACTCCTCCATAAAATAAAGATCAAACTTCAAACTGGTAAGTTCTCGTTTAATCTTACTATTTTACTTCGGAGTCACGTGAGTGACTACGTGAAGACTTCAAAGCACTGTGAATTCACGCCGCAGACTCAAATCCGACGTTCACACTGCTGGATTGACTCAAAAGTCGTTAACAATCAATCATGCATCAGTAATTTACATTTGTTAAATGGAATAACAGTTTATTTACAAACAGATCATAACAAACCCCTCTAACTCAGGGGAAAAATGTAACAGTACTGACACCAGAATCAGCAAACACCCCGAGCCTTGAAATCGGCTTGTGACAAAATCTCTGAAAATTAGCTCACTGGACCATCCTGCGGCCGCGAGGACCTTGCAATCGTTTGCACCGACACCTTACTGTGTGGTTTTTTGTGACTAATAAACAAAGCCAACTCTGTTCCTCTCAGAGGTTTAGTAATCTCAATGTAACGAGATAAATGTGAGACTATACAGAAGCGATCTACCGACACATGCATTCTATCTAGCCGTAGCTTTTGCAATGTTTGTACACGTTGGGCTGAAACCCAACACCAGAAGCATGACCACCTTCATAGTTACTTTGGCTATAGATAGGCTTGTAACCGGAGCCCACTGGCGAAGAAACATAAAAACCTCACTCACATTGCAAATACCGGCATACCTGAGTTTAGGAGGATTAGAATTGAAAACTCCCTTCATGAATCGTGACTAACGGATGTGTCCCTACTGTATGCAATTCTGCATTCATAGGTAAAATAAGAAGACAGAGCACTTCTGGCTGAATTAATTGCACTGTAACTTAATTTTTGGTCAAAATAAAGAGTTGACAAACTCCAATACATCCGTGATCCCTGACGTGTGGTATACAATATCCTGCTGTAGGCAGAATTGCTCCCACTTCCTTATATAGGTGATATATTGCTGCTGTGTACTATCCCTGCAGGGCCGACGTGAGAACATCCACCGTCCGATGAGACAGTCCTCTCCCCAGGTATGGCCTCCTTATAATCTGCAAATTAACAGATCAATACGATCCTATAAAGGAGGTTGATCCCCAGTGACTGGATTTACCAGTAGATTTTTATTCTTGGGCATAAGCATGTAAGGCTCCCTAGCCATTTGTAATACAACGGGAAACCATGCTCGTGTAGGCCAATCTGGCACTACCAATACCCCTGAAGCGGAGTCCTCTTGATCTTTTGCAAACATCTGCTGATGAGACAGAATGAAGGAAATACATACACAAACATTCCTCCCCCAATGCAGCGAAAATGCATCCACTGCTACTGCCCCAGTATCTGGTTACCATGAAACATATCTAGGTAACTGATGATTTAATCGAGATGCAAACAAGTCAATATCTGGCAATCATACTGATCAATAATTTGGTTAAACACATCCTGATTTAACATCCATTCATGTTGTCATTAACTGACGTGACCTCTTCCTGGCAAATAAAGTGCTGAAAGCCAGATATTTTGGTCAATACACCAGCTCCAAATCTGGTTAGCCAGTCTATCACAAGACTGTGACTTAACTCCACCCATGTGGTTTACATATGCCACTGCTGTGGTGTTGTGAATCTGAGCTGCACATGCAGATCCCTCCTTAGAAAACAATAAGCTTTGAGCCCATACCAGGTGCCAACAACTCTAAATAATCAGTCCCTCTTAATTGAGGAAGCGATGTCTCATCCACATTCCATCTGCCTCCACAAACTAGAAGACATATCTGTTGCACCCCAACCCAGTGCACTCACATCAGTCTGTAATATCAGTGATGGTGATTCCACGAAACCTTCCTTAAATTTTTTGAAACATGTACTATCCACCATTGTATGTCAGCAATCGCCCCAGCTGACAACTGCATAGGCCTATCAAAAATAGCCCCTTTGTATTCTCAGTGCCTGTTCCTTTGATGGTTGTAATTGTTGATAATGCAGAGGACAATACTGCACAGCTGGAAAAGCTGCAACAACTTCCCAATAAAACTGGCTACTTGTCTAATCAAAGGCCGTTGTTCTCCAACGAGATTAACACAGTCCTCAATAACTGATTCAATTTATCCCTGGGCAAAGTTACCAACATGTGATTGGAATTAATGGTAAATCCCAGATAATCAATAATTTGGACTGGTGATAATTTAGATTTACCTGGGTGAATACAAATCCCATTTGTTCAAAAATGATTTTAACAACTGAAACTGATGATTGAGTTTCAGCATGAGTCTTTCCAACAATCAGAAATCATCTAAAATAGGCCATTACCACATGCCCCTGAGCTCTAAGCAATGCTAACACAGGTTTTACCAATTTAGTAAATAATCTAGGAGCTGAAGTTAATCCATTCGGCAATGTCCTGAATTGCCACAGCTCAGTCATCCAAATAAAATTTCAAATATCTTCTATCATCACCATGAATAGAACACTGCGTAATATGCATTCTTTAAATCAATGGTTGCCATATAATACCTTTGGACACTAGATGTTTCCCCGTGGTAAAGTTCTCCATTTTGAAATGCCTATAACAAACAAATTGGTCAAATTCGATAAATCCAGAATAATTCTACATCCCCCAGTCTTTTAGATCTGGGAAATATACTTGACAGAAATTGTTGACTTTGATAGACAGAAGGCTCAATTACCCCTTCTCATGTAACGACTGAATCTCTGCTTGAATAAGCACATTTTCCTCATCTGAAAATAAGTTTACTACTAGGAAAATGTTGACTAGGTAGACTGTCCTTATAGTAAAATCCAATTTTTCACCCCTTCAATACACTAAGTATGAACAAATCTGATGTCAACTGCTGCCATTGTTTGAGAAACAATTTTTACCTTCCCCAATTTGAACAGGAACATCAGTTAATTCATTGTCTGTCAATGGTATATATTCCTTACCAGCATCTTTCCTTGCGGCCTTGTTGTCCTCGACTTCTTGTAGAGAACCTTTTTTTTGCCTTGCTTCCAGCTGGCTTAATGAGAGCCATGGTTATAACAACCTCATAACAGTCTTTGACCCTTTTTGCAAAATTACCACCAAACAACAGATTTCGTGGTGGTACACTGGTTTCAAAATGCATTACAAAGGAGTTCAGTTCATCCTGCTGTGCTTCAACCATATCATTTGTATCAATAACTTTCACCACAGCTGTAATACCTGCTGACAACAGTTTAAGCACTTTTTAAAACTTCATCTCCTGGGCCCTAGCAGGTAAAACCCATCTATGACCAAATTTGTGACTAACCACCGGTACCTTCAGGAGATCTCAATTAACAGGAGCTTTATAGTTTTTGCTACTTCATCCATAGCTAGCTCCTGTAACTGGTGGGAGAGCATATACTGAATGGCTTCAGCCAATTCTACATTAATCGCCTTTCGTGCCTCTCTCTACACTCAGCAAACTTCCCAGCAATGTTCGGAATTACCTCCCACCGAACACCTTTACTGCTCTCCCCCAGCAAACTGCCCTGATAGAACATCCTCCTCACAGGCAGGATAGTTCTGCAGCCCTTGAAACAGTGCTGCTAGCACAAGCTCTCCATCAGCCTGGCTTGGGCATCACTCCTCCTCACGGAGCTGGAACATCCTCCTCACAGGCAGGATAGTTCTGCAGCCCTGAAACAGTGCTGCTAGCACAAGCTCTCCATCAGCCTGGCTTGGGCACCACTCCTCCCCACGGAGCTGGTCCTGTCGAGCATTCTTTTGAAATAGAATCTCGACGTGGGAGAGCCGTGAGCAAACGGACTCTCCTATGGAGGGTATAACCTCCAGGCCCGACTCATTTACGGGCCACAGAGACTGCCAGCGGCCCCCTACTGACAAGCCTCCACTGCCCCCCGGCAGTGGGTCCGCAACCACTGGCTGTGTAGCCAGCACCGGACCAGGTGTACCAGACGGGCCTCCATCCTCACACTCTCCTGCCACTTTACCTTTCTACCCCCGGAGCGCCACGCCGACACCTTCTTCCCTTTCTGCAACATATCTACAAAAACTCCCAACCGTTGCAGGAAGAAAAAGACCTGTGGTAAAGTATTTCAACAAACCTTACCTCGTTTCAACTTGTTAACGAAAACTGCTGGAGAATGGAGAATGGAGGGTGAAGTCTGAAGAAGGGTCTCGACCCGAAACGTCGCCCATCTCCTTCGCTCCTTAGATGCCGCTGCACCCGCTGAATTCTCCAGCTTTCCATGTAACCCGCGGTTTAAACTTACCGCTCGGAGGAGCGCTGCTGCTCCCCCCGCCCGACTGCACCAGCGTCTGACGTCATGACGCACCAACGGCTGTACGGGCTTCTATTCACGTAGTCACTCACGTGACCTCGAAGTAAAATGTGAAAACTCCACACTGACTTCGGAAAATATTCTATGCATGTTTGTCCTTTTAAAAAAAAACTGAAATAGGTGCTACAGGGATTGATCAAAATCCATCTGAAACAGTTTGACACAGTCCAAAGAAAGAGAATAAAGCACAAATTGAAAAACTAGAATAAAAAGAGGACTAAATCACATGCAGTTACAAATTAAGTTATGCCAATTCAGAAGAAAGCAAACCCTGCAGATTATTTGATAAGCAAATACTTTGCAAGAGAACGCAATTCCAATACTGCTGAAAGCATCAGTAAATAGTTTAAACAGGCAGACTAAGAATTTAAAACTGTGAGATTCATGTCAACAAGAAATCTCATTGGACACTGGTGTATATGACAACAATTGAATTGAATTGAATTGAATTTAATACATTTTATTAGCCAATATGTATACATACAAGGAAATTGCGTTGGTGCTTTGCTCGCAACGATAACAACATAATATACAGTAGACAATTAAAAATAACACATTATAATTTAAACGTGAAGAATAAAACAAAATACCAGAGCAAAAGGAGGATACAGACTTTTGACTGTTGAGTAGAGCTACTGCTTGTGGAAAATAAGCTGTTTTTATGTCTGGCTGTGGAGGATTTGACACTCTGGATTCACCCCCCAGAGGGAAGTACTTCAAACAGTTTGTGGCCAGCATTAGAGGGGTCAGAGATGATCTTACCCGCTCGTTTCCTGGCCCTTGTAGTGTACTTTGTCAATGGGGGGAAGGTTGCAGCCAACAACCTTCTCGGCTGATCGAACAATGCGCTGCAGCCTGCGGATGTCATGCTTGGTGGCTGAGCCAAACCAGACCATGATGGAGAAGGTGAAAACAGAATCTATGATGGCCGTGTAGAATTGGACCATCTTTGCCTGTGGCAAATTGTCGTTTCTCAGCTGCCGCAGGCAATACATCCTCTGTTGGGCCCTTTTGACTGTGGAGTCGATGGTGACCTCCCATTTAAGGTCCCTGGAGATGATGGTTCCAAGGAACTTAAATGACTCCACAGATGGCACTGTGGTGTTGTTGATGGTGAGTGGGTGGAGGGAAGTCTACAATCAATTCCACTGTCTTAAGAGCATTGAGCTTCAGGTTGCTGTGATGGCACCAGGATGCCAGCTGTGTCACTTCCTGTCTGTAGGCAGATTCCTCCCCATCCTATAGGAGGAATCTGCAAACTATAGAGTGGAGGTGCAGAACCTGGCGGACTGGTGCTCACGGAACAACTTGTCACTAAACACTTCCAAGACCAAGGAGCTGATTATCGACTTCAGGAGGTTGCAGAATGGGGAATATGCCCCAATCTCCATCTACGGAGACAGTGTGGAAAGAGTGTCGAGCTTCAAGTTTCTGGGCACTCACATCTCAGAGGACCTCACATGATCCACCAACACCGGTGCGCTGGTCAAAAAGGCACAGCAACGACTGTTCTTCCTAAGAACATTGAAACGGACTGGTCTGCCCCAACAGCTGCTGACGACCTTCTACCACTGCACCACAGAGAGCATACTAACGTATGGCATCTTTGTGTGGTATCTCAGCCACATGGAGGCGGAGAGGAGAGCTCTTCAGCGCGTTGTCCACAGAGTGCAACAGATTATTGGGACACCGCTACCAGTCTTGGAGGGCATCTACCACACACAGTGCCTCAGGAAGGCCATCAGCATACATAAAGACTCCTCTCACCCTTGTAATGGACTGTTCGAACTACTCCCTTCCGGCAGATGTTACAAGGCCTTCTACGCCCGCACCACCAGACTCAGGAACAGCTTAATTCCCAGAGCTATAGCGGCTCTGAACCGGCCCTGCTGAGTACCCCCCCCACCCCTATGGACTGTCTCCCCTGGCCTCGCACTTTAGTCTGTGTTGATTTTACTAGTCTAATGTTCGTTTTTACAAACCTTGTTCTCAGGGTATTTAAACCTAAATTTTATTTGTCGATTAAGTTATGACATCGGATGGAAGTTGCAAACCAAATCTCGTTGCACTTATGTGCAATGACAATAAAATGTATTATTATTATTATTATATTATTATTATTATTATTATTATTATTATTATTATTATTATTATTATTATTATTATTATTATTATTATTATTATTATTATCCTGGATCAGTCAAATCAGGGTTATGTCATCCACAAACTTGAGAAGCTTGATAGAGGAGTCTGTGGCGGTGCAGTCATTGGTGTAGAGCAAGGGAGAGGAGAGAGTACACAGCCTTGCGTTGCTCCTATGTTGAGGGTCAGCAGGTCCGAGATATGCTTTCTTAGCCTCACATGCTGCTTCCTGTCTGTCAGGAAGTTGGTGATCAACTGACAGAGGAGTGTGTGGGGGAGGGGGGAGGGGGAACCTGCAGTAGAATTCGTTCAGGTCATTGGTCGCTGACGATTGTCCAAGGAGCGGGGGGTTTCCTCTTGTAGCTGGGGATTTTTTGCAAGCCCTTACACACTGCAGATGAGTCTTTCGCTGAGAACTTGCTCCTCAACTTCTCAGAGTACCTTTCCTGAGCAGCTCTGATTCCTCTTCCCGTTTGTACATGGGCTGCCTGTAGAGGTCTGCATCCCCGCTCCTGTAGGCCTCATCTTTAGACAGACAGCTTGTCATTGTTGAACCTGATCCGGGTCCTAGTGGGAATGCAGCTGTCCTCACAAAAGCTGACATATGATGTCAGTGTCTGTATATTCTTCGAGGCTTATGGTTTCTTCCTTGAACACATTCCAATCAGTGCAGTCAAAGCAGGACTGTAGGTTTTTAAATGCCTTTGCTTGTCCACTTTTTCATTGTTCTGACCACAGGCTTAGCAGATTTTAGTTTCTGCCTGTAGGTCGGAATAAGGTGAACTAAACAATGATCAGAGAGTCCAGAGCCGCATGAGGAACAGAGCGATATACATTCTTGATTGTAGTATAACAATGATCGAGTGTTCAACAAACTAATCTAATCTCCATTGCAAGTGTTTGGAAAAGGACATCTAGAAATTGAAGAGAAAGTAACTGTTCTAAAACAAATTTATTCAAATTTACTGATGAAAAATATCACCTGCCATGTTTGCTAACCAGAGGCTGAAGTCACCATATTGAACACTTTAACGAGGATGGCTATCAAAATAAACCTTTCTGATGAAATTGCTTTCAACATATTAAGCACCAGGATCTGCAATGCTAATCGTTCCTTTGGCTAATCACCTCTATACTTAGAACAAAAGCCCCGTGGCTTTGACATGAGTCACAAGTACCAATAATCAGGAACAGAGCAAGGTAACTCGCACAATTAGTTTCAGAATGAGGCATGGCTAAATTGAAAAGCTTTGACTGAAGGAGCATTGAGTTAGTCAATTCAAGGTAAAATATATCCACCAGATCAATGAGCTTTGACCACAAGGATCAGGAGTTTCAATGCGGCTTTCAAGATTACTCTTGCTATCAGGCAGAATGAATGAGGTGATGTAGATAAAAGGGGGGAAAATGAGTGGAATGAGTGAAATGAGTGGCCCATTGAACCATCGCCACCCCTTCACTGCCAACCAGACACTTTGCCAGAAATTCAAGCTGCCAACACTACTCTGTTCTGAAACGTGTTCTAGTCCCTGGCAGATTTAGTTTTCATGGGCTCAAGTTAAAATATTAGTTCTTGTAACAATGAGCATGTGCGAGTTGCTGCAAGATCACAGTATTTATTCTCGTAATGGAGATCTTTAGGGTAGAAATACAATCAAAAGATAAAGAAGCTGAAATTCTGTGAATCACAGCCTGTCGAGAGAAATGTGGTGATGCAGAATAATTGCCCATCACTGGAGACACTCTTTGTGGCATTGGCTGTTATCATCCTTAGAGTTTTAAAAGTTTGCCAACCAAATGTTTGCGTAACTTGAACCTGTGCTGCCAGCTTGATACCCTTTCTCCCACACTAAAGAGGAGAAAAATGGTAGTGTAAACTATGAGTTTAGCCCTTGTAATCGTTGATTAATTATTCATACACTGCTGAGCCAAATGTCAAACAAACGTTTATTTCTTTATTAGCACATACATTGGAGAATTATATTGCATGCTGACTCATACAACCTGGCTAAAAATATGCTGCTGTTCTTCTGGAAATGCTCAGAACCACCCAGTCCCAAAGAAGGAATATGCACGGTGCGCCAAGAAAGAAAATATACTCACATAGCCTGATGATAACATGACAATATTCTCTTCTTTATCATTAAAATATGTTCAGATACAAATTCAAAAGTTACGTCTATGATTTTACTTCGGAGTCACGTGAGTGACTACGTGAAGAACCCGCCTCACGCTGGTAACGGCATTACGTCGACGCTGACGGCAGAAGCAGGAGCTGCAGTAAGGAGCAGCTCCTCGACAGCGGTAGGTTCGGAACCGGCAGGTAAGTGCTGTTGAAAAACTTTTTAGGACTAGAAAACTCCGTGCCTGGTGAAACCAGGATTTTAAAGGTTTTAAAAACTAACTAAAAGTTTAAATTAAACAGATATACTCTGTTAAAATAACGGAGTTTTTAAAAAAAGAACGTCCCAGGGGAATACCCAGCGATCGGACGAGAGATTAAATTACGGGGCCGGTTCCGATACTGGTACCGTTTAAAATACGGTAGAAAAGGTTTAAATGCTCCACAATTTTGGCAGGATTTTTTAAAAAGTCAGAAAGACTGTAATTTTAAAAAAAGTTAATAAAATTCGCGATATGGAGAAAGTACTCCATAATATAAAAGAAGACTAGGGTCACAGTACCCAAACAGTTCCCCAAAAAAGACCCTGAGGGGCTTGAATGTACTAAAGACCAGGGTCACAGTACCCAAACAGTTCCCCAAAAAAGACCCTGAGGGGCTTGAATATACAAAATATGGCTATGTGCCAAATTGAAAAATAAAAACTCTGACCCTGGATAGGGTGGAGGAAGTCTCTTTGGATATAATTCCAAGTGGATCAGGGCTGCAAAAGACAGACCCTGCAAGTGGTGATGTGAATTATGAATACACACTACAAATAAAATAAAAATAAAAGTGAGGCCAGGTGTGCCTGAGATAGCAAAAGTTTTGCTATATCTAAAGGAAGTGGTGAGGCTATGGAAAAACCTAGCTACCTACATTATGTATATGGTATCTCACCAACTTCATGATTCTGTGATGATTGAAATATTAAAATTGCACAGCACAGGAAATTGTGCCTCATTGGAAGAACCTACGGTTTATCCGTTAATATGGGCATTCATGACTCCAAATATGAGAGCGTCAAATAGTGAGGTTTAAAAATCCTCACAAATTACTCTGCTGCTATTATGGCTTTTGGGCAGATGAAAGGAAAACATAAAAATAAAGACGCTATTGTGCAATTTTTTTCTATGAACTTTGTATAAAATAAATGGCTATTTGGCCCATTTTTCACCCAAGGTTGCATACCTGTGTCGAGCAAGTGGTGTTTAAGCTCTTGGTTATCTGTTTGGAATAATCTGCCTAACTTATTGAAATTGGATGAAAAGCTAAATATTTTAGCTGCATGAAAACCTTCGTCTTTGGACGAAAAGGTATTTTCGCCCAGAAGGGGATTTGATATTGGAAATAGAGGCAGAAATATGTCAAGGAAGTTTATTGTATTGCACAACCAAATACTTTACCCGAATTCAGGGGATAAGGAGACCACCACGCTCATATGCAGAGGAATTAAAGACGTGTTCCCTGCTTAAAGAAACTGCGGATTAATCTCCAGTTAGAGGGAGATTACAAAAAGTTTATTAAAACTGGCTTACTATTATTTTGATCAGTATAATTACGAGCAGTTTCATTAACTACTATTACTTTTAAAAACAAGAGGTTAATCCTCCTGTACAGAATAAACCTGCTTATGTTTTTCGTGTTTCTGCATTGAAAAAGCAGAGTTTTATGTCCACATTGCCTAATTATCTGGAAAAGGGGTAATGGAAAAGATTTTGAACACGAGCATAAATTTGTCTTTAATGTTAGAAGGCATTTACAGATGATGGTTGCAGAAGTATTCTGGACCTTACAGGTCTAAATAAGTTTGTAGAATACAAACATGTTCAAATGGAGTCATGGAATACTGCAAAATATTTAATTCAGCAGGTTGTTATATGGCTAAGATTGATGAAAAGACGCCTATTATTCTGTACCTATGTATCAGGTTTCGGTGATACTTAAATTTTAATTGGTTGTGACAATTATGGCAGTTAAGCTTTGCCAAATGGACTGAGTTCAGCTTTTTACTCTTTACGAAACTGTTGAAACCAGTTTAGCCCAATTAGAGCACAAAATGCACATCATTATGGCTTATCTCAATGACATTCTGGTCATTAGTGATTATCAGGAGTCAGCTGAGGACTCAGTTTCAGTTACTAAAGCTTTGTGGAAGCTAAGGTTCTTAATTATCTAATTAAGCCCCAGCTGCAGCCAGCACAAACAATTTACTTTGGGGTTTGTAATTAACTCAGTGACTATGTTAATACCTTTACCAACAGTTAAAGTCGATGATATTTTGGTAACTTGTCATTATCTCATTCAAAACCTTATCCTTCCATCCGAGAAATGGTGACAACCATTGGTGAACTACTAGCAGCAGTTTCCTGCATTAGAATTTGGTTCATTACATTTATTGATATCTTCGAAGGTACAAGATACAAGCTCTCAAAGAGAAGGCAGGCCATTTGACAGCCTATGTAATTAACAAAAGAAGCTGTATGGAATTTACAATGGTGGGTTAAAAAAGGAAAATGTCCCACAAGCTGCTAAATAAATATTATGATTAAACAGCCTGAAATGGTTTTACATACAGATGCTAGTGCTCTCGGATGGGGGACCACAGATTTATCCTCCAGTTGTGGAGGTAGATGGGAAAACTGAAGAACAAGTGTTTCTCCAAGAGTATGGTATTAACTATTGGGAGTTATTGGGGGCCTTTTATGGGCTTAAAGCATATTGTTGTGCTAAACAAGGTCTGCATGTGTTAATACAATTACACAATAAAACAGCTGTGGTTTACATTAATCACATGGGGAGAGTTGATCAGTATCATGTGATTGTCTGGTCAATGAGATATGGCAATGGTGTATTGGTCGGCAGATATGGATTGCAGTAAGCTATACTCCCAGGTAAAGACAATGTGGTAGCAGATGAAAGGTCCAGGATTTTTAAAGATAATACGAAATGGATGTTTAAGCCACCAATATTTAAGAATATTGTTCGACGATTTGGGTTGCCAGAAATTGATTTGTTTGCATCCAGGCTTAATCAATCACTTGCCTCATTATGTGTCTTGGAACACGATCCGGACGCAGTTGCAGTAGATGCATTTTTATTACACTGGGGAAAAATGTTCTTTTATGCTTTTCCACCATTTGCTCTGATCCAGAGATGCTTGAAGAAAATAGAGCAAGATTCAGCTTCCGGATTGTTGGTAGGGCCAAATTGGCCAACTCAACCTTGGTTCCCAGTTATCTGAATATGATTAAAGAACCGTATATGCAGATTCTTAACTGTAGTGATATCTTGACTAATCAGTAACAAATGAAGATTATCCATTATATGCATATATGAATTTGTTTAATCTGCAGGTTTTGACCAGACCACTACAGGAACTGGATTGTTGGACCAAACTTGACAGTTATTGGCACATCATGACGAGATAGCACACAGAAACAATATATGATACATATTAAGAAATAGGAAGAATTTGCACACAGTCAAAATATTTCTGAGGATTATGTGAATGTTACTCATGTTTTGGAATTCCTTGCCAATTTGCGCTTTGGCCAACATTTAAGTTACAGTGCCATTAACACTGCACGCAGTGCCTTGTCGTCCTATTTAGGACTTATGACTGGTGAAAAATCAATTGGGTCGCATCCATTAATATCACGATTCATGAAAGGAAATTTTTCACATGAATCCGCCAAAACCTAGATATACAGAGATTTTGGGATGTGAGCATAGTACTTGCTCTACTTAGAGAATGGACGCCAATTGAAGGGTTGTCATTGGATAGGTTAACATTGAAATTGGTCATGTTAATGTCACTGGTCTCAGCCCAAAGAGTGCAAACTTGACAAATGTTGCGTTTTAGACTGTATGCATGTGACTACAGATAACGTTGTATTCTATGTTTACGATCTGATCAAACAAAGTAGACCAGGGAGATCTGGAACAAAGGTAACCTTTCAAGCTTTTCATATTGAGCTTGCTTTGTGTGTAGTTAGACATTTGAACCAATGTATTAAAGTGACGGACACTTTTCGAGGAAACGAAAAGACATTGCTGCTTACGCACAAAAAGCCACACACAAAAGCTTCAGTTCAAACTATCTCAAAATGGTTGAAACAGGTGTTTGGTTTTAGCGGGAATAGACACTGATGTCTTCAAATCTCACTCCATCAGGGCGGCAGCTACGTCCGCGACGAAGGGGCGGGACGTACCTCTTGAGCATATTTTTAAAAAATCGCAGGGTGGAGTAAAGAAGAAACTTTTTCAAAGTTCTACAACAAACCTGTTCACACTATGACAAGCTTTGGACACGCGTGTTGGGAGCACTATAATCACCTGCTTTGTTTGCTATTAATTGCTATAATCAGTTGTGTAGTCACTGATATTTTTTGTCACTTATAATCATTTTTTCCCTCAAATATAAGGAGGGTATTATATGGTCTTTCAGCCATTAAAAAACTTGATTGTGAAAAGATCTAACATTTGTGTGCTTTCTCATGTATGTGTTTACTTAGCCGGATTGTCGTACGGATTAATTCTACTACATAAAAAACACAGAAAGCTTTAAAACTCTTCACGTAGTCACTCACGTGACTCCGAAGTAAAATAGTAAGATTAAACGAGAACTCACCTGTTCGAAGTTTTGATCGTTATTTTACGAGGAGTTACGATGAGGGATTACGTGCCCCCCGCTCCCACCCTCGGTAAAATAAATGATCAAATGGTGGTTCTAAGTCTTTTTATGAGCCTTATATGTTTACTCCGGCTTTGGTGTTCTGTGTTTTTCATGCCGTTGCTTTGAAGTATGCCGTTACCAGCGTGAGGCGGGTTCTTCACGTAATCCCTCATCGTAACTCCTCGTAAAATAACGATCAAACTTCGAACAGGTGAGTTCTCGTTTAATCTTACTATTATTTATCTTTCACCCAGTACCCACTAGAATTTTGTATGGCTGCATACTGAATTGCACCATGACACACTGCATTATGGCAAGTCAATTTGTTGCCATCCAATGTCCCCATCAAAATATAGGCAGTGCATAGATCACAACAGACACAATTGGATTTACCTGCATTCACCTCCCTTCCCCTCCTGGCATTCCTCATGCAAATATTCTTCACATGCCCAAAATTAATTTCCAATTTCTCCCTTCAATCACCAAGAGGGCTATCAATTTCTGCTCGTAGATTGAAAATGTAGCACTGTGCATTGTGTTCAGTTAGCAGCTCCTCCACTTCTCATGAGCTATGGGTTCAAGACTCATGGATGAGTTGCCAAGCTGATACAGTGTCTGCCCACTAAAGTGTATGTAAGAGATTTCATGACACAGCTCTGAAAAATAGCAAAGGAAGTTATCCACTGTGTTCTGGCTGCTATTTGCACTTAACAAAAACAGGTAAGCGCATTACTGTTTGTAAAAACATACTCTGTACACATTTAGCACCAAATTTCCTATGTTGCAAAGGTAACCACAATTGAAAAATGTTTAATTGACTGTGAAATGAATTTTTGACATCTTGAAAGTAGAAATTCATTATTTTTTATCCAAGCAATCTCATTTAAGAGTAGCCAGGAGTGTTTGGGAGGCTTGTACTAAGGTTGTTATAAGGTGTCATTGAGATTTTTAAAGGTGATCGTTGTAAAGATGAAGCTTATATTTATTAGAAAATAAGGAGTCTAGTGTATTGATCCATGACATAGTTTTCTACCTGAAAGCAGCATGGTGTTATCAAGGGACATCAGAACCTACAGGAACCATTTCATACAAAAATGTCATATATGGTATTGCTTTTGGGTTTAAAAACCTAAGATGTGAAACTTATCTTTTTCATAGTTTGTTTTTCACAAATTTGTGAGATCTAAAAATTGCAATAAGAAAATGAATTCTTGAGATGGTGCAATAGTTTTCACCTTTTGAAGAATTATATTGTATGCTGAATTATACAGCTTGTCTTAAAATATGTTGCTATTTGGCTTGGAAGGAAACTGTGATTTTTTAATTTTGCAGCGGCAGGAATATGATAAACTGCAGTATGCCTTATGTCCACTGACTTGCCATGATATTATTTTGCCCGTCCAACTATTACCCAACCACTTCTAAAAATATACACGTTACCAAATCAAAAACAAAAAAATTGTCTTATTAGAGACATTTTAACCCATATTGTTAGATAGCCCAATTAATTTGTTGCAAATTAATATTGAATGTGTTCTAAAATTAACATTGGACCAACTCTCTCCTGCTTTACCATTTGTAGTTCAGGGCATAAATGCTTGTGTTTAAAATATAGCTATTGCACAGATTATGCAAGAGAAAAAGAGATTACAGTGCCACATATAGGCAGTCCCCAGGTTAAGGTTGCGTTCTGATCCCAAGAACTGTTTGTAACCTGAACTGTCTGTAAGCCAGCAATGAAAGAAACCCATGTGTGGGAAAGGATCACATAAATAACGGAGTGAGCAGGCGTGGGAAGAGCAGTCACCAGCCGGCCTCACTGACTCAGTGAGTGAGCGAGTGAATCTGCTTAGTGCTCCCACCTCTGCTCAACTTGACCCAAACCCTGATCATTGCTGTTTTGAGAGGTGAGGAGAAAGAGGGGTGGGAAGAGAATGCACACAGAAATGCCTAGTTCCCACCAGGCAAAAGATGCCTACCGACCCACAGCAGCTAGCACACCCGTCCCTATCCATCCCACCAAACTTCCAACCTCTCCTCCAATGTCAGCAAGGTGAAGAAGCTAGTGATTAACTTCAGGCAGCGAGGTGGAGTACATTGGCCCAGCTTCTGCCCTGATTAAGGCCAGCATCCAAATGTCTTCTTCTCCACCCAATCTACGTGCAACACCATGATGAGGGAACTATGAAAGTTCTCCTGGATTTCTTTGCCCTGCAACACTCTTCCGGGGCCTATCATTCAATGTGAAGGTCCTGCCTGGTTTGATTTCCCAAATTGCAAGACTTCAACCTTATCTGAAATAAACTCCCTGAGCCATTCCTCGGCCTACCTGCCCAGCTGATCATGATCCTGCTGTAATTCTTAATAACCATCTTCATTGTCTATGATACAACCTATTTTAATGTCATCTGCAAACTTAAATCATATCTGTACATTCTCTTCCATTAATGTTAATCAACCTGGTCTGCTCGTAAAAATTGATGGTGTCAAGTTGAAATTAAGTTTTACATCTCATCCAAAGTTTTCAATCAATTGTAGCCAAAGAAGAATAATACTTAATTTGACATTTAGGCAGTTCTACCATCCAGATGTCTGGGTTTAAAATTAACTAGATTACATCAATTTCTGAACCACACAGCATTTTCTCATATTGTTTGTAAACTTATGCCCATCCTTATTTCTAACTGTAAGAATTTATTGTTATCCTTTCAATTTAATGCATGTCAGAAAATATTGTCATGATGATATCACTGTTTTATTCAATATCCTTAATCACAAAGTTTGACCTCTTCCTCCCAGTTTAAAGGACTAATTTGTCACTCTTTCAAAAATGTTTCCTTATGCATGTGGCAAATGATTTCTGACCACTCTGGAGATTAGGTTTACAATGTTTATGATCTCAAATAATTTTTGACTATTCACACCGTAAGTCTTAATTAAGTGATGCAGTCAGAAATGGTTTGAGTCCAGTGCAATGATTGTGAATAAGGTTTTTTTTATTGTCAGAGGACTCATTTCTGTTAATCTATTACTTCACAGGATTTCATACCCGTGTCTCGTATGTGTTCTTTTTAATCACACTGGCAATGGAACATAGATAAGTTTGAGATTATTCACTTTTTCTTCAGGCATCTTAAAATAAGGTGTGTACTGGAGTAGCAGGGTGCTTGTGTAAGCCGACGGAACTTCACGTCTGTACTTGTTACCATGGCTTCTTGAATAAGATCTCGGGGCAAAGGATTAAATGTGCATGTTTCCGCAAGCTTGTCTTAATACATTTACATTTCTCCTGCTAATTTATGATCTGATTAAAAATACTTGTTGTGGTTTCATGAGATTTATTTTTGAGAAAACATTGCCAAGTGAAAATCATAACTTGCTGATACTGTATCAGAAATACTGTAATTATATTTACTTCTAACATCCATGAGAATAATTTGAAACTGTAAGTATAGTATTGCGGAGATATGGAAATCAAAGCCACAGAATGGATTAACTGGCTTCGATGAAAACGAGAGGAAACACAAAACCAAAGAGTGAGTGATACATTTGCATAGATCTATGAACAATGGACTGCATGGTCTTTATGAGACACTGCATTGTTATTCCTATTTGCTATATTGGAGAGATCCAGTTCTATATTAATGACACATTGTTATGGATGAGGAAGCCAAAATGCAAATAAACCTTAACCTTTTGAGAGATGGTATTATAAAGCAAAGCTCAAACTATCTTTGCTTCACAGAGCAGAATGATATGTTGGAATGCTCTCCTTTTTATTGTTTCACTCTGCTGCACAGTGCCATTTACTGAAGCAAAATCTTTTTTTCTTGAGAGTCATTTAATGAAACAAACATTGGCAGATATAGTTGCAAATATATTTCTATCAATAATATCATAAACATTTTCTGTCATAATAAATAAATCTGGTTACACAAATTATTGGTCAAACCTATGTGACATTGATTGTCTCTGAGTAATGATGGTAGTCCCAGAGTGGTGTTAGGTAAGTTTCCAAATGTAAAATCCCAAACCCAGAGAGCTTTAGAAGATTATGGTAAATTTCTTTGCAATTTTGTCAACTGTTTCTATTTGTATTTAAGAAAGTACACTGTCATGTTCTTGGTTTTTGCTGAAGCTGCCACCTTCAGAGACCCGTGGACATACAACATGTTCCCTTTGAATTTCAATACTCCCTCAGGCCCTGTCATTCATTGTGTAGATATTACCCTATTAGTCCTCCCAAAGTGTCCATTTTAAACAAACGATAATGATAATGTAAATTTAAAAAAAAATAATTAAAACACATGCAAAAGAATGTCTAACTCCCACTTCCACCCAGATAATTAACGGAGACCGAGTGACAGTTTCAAATCAGATAATTTTTTGGGTGAAAGTAGTCATGAGGAGAAGACAAAACTAGCTAGCTATAGACAAGCTTCCTCATGGATGCAATAACTCAGGTTAAATCATGATCTCCAGTGCTGTCTGTGTAGAATTTGCACATTCTCCCTGGGACTGTGTGGGGTTCCTCCAACATCACAAAAATCTGCAGGTTGGTAGGTTAATAGTAAGCTTAAATAAGAACTTACCAGTTTGAAGTTTGATCTTGATTTTGTGAGGAGTTACGTTGGTGATTACGTGAAGAAGACCCGCCAGGCCACATGCGCACCAAACTTCAAAGCAGTGGTATGAAATAACAAATAAACAACACCGAAGTACATAGTAAGATCAGTGACTCAAGAACTACCATATGATCCTTTATGAGAGAGGGTTGGGCGTGGGGGGCATGTAATCACCAACGTGGGAATTCACCTGCGGGGAATTGGGACCGCAGATTAGCAAACTCAAATTGTTAGAATGTTGATCTTTTTATTGTCTTTGAGCTTATATGCATATTATTTGGAATACACATTTTGAGGCCGACAATCTTCGAAAGGAGGGGAAGGGGGGGGGGGAATGACATTCTGACATATGGTGAAAGGGGTGCATGGGGCAAACAAGGTTGAGAACCACTGATCTAAATGATACACTGACGTTGATGCTGACCTGGTGCAATGAGACATACAATCATAAGTGTTAATACCTGTTGCAGCCACCTTGAAATAGTCTGAACTGACCTTCTTTTGTTTAGTTGTTTGTAACTAATAAACAGTACTGATTCCATACTTCTTAGGATTCTGGTGGCCTTGATAACTTAGAAGTGAGACCGTGGAGTATTTGAATGATCTTAGATCATGCTACCCTAGTCTACTCTGCTCGTGTAGACCAGAATGTAAAATGTAATGGCACCTGCAGCCAATTCCATCCTATCTAGCCACAGCGTTTGCAATGTTTGCCGTCGTTGTGCTGATATGTGTCATAACTAAAGATGTAGCTGGAAGCCCTTGGTGAAGTAATGTTCACACATTTTCAATAACCAACTGCATAATCTTGCAATGGGAGAAATTGTATCAAGATCTTTTAACAACTCGATATCGGGTTGGACCCGACAATGTAGTTCCCTTATATTGCAGCTGTGTCTCTATAACTGAATTATTGTCAATACCATTTAAGATGAACTGGAAATGTCAGTAATCTTTACTGTATTAATTGTAACATTAACATTTAACAAAACACTTCTGATCCCCTCAATAGAAATGTACTGCTTTTTTGGGTGCTATCCCTGCACACTGCAGTGAGCACCCTCATGGCTAGATGTGACAACCTGAGGCATAAGTCAATCCATTCAAAATGTGTAAGTCAATAATTGTTTTACTGTGCAAAGGCCGGTCTCCTGAACCACAGTTTGAAACAGCAAGTTCTTATTTTTTGGATAACCGTATACCGTTATGCCATAATGCCTGATGAAGCAGGCAACATGGACGCTTGGCCAGTCCGACAGTACGAACCCAAGCAACGTCTTGCTGACTGTTTTATGACCCGGCTAATGAGGCAAAAAATGAGGAGACATAAAGACCGTTCCTCCTATTGAAGCGAGAATGTATTTCTCCGCACTTTTGTGCCACATATTTTTTGCAATCAGTGAAAAACGTGTATTAACATGACGAATATTCAATGAAGTATTGAACCATGCTTTCATTATACTTTGAGGTCCAACACTTATTCTGTGTTATCATCGATCTGAACTGGATGATACACCAGTGGCAAAGAGATTAATTACAGGATATTTTTCCTTGATTACCATGTGACTAACATATGTCACCATCGTAGAGTAGCAACTTGAATTTGAACATGTAGAATATGTATATTCGCTCAAAATCCCTTACTCATGGGTGCATTTAGTGTATGTATTTAGTTGATACCAACAACTGAAGAATTGGTTACTCATGCAGTCTCCAATACCTCTGAGTAGGTGATGGTATTTGGAACTTCTCGTCTTAGAGTTCTAAATATCAGTTCATAATAACTGAATTCAACCGACCACACTACAGTAGCGGGTTTCAAGTTCAATGAGTTATTGTCATGTTCAGCAATGCTGAATACTGTTACTTCATCATTGTGGCTGAAGTAGTTTCAGCTGACAATAGCACAAGGTTGTTAACAATGATCTAATTGCTACTTACACAATATCAGTTCCTTGATTTGCTCAGCTGCAACATAGCTGCTATATTGCCAATTACTCTTAATGAAAAATAACTCAGTTTTTTAACAGATTGCTATAACTCCAATCTCTTGCCACAAGGCGGAGACAAGGCTAATAATAATTTAAGATAAATCCCAATGACCAACAAACAGTTATCCCATACTGCAAAGCTTTACTGTTATAGTACAGTTATATTGTCTTTGATAACCTTTGTAATGGGGTTTGTATAACATGTATCTCTTACCTTATGAATCTGTTGTAGTCAGGAATAGGTTTTTATATTCAGAAAGTTCATATGTCCGATACTCTCCATTCTTCATAATAACATGCCACTCCTGCCTTATTCCATGGGTGGATTGCATGAGAACTTTTGCCCAATTTCCAACCCTGGCCATGATCCAAATTTACTTGGAATGCTCTGGCTGTGCCTCAACCAAATACTTTTACCCTTTGTGTGTTGTACAAAACAAATGTAGATATTATGACTTGTATTCCATGCACTACCCAAATTTTGGAAGTGCATGGAATTTCTGAGTTATCATGCTGCCCCAGTTGCAGTGAACCACTACTGCCGATGAGTGCCTGGTGTGCGTTCTGAACGATGACTTTTGCCCGCCGTTGGCCTAATTGAATCATCTGCCAGGCTTCTTCCCCTGTAGAATAGACTTACCTGAATAACAGATTCAGCGGCTGGCTCTCACATCCCCGTGTTGGCATTGTTCACTGCCGGCACATATGTGCTTGAGTAGGTTCTATTGACATCTTTAGAGCCCGGAGTCATCTTGACCTTTTGCCCTTCCCTCCGCACAGAGGATGATTCATAGGCAACCCTAACAGGCGCTTCCGCAGGCTGCAGGATACAAATACTGATACAAACCCATTGGCCTTAACCCAATAGAATATTCTACTGGGGTGGCAACTTTGTTGTCAGGAAATGGTACCTCTGACACATAACCTTCATCCCTTGGGGTATGCCCCATGGCCATACCCTGAGACTCCGTGTCAGCAGGATACTGACCCATCTTGGTCTCTGCCTCCAAGAGGGAGACCTCTGTAGCATTGTATGCAACAGTTGCTGTATTTGGGATAGTCGTTTTAACGCACTATCCAGCCCCGATGAGGAATTCATCCCCCGACTCCATGGGCCTTGCTGTCCAGCCCCGGTGGAGAATCATCTCCCAACTCCGTGGGCGAGCAGATATGTGTGAACTTGAGCAAACCTGTCCCAGGCATTGCTGGCGCTGCCTTTCATAAAGGCCGGCATTTTTTGACATGAAACAGCCCTGCATCAGGCGCTGCTGGCATGGCTCTCCCGTAGGCCGGCACTTCACACATGAAGCAGCCCTATCAGGCATTGCTGGCAAGGCTCTCCCGTAGACCAGTAACGTTACAAATGAAACAGCCCTGTATCAGGTGCTGCTGGCATGGCTCTCCCATTGGCCGGTACTTACATACATGAAGCAGCCTGTCAGGCGTTGCTGGTGCGACCTGTCCCATAGGCCCGCACATTTTCCACATGAAGCAGAAGCAGCCCTGTCAGGTGCTGCTGGTGCGGCCTGTCCCATAGGCCCACGCTATTGCAGTGTGAGCTCACTAAATCAACATTTTTAGTATATAGCTTTACTTGTGAAGGGTAAAATAATTCATAGCAACTTGTGCTTAATCAATATTAACTTTGACTTTAGTTTTTAAGATACATATATTATAAAATACATACTTTTTATTATAAGGAGAAACCCTTATAGCCCGACTCACCTGAGTCAAAATAGGGCTGAATGAGTCCCAGTAATTTCTTACCTGGGGAGCAACATCGGTGAGCCACTGACCCCACTGTCAGTGATTCCAGCGTTGCTTCCTTGCCATTCCAACAGCATCCACAGGCTGGGAGACGTTGACCCAGTGAAATCCAGGTTAGCCGGAAAGTGGTGTTGGGTAAATTGAATGGATTAAAGGCTGATAAATCCCCAGGGCCAGATAGGCTGCATCTCACGGTACTTTAGGAAGTAGCCCCAGAAATAGCAGATGCCTTAGTGATAATTTTTCAAAACTCTTTAGATTCTGGAGTAGTTCCTGAGGATTGGAGGGTAGCTAATGTAACCCCACTTTTTAAAAATGGAGGGAGAGATAAAACGGGGAATTACAGACCAGTTAGTCTAACATCGGTAGTGGGGAAACTGCTAGAGTCAGCATGGATTTACGAAGGGTAAATCATGTCTGACGAATCTTTTTGAATTTTTTGAGGATGTAACTAGTAGAGTGGATAAGGGAGAAACAGTGGATGTGTTGTATCTGGACTTTCAGAAGGCTTTCGACAAGGTCCCAAACAAGAGATTGGTATACAAACTTAAAGCACATGGTATTGGTGGTTCAGTATTGATGTGGATAGAGAACTGGCTGGCAGACAGGAAGCAAACAGTAGGAGTGAACGGGTCCTTTTCAGGATGGCAGACAGTGACTAGTGGGGTGCCGCAAGGCTCAGTGCTGGGACCCCAGCTATTTACAATTTACATTAATGATTTGGACGAGGGAATTAAATGCAACATCTCGAAGTTTGCGGATGACACGAAGCTGGGAGGCAGTGTTAGCTGTGAGGAGGATGCTAGGAGGCTGCAGAATGACTTGGATCGACTGGGTGAGTGGGAAAATGCATGGCAGATGCAGTATAATGTGGATAAATTTGAGGTTATCCACTTTGGTGGCAAAAACAGGAAGGTAGACTATTATTTGAATGGTGACCGATTAGGAAAAGGGGAGATGCAGCAAGACCTGGGTGTCATGGTACACCAGTCATTGAAAGTAGGCATGCAGGTGCAGCAGGCTGTGAAGAAAGCGAATGGTATGTTGGCATTCATAGCAAAAGGATTTGAGTACAAGAGCAGGGAGGTTCTACTGCAGTTGTACAGGGTCTTGGTGAGGCCACACCTGGAGTATTGCATAGAGTTTTGGTCTCCTAATCTGAGGAAAGACATTCTTGCCATAGAGGGAGTACAGAGAAGGTTCACCAGACTGATTCCTGGGATGGCACAACTTCCATATGAAATAAGACTGGATAGACTTGGCTTGTACTCGCTGGAATTTAGAAGATTGAGGGGTGATCTCATAGAGACATAAAAATTCTTAAGGGGTTGGACAGGCTAGATGCAGGAAGATTGTTCCCGATGTTGGGGAAGTCCAGCACAAGTGGTCACAGTTTAAAGATAAGGGGGAAGTCTTTTAGGACCGAAATGAGAAAATCGTTTTTCACACAGAGAGTGGTGAATCTGTGGAATTCTCTGCCACAGAAGGTAGTTGAGGCCAGTTCGTTGGCCACATTTAAGAGGGAGTTGGATGTGGCCCTTGTGGCTGAAGGGATCAGGGGGTATGGAGAGAAGGCAGGTACAGGATACTGAGTTGGATGATCAGCCATGATCATATTGAATGGCGGTGCAGGCTCGAAGGGCCGAATGGCCTGCTCCTGCACCTAATTTCTATGTTTCTATGTTTCTATGACCCCCTGTCAGCGACTCTCCTTACATTTCTTGCCGTTTTTACTGCATCCTAGCAGACTGGGAGCCGCTGACCCTCCTGTCAGCGACTCTGCTTAAATTTCTTGCCGTTTGTACGGCATTCCTGCAGGTTGGGAGCCGCTGACTGCACTGTTTGTGGCTCCTTATCTCGCAACCCGTTCAATTTTGCCGGTTATCCGCATTTGCGGTCGGAATGGAGTTTCCCCACAGACCATAACCAGCAACTTGTCGGGCTGCGAGACTGGCAGGAAAACCTCTGTAAAAAGAGGCTCCTGCCTGAAAACCCCTGGTAAGTAAAAACCCAAACTTACCTTTTAAGTTTAACTTACCACTGGCAGGAGCTCTGTCCTGCCAGACTGGTGCTTGCGCCAATGCGGCTGACATATTGGTGCGCATGCGGCCTGGTGGGCCTTCTTCACGGAATCACTCACGTGACTCCGAAGTAAAATTGGCACCTCATGTAGAGGTGAAGGGCAGAATCAGGGGGACGAGGAATGGGTTGGATTTGGCAAGAACCTAAGGAAATGTCGGATTAATGAAATAATAGGTGCTTGATAATTGTTTGGAAATCAGTGTTGTTTCTCTTTGTCTCTTTTTTCCGTGTGCAGACATGGTGCCGACGGACGAGAGGCTGAAACAAAGAAGTCAAAGCCAAAGAACCGAATGGAAACGAGGCCGAAACGCCAATAAACCGAAAGATTATAAAGACGAAATACCTACTAACTGAAAGAATAGGACGCCTAAATGCAAACTAACCAAAAGTGCGGGACGCCTAAAAGCCAACAAACCAAAAAGCAGTGACGCCTAAAAGCAAACTTACCGAATCGCTGCTCTATTGTAATGCCACCTACCTGAAAGGCGGCGTCGCCTACATGCCAACGGGCTGACTGCCACTCAACAGAAACGTCCAAGAACTGACACGACATTGTCCCACTTCATCCGTTCCAACCGACCCGCAGTCCGCAGATGGTGGCGTTGGGAGTGGGGGCTGTCCCGAGCGATGCGCACCTTCGGCCGCTTTTAACTTGGTGCTTGGGTTCAGATTGCCCAGTCACCTATGGCTTGTGTGGGAAAATGAACCCAATGCTCCCGTCTCCCCCTTCTCTCTCCCCTCTTCTCTCTCTCTCTCTCTTCTTTCTCTCCCTACTCTCTCCCCTCTTCTCTTTCCCCTTCTCCCCCCCTCTCTCTCTCTCCTCTGTCTCTACCCGTGGGAGCGTCCCTCAGTCACTGACCGTGATGCACCACCATCGGACCCCAACCTCCACACCAGGGTGATTCTGACCCCCGGACCCCGACACCCACGACAGGTGATTCACCCCGGCCGCGGGGACAGACGTTTTATTTATTACCGTCTCGGTGCTTGTGGAACGCACCCAAGCTCCCACACACAAAACAGGCAGCATCTCTGGAGAGAAGGAATGGGTGACGTTTCGTGCTGAGACCATTCTTCAGAGCACATCTGAAAGGTCTCGACCCGAAACGCCACCCATTCCTTCTCTCCAGAGATGCTGCCCGGTGTGGCTGCTGTCACACAGTGATCCAGCCGGTGAGACTGCTGTCACACAGAGACCCAGCCGGTGGGACTGCTGTCCCCACACAGTGACCCAGCCAGTGAGGCTGCTGTCACATAGTGACCCAGCTGGACAGGCTGCTGTCACACAGTGACCCAGCCGGTGAGACTGCCTCCACACAGTGGCAGAGCCAGTAAGACCACTGTCACACAGTGACCCAGCCAGTGAGGCTGCTGTCATACAATGACCCAGCCGATGAGACTGCTATCACACAGCGACCCAGCCAGTGAGACTGCTGTCACACAGTGGCCAGGCTATTGAGGCTGCAGTCACACAATGACCCAGCCGGTGGGACAATGTTCATGCCTTCACAGTGATGTGATGGACACGGGGGTCTGGACCAATCGCTGACAAGTCCCACCCCCTGGCAACGTCGTGTCCGTAATTGGATGTTTCTGTTGAGCGGCAGTCGGTCCGTTGGCCTGTAGGTGACGCCGCCTTTCGGGTAGGTGGCGCTTCGACAGAGCATCCATTCGGTAAGTTTGCTTTTAGGCGACGTAACTTTTCGGTTCATTGGCTTTTAGGCGTCCCGCCCTTTCGGTTAGTTTGCATTTAGGCGTCCCATCCTTTCGGTTAGTAGGCGTTTTGTCTTCGGATTCTTTTGGTTTATTGGCTGTAGATAGACCCGCTGAGCCTACTTGCTGAAACCATCTGCAGAGAACAGAGTTCCATAAAAAGACCGAACTAAAGCACTGATCTTCTCTGGATCAATCACCCATGAGCAAATCGGCGAGAGAAAAAAAAGGTGAAGCTTAGTCTATATCGTGTAGAATCTGGACCCTCGACCTCACGTAAGCACCTCATGACCGCTCAAGCTGCAGGTCTCTCAGCGCTTCCTTCCTCTCGGATCACAAGAGTCCTCAACGATCCGACCCAAGCGAGACTGCGTCGAGTAACTCCCTCTCGAGTCGTTCAAGCACCGCATCCCACCTTCTGGTTGACCCCCACGTATACTCCTGGCAAAAGAGATGGATGTAAGCCTTCCCCACATTCCATCACTGCCTAAGGGAATGGAAGCCCCTCTGCTTCTCTCTCCACTTCACCCAAAACAGACTGAAGGAATCCTTTAATCGGCGATGCTCCAGCAGCCGGTTATTAAAGTGCCAGTACGTGGACCCAGCCCGTGTGCACGCTGGGATAAAGTCCACTCGCGCCAGACAGTGGTCCAAGCATGGCACCAACCACATAAGGCCCCAGAGACACAAGAGACATGCACTCCAGAGATGTACATGCGATCGATACGGGAACCACCCCCCTCAGACCTCCGCGAAAAAGCATTGGAATCAGAGTGGAGATCTTGCCATGTCTTAATCAACTCAAAGAAGTCAATCAAACCTCTCAACCTCTTCGCTACAGCAGGGGCACACTGAGGACCAGAGTGATCTTGCACCTCAAGGGTGCAGTTGAAATCCTCCCTGAGGAAAACACACTCTCCGCAATCAATAGTGCTCGGCAGTGCAGTCACCTCCTGAAGTAGGCACACCTGCATCATGCCGGTGCTGGGGGCATACACATTAATGAAATGTAACGGCATGCCATCCAGGCTCATGGCCAGATAGAGCAAATGACCTGACACAACGTCCTGCACCTTCAGGATCTCTGGCTGTAAAGTCGGGGCTAACAGGAGGCCTACAGGAGCGGCAATGCAGACCTCTACAGGCAGACCAAGTACAAGCTGAAAAGAGGAATCAGAGCTGCCAAAGAAAGGTACTCTGAGAAGTTGAGGAACAATTCTCAGCTAGTGACTCTTCTTCAGTTTGGAAGGGCTTGCAAGAAATCGCCAGTTACAAGAGGAAAGCTCCCTGTTCTTTGGACAACCATCAGCTGACCAATGACCTGAATGAGTTCTACTGCAGGTTTGACAAGCAGAAACATACACCTTGTAACCCCTTCCCAACAAACACATTCAGACCCCTGTCTGCAAAGAATGCACCCTTCTGCACCCACTCCTCCCCATTCACCACTTCACACCTAATTAAAGCAAGACTCCAGTCTGAAAAGACTGGACCCTTTCCCACCCCAGCCAACACTTCACACCCACTCACAGCCTGACCTCAGTGTGCAAAGACTGGGCCCTTCTACACCCACTCCTCCCCATTCACCACTTCACACATACCTAAAGCAGGACTCCAGTCTGAAAAGGCTGGACCCTCCCACCCACTTCTCTCCAATCACCACTTCACACCCAATTACCAACACCCTCCGTGCTGCACAACATCACTTCTCCTTCATCAACAATAAAAATAGAGGAAATGGAGAGGCTTTTCAGAAGACAGAAAAGCCGGAACTCTCCAGGACCGGACAATGTTTCCCCCTCTACTCTCAAGCTCTGTTCCGAACAACTGGGTTCATTTTCAACCAGTCCCTGCAAACCTATACTGTCCCTGCCTGCTTCAAAGTCTCCACCATTGTCCCTGTACCCAAAAAGACAAGGATTACTGGTGTTAATGACTACAGGCCTGTCACACTGACCTCTGTAGTCATGAAGACCCTTGAAACGCTTGTGCTGGCCATGCTGAAAAATATCTACTCAATAACCAAAAATCTTCAGCCTCCTTTATCTCTGTTATTTTATTTAATTCACATGTTTAATCCATAATGTTTATTATTAATGTTTAATGTTTTATGTATCATCTTAACTGTCACTGTATGTCATGTTGTCACTTGGGGGTGGAGCACCAAGGCAAATTCCTTGTATGTGAATACTTGGCCAATAAACTTATTTATTAATTCATCCCAATCTAATTTGTGCTGAAGTGGCTCTTGTAGACCCCTACCTTCCCACTCCAGGAGCCAGGTGGGCTCTAAGTCCCACCATTTGAAAGCTAACTGGACTTTAATCCTATTGCCCTTGGATTCTTCCCGAAACTCCCAAATCTCACAGATGACAGCCCTTCGAGACACAGCACCGAAATCCGGGCATTCTGCCAACCCATTAACACCTGAAGCAACATCCTCCCCCTCAATACATTCAAGTTCATCGTCTGAGTTCGGAGGGCTGCAGCTGGCTGCCAGCTCGCTTGCCCCACTGAGTAAGTCGGCTACATCATGCTCCTCCTCCTCCGACATGATCCCTCCTCCAGAATCAGAGTCGAGGGTGTGCCCCCATATGTCTGACAGTAATGAGCCAGCCAGTAAATGGCCAGGCTCCTGCACTCCCGCACCGCCCCCTACAACTGGGTTTGGGAAAGAAAAACCAAGTGGCATCAATAGACAATAGGTGCCGCAGTAGGCCAATTCGGCCCTTCGAGCCAGCACCACCATTCACAATCATCATGGCTGATCATCCATAATCAGTATCCCATTCCTGCCTTCTCCCCATAAGCCCTGACTCCGCTATTTTTAAGAGCTATCAAACTCTCTCTTGAAAGCATCCAGAGAATTGGCCTCCACTGCCTTCTGAGGCAGAATTTGACAGATTCACAACCCTCTGTGTGAAAAAGGTTTTCCTCATCTCCGTTCTTAAATGGCTTACCCCTTGTTCTTAAAATGTGGCTCCTGGTACTGGACTCCCCCAACATCGGGCACATGTTTCCTGCCTCTAGCATGTCCAAACCTTTAATAATCTTATATGTTTCAATATATCCTCTCATCCTTCTAAATTCCAGAGTATACAAGCCCAGCCACTCCATTCTATCAACATATGACAGTCCCACCATCCCGGGAGTTAACCTGGTGAACCTACGCTGCACTCCCTTAATAGCAACAACGTCCATCCTCAAATTTGGAGACCAAAACTACACCTGGACCCTGTACAACTGCAGAACGACTTCTTTGCTCCTATACTAAACTCCTATTGTTATGAAGGCCAACATGCCATTCGCTTTCTTCACTGGGCCTGTGGTGCGCAGGCACCCCCGGAATCCGATTGAGGGACATGACCCAAAGCAGCTCAGTCCCCCTCCGCTCCCAGGATAACCACACCAACAGTATCACCCAGAGAGTCTCCAGCCGTCCACCTCCAGGGGAGTAACCTCACTAAGGCCCACAGAAGGAGCCGGTGCTTCTGGAGTCTCCCCTACTTCCTCAGCCGGTGGAGCAGCACACCACTCAGCTACTCTTGTAGCTCTAATGAGAAACCATCTCTACACTCGAGACTCCTCCTTAAGGTTGTCTCTGCTCGTCCTCCATCCCAGGGGACACATTTCCAGGGAATTACAGGCCAGTTAGTCTAACATCAGTAGTGGGGAAACTGCTAGAGTCAGGTATTAAAGATGGGATAGCAGCACATTTGGAAAGTGGTGAAATCATTGGACAAAGTCAGCATGGATTTACGAAAGGTAAATGAAGTCTGACTAATCTGTGTTACATCTAGACTTTCAGAAGGCTTTCGACAAGGTCCCACATAAGAGATTAGTATACAAACTTAAAGCACACGGTATTGGGGGTTCAGTATTGATGTGGATAGAGAACTGGCTGGCAGACAGGAAGCAAATGGTAGGAGTAAACAGGTCCTTTTAAGAATGGCAGGCAGTGACTGGTGGGGTACCACAAGGCTCAGTGCTGGGACCCCAGCTATTTACAATATAGATTAATGATATGGACGAGGGAATTGAATGCAACATCTCCAAGTTTGCGGATGACACTAAGCTGGGGGGTAGTGTTAGGTGTGAGGAGGATGCTAGGAGATTCCAAGGTGACCTGGATAGGCTGGGTGAATAGGCAAATGCATGGCAGATGCAGTATAATGTGGATAAATGTGAGGTTATCCACTTTGGTGGCAAAAACAGGAGGGTAGACTATTATCTGAATGGTGGCAGATTAGGAAAAGGGGAGATGCAATGAGACCTGGGTGTCATGGTACACCAGTCATTGAAAGAAGGAATGCAGGCGCAGCAGGCAGTGAAGAAAGCAAATGGTATGTTAGCATTCATAGCGAAAAGATTTGAGTATAGGAGCAGGGAGGTTCTACTTCAGTTGTGCAGGGTTTTGGTGAGACCACACCTGTAGTATTGTGTACAGTTTTGGTCTCCATTTCTGGGGAAAGACATTCTTGCCATAGAGGGAGTACAGAGAAGGTTCACCAGACTGATTCCTGGGATGTCAGGAGTTTAATATGAGGAAAGACTAGATAGACTCGGCTTGTACTCGCAAGAATTTAAAAGATTGAGGGAGGATCTTATAGAAACTTACAAAATTCTTAATGGGTTGGACAGGCCAGATGCAGGAAGATTGTTCACAGTTTAAGGATAAGGGGGAAATCTTTTAGGACTGAGATCAGGAAATCATTTTTCACACAGTGAGTGGTGAATCTCTGCCACAGAAGGTAGTTGAGGCCAGTTCATTGGCTATATTTAAGAGGGAGTTAGATGTGGCCCTTGTGGCTAAAGGGATCGGGGGTATGGAGAGAAGGCAGGTACAGAATACTGAGTTGGATGATCAGCCATGATCATATTGAATGGCGGTGCAGGCTCGAAGGGCCAAATTGCCTCATCCTGCACCTATTTTCTATGTTTCAATGACCTCCATAAAGGAAGAGCCGTCCACCTCCACACTACCAGCTTCCTCTTTTCCATCCCCTTGTTCAGCCTCCCCATTTTCCTTCTGAACCTCCTCTGCCCCGTTCTGAACCTCCTCAGCTCTTTGCTGAACCCCACCAGGTGCCTCTTGGACCTTGCCAGGGTCAACAGGCACCCTTTGGGTGGGCTTCCCTTTAATACGTGGGTCACACCAGGGCTGCCTAAGCCTAGTCAGCCTAGACCGCACCTCTCCCAATCTTTGCCAGGTGTGGAAGAAGGAGCCCATCCCGGCTGAAAGTGGGAACGCAGCGCAGGAGAACCGATCTCACGGTGGACACCCACGATTCCACCGGTAAAAAGATCCCCCCACTGTGAGCTGCTTCTCCAAAGCCAGGGCAACATCCTGCAGTGACTTTAATATAAACTCACATTTCCCCCCTGCAACCTCCGAAGTGGCAATCACATTCTCTGGAAAAGATCATGCAGACCCATTTCTGTTGCCTCCTTGGTCCACCGGTACCCGGTTTGGACTGTGATCCCGTGTTTGATCTCCACCAAGTCAACATAAGGCTTCTCCTTGAGTGACCCAGAAGTCGCAGCTGCGTAGCTCCAAGCCCGAGGCTGAGCCGCCGCCATCTTGACAGGGGTACAAACCAGCACCAGAGACAACAGCAGTCTCAGCTCAAGAGTGATCTCAGAGTCAGTTTCAGTCTTAAAGAGCAGCAGAAGCATTTCTCTCCAGCTGAGCAAGGAAATGTGGCCACGCTTAACTTCTCTGCTGAGAACAGCTTTTGGGATGCTATTTGCAGGCCTTCCGAGCCTCCAGAAACAGCCAGATTAAAAAAGTACCTTCTCTTCGTTTATGCCCAGATCACCCGGTCTTGGCAAAATGGTATGGGAGCAGGGTTATGGTGCTAGAAACAACATAAACACCGCCTCTTTCCTACTCCCAGTCTCCAGGTACGATTGGCAATCTGCCAGCCACTGCCGCTCCCACGGCACTTCAGAAAAGCACTGGAATTCATCACTAAATGGAGAAATCCTTTAACAAAGGAAAGTTTCCACAGTCCGACGTTCAGTCAAACTTCAAAATCTCACTGCCTCTGTCCCTCTTCCTTCGACAAAACCCTTTAAACGGTTGCTTCGAAGCCTCAGCCGTTGGAGCAAAGAGACACCACCTCTCACTCTCTCTCTCTCTCTCTCTGTGTCTCTGTCTATGTATGTCTCTCTCTGTCTCTTTGTCTCTGTCTCTCTGTCTCTCTCTATCACTCACCTTTACTCACTGGATAGATAGGCAGAGGAGCATTGTTCTGGCCCATTGGCTGCATGACTACTTATTTATGCCCAAAGCCTTTTGTTTCTGGGATTTGGCATGGGATAAGTCCAATCTTGTTGTTTCACTAAACTGGCATATGCTGGTATTGTCAATGTACCCTTGTAAAGGAAAGGAAATCATTTGTGCCAAATAATTCAGTCTTGGGATATTCCAGAAAGACTTGCTGCCAAAGAAGTTCTTTTTGCGATGCAATTGGCAATGTAACATAGGAAATCATACTGTAGTATAAGCAGCATACAAATGAAAGGTTGCTACCTTCCTCGAACTCATGGAATATTAAAGCTTTTTCCACAATGTGAATGATTGCCTTTACGTCTTTGTAATAGACACCTTTAAAATGTTTTGGCCAGTTATGAGTTAATGAAAGATGCTAGAAAATGTAAGATTTCACTTATGGAACACCGTATAGGAATGCTGACAAACTAATTGTCAGCAGGAGCACTGTGTGTGGATATCCTCAGTCGATGTATCATGTCAATATACATTCTGTAGTCGCTCATCAAAGTACATAAATGGAGCTATCAGTCACTGGAAATAAGGGATTTTAACGGGAAGTATTCTTCTGAATTTTTAATCTAAAAATGGTTAACAATATAATTTGTTGAACTTTGATCACCCTTGACCTGCTGACTACTTATTACTTCTGTTTTTCTCTGCCTATATATCCCTGGTCACTAGTCATTTAGCTCTAAATGTGCTCGATTGCTGCTCCATGTCTTTGAACTTTATCCCAGTGCAATTGAATGGGGATAAATTATTCCTTCTAGATTTCTTCCTATTGGTATTGTATAAAATATGTCTACATCATACCTGTACCCTTGATACAGGTGTAGAGCAGATGGTGTAATGAATGGTTGCATCACGGCCTGGTTCGGCAACTCAAATGCTCTTGAACTAAGGAAATTGCAAAAAGTAATGGATACTCACTTCCCTGCTATTGAAGGGATCTACATGAGGCATCGGCTTAAAAAGACAGCCAGCATTATCAAAGACCCACACCACACTGGCCACACTCTCATTTTACTCCTCTCATTGGGGAGAAGTTATAGGAGTCTGACAAATGTGCCCACCAGTTGCAAGTATAGCCTTTTCCTAACTCTTGAATATAATACAACACTAACATGAACTAATGACATTCTTTGGTTGTTCTAAGAAGTTAGTTCTAGATTTTATTTGCTCTAGATTTGGGTTGTTAATTTATTGATTTTTATGTTTATTATATAAAATGCTCTATTATCTATATATTATCTATGCTTTTGTTATAGACATATTATGTTGTTGCGAGTAAGAATTTCATTGTTCTGTTGTCAGTATATCTGTCAATTAAACACTCTTAACTATTGATAACAGAGGACAAATTTACACTCCACGTTGTTTTTTGTTTACCTGATGTTCCAAAATAAATGAAATTTAACAAAAAGGCCCATTGAATGTCAGGTCTATCTCAGTGCTTCCAAGATGATGATGATACGACAACAATACTGTTTATTTTGCATGCTTTTTTTATATGTTCTATTTTCCTCATTGTCAGTTCCATTTTTGACCTTGCCTCTCTGTAAAGGTTTTCATCTTTTTTTTTAGGAGTAAAGCCTTACTATCAAGGGTAAATTCTAGCCATTGTTATGATTCAAAGGATAAAGCCAGGTTGATCTGCAGCTGTCTAGTGGGAGATATTTTTGTGAGTTTGTGTGAGGTATTTCCATCCTCTGATGATTGTTATATGTCTGAGAATTCATTGGGGACTGTGCTCTTTTCAGTTGCTGCAACAAATTCCATTTCGCACTGATGTGCGGTGCCCATCACTCCTTGTTTCTCTTGTGCTGCTGCTGATTAGGTTTTGCTCAACTGTGCCTGTCTTTGCTGCTCAACCCTTGACTCTTAGGTTGGAAAAATTATTCAATAATACTTTAAGGTGTATTTACTTTAAGGCAAATTAGCCCACAGTGGAAAGTTAGCACCAATGCTATATTTGCAGATTATTCTAAATTCACAACAAAGGTAAAAAAAAAACATTGTCAATGTTCTCACTCAGGCCAGAGTGCCAAATGTTAAGGCCATAATTACACTCTGTGAACTCAGTTTTGCAGACAACATAATTTGCATGAAGACATGAGGAATTGCAGATGCTGGAATCTGGTGTACAGCACAAAGTGCAGGAGTGACTTAGCAGGCCAGGCAGTATTTCCAGAAGACACGGATAGGCAACGTTTTGGGTTGACCTGAAACATCACCTATCCATGTCCGCCAGAGATGCTCCTGATTTGCTGTTTGTTATTACCTCGCACACAGTTAAAGGTGTAAGCATCTTTAATAGACATTCCAGTGCCAGATATGCAGTACATTGTACGTTCACTCTGCTGCATCTACTGAATATAATAAATGAGTTCTTACACTATAAAGCATGCACTAGGCGGGGTTATTACTACTAAGCATTCTGATTAGCTAACATGCAATAGCCAATCTACATCTCTTCTGGTAGAAATGAAAAGCAACTACGGCACTTTAAACAATAGGCCGAGGGAATATAGTAAGGTTAAACAAAATCGCCGTAACATAGTGGGTGGCCTACTAACCCGCCCGGTCCTTGTGCGGTTGGGGGCCGTCTAATCCCCCTTTCCTTCCGAAAAGATGGGGACTGGGGTTGGTAATCCGGTGACCTGATGGGCCTGTGGGGAGAGACCTCCACCACCACGGGGGAACCGGGGGTAGACCGACGAGGAGAGCCCGGGGCACCGGTTACAACAGGAGACGCAGGGGCAGACCAAAGCCGAGGAGTGTGTGGTCTTAGTCACAACAGGTGATGGGACGGCTGCAACAGGCATCGGTGTAAACACAAACGGGCGGGCACCAGGACCCGCAGGCACCAGGCGAGGTTCCTTCACTGGAAGGAGATGTTGACGGTTGAGTCTGTAGAGGACACCATCCACTTCGACCAGGTAGGAGCGTGGTTCCTTTGACGGGCCATGAATGTGCCCTAGTTTGGTATGTCCTTGTCAGTTTGTAGGCGTACCATTTGTCCTTGTACTAGTGATTTAAGCAGCTTGCTGGTCTTGTCATAAAACCGCTTTTGCGTGACGCTTTTAAACTGCACTCGCTTTAGTATCGCGGCGGGAGAGCGGACCTGCGGCTGCAGCTGTTGCTGGGAGACAGGCAGTGGTGGACGCATCTGGCAAGACATTAGCCACTGGGCAGGTGAGCCGAGAACGCTGTCCTTTGAAATGTTCCGCAGGTTGAGTAGGTCCAGGTAGACGTCGGATTTTGCTAGGTAGGAGTGCTCCATGAGTTGTTTAGCGCTCCGAACAGCATGCTCGGCAGGTCCATTGGACTGTGGGCTGCTGGTGACGTGTTGAAAGTTCCACCACTTGGCAAAGTTCTTGAATTTTTGACTGGTGAATTGCCTTTCATTGTCAGTTTGAAGGCGGACAGGTGCCCCATGCATGGACGGGTGGATTGATAGTTTCTGGATCACTGTCTCGGAGGTGATCGTTGGAAGTAGGTCAATTTTGAACCAATTTTGAGCTCGAGTAGGAGTCCACCAATACAAGGTAGTATTTCCCATGCCATTCAAAGATGTTGGCGGCCAGTGAAGACCACGGAAGGGAGGGAGCTGGTTGAGGCAGGAAGGGCTTCTTCTGCAGATAGCGCACGATTCGGTCTTTTCACGTATGAGCCTTGTCATCCTGGGCCAGTAGAACATGTCTTGGGCCCTCTGCTGACCTCTGTGGATATCATCATAGTACTCACCCCGTAGAGTGGGAGGGATGACTGCCTTGTGGCCTTTGACGATTATCCCATCCTGTAGCACTAGTTCATCATGAACCAGGAAGTAGAGTCGTATTTCTAGTGGGGTGTTTGACTGTTTGTGGGACCATCCATTCTTTATGACAGTAGTTAGCAGTTGCAAAGTTTTGTCCGCAGCTGTTTGTTCGGCAAGGCAACGTAGACCTTCAGGACTGAGAATTTGTCTCGTTCGATGGGGTGGCATTTGCTGGTAGTGCGCGGGGCTCTGAAAAGCGTGTCTGCTACGTGCATGTCTTTACCTTTCTTTTATACGATGCGGAAGTCAAAACGCTGCAGCTGCATCATCATGCATTGTAGACGAGACTGGGCAGCGAGGATGGAAATTCAAAGACTTTATTTTTGGAAAAACCATCACTGTTGAGACTGACCATCAGCCACTGGTCACAATCCTGAACAAGCCCCTCCACACTGCCCCGGTAGGTCACTCAGCTCTCTAACTTTTTTGAGTAAGACGGTTGGATTGTCGATAGTTTCTGCAGGCACTAGCACCTGGCCATTAGCGTTGTTGATTAATGTGGCAAACTCGAAGTTGTCTGCATGAATCATTGACTCTGGACCAGCTAGATTGAGTAGTAGCGATGCCTTCAGATCGTCGGAGTCATTTCGGTGAACGATGCGAATATAGTGAGCATAGTTACGTTCAAACATGCGCCATCGCTCGGCTATGTCAGAGTCAAACACAAGGGGACTCGGCTTTCAACAGGAGTTGGCTGTAACATTGAAAAATTACAAAGTAAAACTGATAAAGAAAATAAATCGGGGTAAACAAGCGGAGTGGTATAGATCCGCTTTTCTGACTTCATGTCATTCCCTGACTCGCACACAGGTAAATGTGTAAGCATCTTTAATCGACATTCCAGTGTCAGATATGCAGTACATTGTACATTCAGTCTGCTGCATCTACTGAATATAATAAACAAGTTCTTACACTATAAAGCATGCACTAGACGGGGTTATTACTACTAAGCATTCTGATTGGCTAACATGCAATAACCAATCTATACTTTTGAATTAATGAATGAACAAATGAATGAATGAATGAATGAATGAATGAATGAATGAATGAATGAATAAATGAATGAATGAGTGAATTAATACTTTATTGTCACATGTAACAAGTCACAGTGATATTCTTTGCGTCCATACCCAAGGTATGCAAATAGTCACCCAATACAGGACGCTTACAAAGTTACCAAGTACCCGAGTGCCAAGTCCCCATTTGTTCCCCCCCTCCCCCTCCCTCACGGCAGTACCCTACGCCGGGTCCTCTATTGTTATTACCCCCAGCAGCGGCATCCTCACTTCCACGTGGTCCATCCTTGTCCGTTGGTTGGCGCCATCATTGACCACCACACTGACGTCTGCATTATTGCCGCCAGGTCCTCTCCGGATGCCTGCATGGCGCTGGCCCAGACCTCAGCCGGGAGCTCCGTGGATAAGTCAGCTGCCAGATGTGTTCTACACATCATTTGCATGCCCGACACAAGACCCCAAAGGAAATAAAAAACTTTCTGTCACAGACAGCGATTATTGGACAAACAGAGAAGTGTCATTAATTTGCTCAAAGCATCCTTTGAAAAAAATCCCAAGGAATCCTCCAATGTCACGATTTGCAAAGCTTCTGAATACTTCCTTGTACTCTTCCTTCATACGTAGCAAATTAATGGAATTCATTTTTGTTGTGTTTAATTTCTTGCTGTTTAACATTCACTGATGATTTCAATGCTTTGCTATTTCCCTTGTTATTTGAATATTTTGTTTAATCACTGTGATGCTAGGGTATAGGTTTGATATGTGAACATATAATTTCAGGACATTTATTTACAGTAAACATTTATTTACAGTTTGTGGTGCATAAATCCCCCTCAGGACAAGTGTATGAAAAGAGAAAACGTTATACATTGTGACAGGGTTTAGTTTTATGTCAGAAACCAGTTACACTCTGGACTCTTTGAATCCCCAGTGTTTTAGTTTCTGTATTTCAAAAAAAATATATAAAATGGCTGTTGTTTAAAATGCAGAGATGTCACACATTCTGCTTATTTAGTGATTGTCATTTGAAAGAGATTTTGTAATTTTGAAACAACTAACTTCGCATATGTGTTTCTGTAAAGGAATAAAGGAATATTTGTCTGTGTAATTTCTCAATGTTGGTAAATCAGAAAATGGCAGGAAAATCAGATTGTTTCTATCAGACGTGGTCTGCATTTATAGAATTGCTACAAAGATAGGGTGCAAGAGTACCTCGGGTCTTGATAGGGGGGGATGAAAAACTATCGAGTTGGTAGATTCCTTTTGCGTGATATATATAATATAGTAACTGGCTTTTTTTTTCTTTTTCTTTCTCTCTTTTTTCTTTTTCTTTTCTAGTGTCTATCTCTTAATCCCTTTTCTCTAATTCTTTGACCAAGGGTTTTTTTTTCTCCCTTTGGCACGCTCTTTCACTTTCACACCTCTTTTCACCTACTTTACTCTCTTTGTTTCTATTCTTTTTTTCTTAAAAGCCATAAAATTATGGGGTACAACGATTGTAACAATATATAGAATCAAATACACAGGACTAGATGTTAAGAAGTCCCTTGTGCTAGTAGGTGGGGAGCATTTCACGACATTCATTGATTGCTGAGAGTGGTCGACGCTCAACATCAGGGGGGGGGGGGGGGGGGGGGGGGGGGGGGGTTACGTATACGTATATCTTGGCCTGGGTAACCTTCAGGACAGTTGGGCACAGGACACATCATCAGTAGTGTACCCTTGCATCACTGGGTGTTTCGGCCTTTTAACACTATACACCCTCCACAAGGGCGGCCCGCTGCAGGATGATCAGCCCTCAGCGCGTGTCCCGTGTCAAACTGCTTCAAAGATTCACCATGACGCATTTTATGTACACTGATGATTTTACCTCTATTAAATAAAAATATTTAAAAAAATAAATAAAAAATAAATAAAAATTCTCAATGTTGACCACCTGTTTTTCTCATCACCCCTGTATATACAGTATTTTAACATAGAAACATAGAAATTAGGTGCAGGAGCAGGCCATTCAGCCCTTCATCCAACTCAGTATCCTGTACCTGCCTTCTCTCCATACCCCCTGATCCCTTCAGCCACAAGGGCCACATCCAACTCCTTCTTAAATATGGTCAACGAACTGGCCTCAACTACCTTGTGGCAGAGAATTCCACAGATTCACCACTCTCTCTGTGAAAAACGATTTTCTCATCTCGGTCCTAAAAGACTTCCCCCTTATCCTTAAACTGTGACCCCTTGTCTTGGACTTCCCCAACATCGGGAACAATCTTCCTGCATCTAGCCTGTCCAACCCCTTAAGAATTTTGTAAGTCTCTATGAGATCACCCCTCAATCTTCTAAATTCCAGCAAGTACAAGCCAAATCTATCCAGTCTTTATTCATATGGAAGTCGTGCCATCCCAGGAATCGGTCTGGTGAACCTTCTCTGTACTCCCTCTATGGCAAGAATGTCTTTCCTCAGATTAGGAGACCAAAACTGTACGCAATACCCCAGGTGTGGCCTCACCAAGACCCTGTACAACTGCAGTAGAACCTCCCTGCTCTTGTACTCAAATCCTTTTGCTATGAATGCCAACATACCATTCGCTTTCTTCACAGCCTGCTGCACCTGCATGCCTACTTTCAATGACTGGTGTAGCATGACACCCAGGTCTTGCTGCATCTCCTAATCGGTCACCATTCAAATAATAATCTACCTTCCTGTTTTTGCCACCAAAGTGGATAACCTCACATTTATCCACATTATACTGCATCTGCCATGCATTTGCCCACTCACCCAGTCTATCCAAGTCATCCTGCAGCCTCAGCATCCTCCTCACAGCTAACACTGCCTCCCAGCTTCGTGTCATCCGCAAACTTCGAGATGTTGCATTTAATTCCCTCGTCCAAATCATTAATGCATATTGTAAATAGCTGGGTCCCATTCTTGAGGGTCCACATGCTATTTTACTTTGGATTCACGTGAGTGACTACTTGAAGAATCCCGTCCAGCCGCACGTGCGTCATTACGTCAGACGCATTGGTGCAGGTTCGACCGGTTGGAGCAGCGAAGCTCCTCCAGCGGTAAGTTTAAACTTCAGGTAAGTGGTACTTCTTACCTGTTTTAGGTCTCCTGCAGGAACCTCGGTTTCAGAGGTTTTTGCCGGATGTTTTGCGACGGCCGACGAGGGAACCAGCTAAGGGCTATGGGGAAACCCTGGTCCGACCGCGGAAGCGGGGTGCTGGCGAATGTCGGGTTTCGCAATCGGAGTCACTAATAAGATGGTCAGTGACTCTACATGTTGTGTTCCCGGGGAGGGGAAATCCAGTAGAATGCGGTTCCCAAACCGCAATCATCCCCAGGTTGTGGGGACAACTGACAAAATGGTCAGCCCGGATGTTGGGAGGGTTCCCCTCCAGGAATGTGAATCTAGAGACACTCCTACAGTATGGAGTTGGGCTGCTTCATGGGGATGCAAAGTTATGGCAGTGCCAGCCTATTGGAGAGGCTGTGCCAGCAATACCTTTGCTCAGGACTGCTCCAGGGGGATGCCATGTTATGGCAGGCTAGCCTATTGGAGAGGCTGTGCCAGCAGCACCTTTGCTCAGGGCTGCTTCCTGGGGATGCCAAGTTATGGCAGTGCCAGCCTATTGGAGATGCTGCGCTAGCAGTACCTTTGCTCAGGACTGCTCCAGGGAGATGCCAAGTTATGGCAGGCTAGTTTATTGGAGAGACTGTGCGAGCAGCACCTTTGATCAGGGCTGCTTCATGAGGACGCCAAATCTATTGCAAATACTGGCCTATGGGAAAGGCCGCGCCAGCAGCACCTTTGCTCAGGGCTGCTTCATGGGCACCAGCAGTACCTTTGTTCAGGGCTGCTTCATGGGAATAGGCTGCTTAGTGGGGATGCCAAGTCTTTGGCAGTGTGGCCTGTTCATTATGAAAGATGGTAGATTAACAGTTGATTTTATAGTGTATTCCCATTTACAGTGATCATAGGGGATATTTGAGGAAGCATTGCTAGGATAAGGCAATATAACAGAATGATGACAAGAAAGGAGTCAAAGAGGAGTACTCAGAGTTCAAAAACACTAGTTAGGTATTTGCTAAAATACACTGTTTAAATCTCAAACCACATTTGAGAAATTGGACACCTCTATCCAGTTAAGATTAAGTTGCTATCAAATAAACTTGTAGGACATTGGGATTTACTTCTAGCTATTCAATTGGCCGTTGACGCCGGCCTGGGCAACAGATTGCAGTCAATAGACTCCTGTAACAGCCTTGTTGTTATAAAGCAGCTTTCTATTTATTAGACTAATTGGAAATAGTATAGATGGGGTTCAGCTGTGCAACTAGGAGAACTGTCATCCTGTTAAATGGTAAACTATAAAGTGCCATGTAGGTCATTGTTAACACAACTTGTTATTACCAGCTGAAGTTATTAAAGTCGCAATGATGAACACACAGTATTCATTGCTGCTCCAGTAGTTGGTAGGTAAATATTTCATTATATCACAAAATGGTGCTAATGGCCCTAAATATGGGGAATTGCGCCAGCAGTGCCTTTTAGCAGGCCTGCTTAATGTCTCCCTCATGTAGGAGGAGAGCATGCCGTGTCAGTATTAGTCTGACGCCGGGTCCATGGCAAAGTCGGCATATTGCTGAAGCCACGCCAGCAGCACCTTATAGCCGCTTAATGTCTCCCTCATGTAAGATGGGAGCATGCCGGGTCAGTATAATCTAATGCTGAGTCTGCGGGTATAGCCATGGAGCATGCCCAAGGGATGAAGGGCACATGCCAGACGTACCATGCTTGGTAGCAAGGTTGCCATTCAAACACATATGCAGTGAACACCGCCATAAGGGGGACAATAGAGCCGATCGCCAAATTATCTATTCAGGTAAGACCTGTGTCATAGGCGATACCTGGAGGACGAAGCACAAGCTATTGAACGAGTAAGGCTTCGTAGTTTCGGCGCCAATGCACCCCACGTCTTCATTGGCAGTAGCTGGTGAAGTTAGTGGCAGCATGTAAGTTGGCCAGAGGTTCCACGCATATTACCTGTGTTACTCTATAACTAAGGGACCACTTACAATTTGGTAAGATGTACACTTGGTTGTACAATACAAATGATTGAGACATTATCATCTACTTTGAGGGATCTAACCATGTAAAACTTGACAATACTAGCATTCCAAGCAGGTTATAATTGGGCAGGCTCATTATAAGGGCCAGGATTGTCTTGCAAGACCGGCTCGGAAATCATCTTGAGTTTGGAGGTGGAGCAGATTTGCATGACTTACCAATTCTTCACTTATTGGTGTCAACTATCTATAGACCCTATGGGCATTGTATGGGTTAAAGAGAGATTGAGCAAATATGCATATCTGCATGCTCAACTTCATATTGACACATTATGATGGTGGCATATGTTAGTCACATGGGTGCAATATATTAAAGACTCCTGTAATGGTTACATAATCTTGTTTTCCACAGGAGAATCATCAAGTATAGGTCAATGGCAACACAGAATTGTTGTTGAATCACACTGTATTATGAAACTCTGTTTCCATGGAACACCAAATATAGATATGTTTGTTTTTTATGCTTATTCACAGGTTGCAAAATATGTGGCATAACAGTGGCGAGACATACATTCTCACTACAAGGTGAAGGAAGGTCTTTTATGTCTTCCTCCATTTGCTTCATCAATTGGGGCTTCCAATAAAGTTATGTAGGAATGGATTCTGATTCCAGATCTCATTCCACCAGGGCTGCTACAACATCAGCAGCAAGGGTATTTATATTCGCTAGACCACATCCTTTCGGCTGCAGCATGGTCCAACAAACGAATCTCCAACATTTATAATAACCTATTGCTAGACCAAAGGTATTTGTCAACTCTATTTTATGTTCTAGTTATACTTTCCATCTGGGTGAGAGGTGTGAATATTATTACTTCATTTAAATAGCATCAGCATGTTTTAAATCTGTCATGACTGTATGCATTATGAATGTTTTCCTTCATTTGTCAATGAAGCCGTTGTGGTTGTGTAGACTTGTTTCTCATGGCATGAAATCACAAAGCTTTGAAGTCTTCACGTAGTCACTCACGTGACTCCGAAGTAAAATAGTAAGATTAAATGAGAACTTACCAGTTTGAAGTTTGATCTTTATTTTATGAGGAATTACGATGAGGGACTACGTGCTCTCCGCTCCCAACCCTCACAAAAGTCATCTGGTAGTTCTAGTCTTCTGTTATCTTACTATTATACTTCAGTCACTATTACCTGTGATTTCACACCGCTGCTTTGAAGATTGACGCACGTGTGGCTGGACGGGATTCTTCACGTAGTCCCTCATCGTAACTCCTCATAAAATAATGATCAAACTTCAAACTGGTAAGTTCTCATTTAATCTTACTATTTTACCTCACTCCCCAGATAATGATGTTTTATAGGCAACACTGTCCTGAAGGCAACTCAACAATAGGTTATTAACCGAGTTTACAATTGCTCGTATTCCTCACTCCTACACCTCCTGCACAATACATTCCTTCTCTTCCTTCCCTCGTGCCAATCTGATTCCCTTTGAATTATTTTTCTTTTGACATCAGCTGCTTTGTCTCTTTTCTAATTTTTGTTATTGCTCCTTGATCTCTCCTTCACTCTGCTATATTCTGTCTTCTGGATGGCAAATCCATACTCCAATAACATAATTGTTTACAGATACAACAAGCTCCCAAATTTACAGTGTCCTTTGCTTTATGGTGTTTTCTTGGGCAGTTATAGAATTGCTCACAGTTTTTCCTTATATGATCTTCAGTTTTCACAATAATAGTACATCCAATTCTTTCATTTTGGTAAATTACTTGAGTGGGTTCAAGGGTAGGGGTCATGTTACTATGTCCACAATTCCTGGATGGGTGGGTGAGTCAGGACTGAGAGAATGGGTTGGTTTGAGTAAACGATGTGTGTCTTCTTGGTTCCTGACATTCTGGCCAGCTCTCTCTCTGTTCTCATGGATCCCAGTATTCTCTTGAATTTAAGGACCTCCTATAATTCCTGGGATCTTGGATGTTTCTATATCCTCTAGGATCCCGAATGTCCCCATGATCCTATTAAATTCTTTCCTTGACCCCTCCTTCTCACTCGCTCTCTTGTTGGACAGGCTTGGCTCCAATGTCCCATTCCCCCACAAGAATAACATTGATTGGATAAAGTTGTTAGATTTATTTTACCATTTGCTTCCAATAGAATTGGTTCTAAACTGGGAGTATAATTGTAATAATAATCTGGGTAATCTGGGACTCTATTTTCTCCCATTCCATTCTTAGCTAACATTTGATGACTCCATGGTCCTGAGCGAGAGCTTGGTCCCTCCTTCTTAACCATATATTCAGTTCTACTTCTAGTTACACGATAATCTTCCTGTACCATCCTTCCAATGGTACCTCACAGCTCTGGCCATTTAACCGGCGCGGTTCTCTGACCAGTCCCTGTTATTAGTCTTAATTGAGTCAGCTACCGTAGTGGGGAGACAACTCAATAAGATGGCACAATACTGTGGGGAACTTACTCCATTTTGATAGTTTAAATCACCTGATTGATTGGTCCATGTATAATCTTGAGTATCGTTCTAAAAATTCATCTGCTCCCTCTCCCTTTTATGGTTTGATCTCCAGAATTCTTGTTAAATCAATTGGCTTCTGAAGGATGTCTGCAAGGGCCGTTAAAACAGCCTCTTCTCTTGCACCCGCTGAGTTTCTCCAGCCTTTTGTGTACCCTCGATTCTCCAGCAGATGCAGTTCCTTCTTTAACACATCTGAGACACAGTTGACTCCACCATTGAAAGCATCTACACGAGGCGCTGCACGATCGTTTCGCCGAACACCTCCGCTCGGTCCACATTAACCAACCCGACCTCCCGGTGGCTCAGCACTTCAACTCCCCCTCCCATTCCGTATCTGACCTCTCGGTCCTGGGCCTCCTCCACAGCCAGAGTGAGCAACACCGCAAGTTGAAGGAACAGCACATCATATTCCGCTTGGGCAGTCTGCATCCTTTGGGCTTGAACATTGAATTTTCTCAATTCTGTTAACCCTTGCTGTCTCCTCCCCTTCCCACCTCTTCCTCAGTCCTCGGGCCCTGGCATTCCCTCTCTCTCTATCTCCCTCCCCCACCCTAGTCGCACCAGCTTCTCATTTTCACACCGCAAACAGCTTACAATGGCTTGTTCCCTTTATCATTGATACTTCTTTGCATATCTTTCATTCATTGTTCTTTATCTCTCCACATCACCGTCTATATCTCTCGTTTCCCTGATCCCTGACCAGTCTGAAGAAGGGTCTCGACCCGAAACGTCGCCTATCTCCTTCGCTCCTTAGATGCTGCTGCACCTGCGGAGTTTCTCCAGCCTTTTGTGTACCCTCGATTCTCCAGCATCTGCAGTTCCTTCTTTAACACTCTTCTCTTGCACTATCATTACTATTATGTTTGGCAATGCTTCGTGTGTCCGGTGTCCCAGAGCTGCTAAAAATTTAGTGTTTTTTGCAGGACTAATTATTTGTTGTATCGTCACCGATAGGTCTTGGAAGTCTGCATGATATACACACATTGTCGTTCTTAAATAATCAACAAAGGCAGCAGGTGACGTCTTTCTATCAGGGATTTTATTTAACACTGCTATTATTTCATGGGGCTTCCAGGGTGTATGGACCTCTATGGTGCGGGGATTATTTACACTTACTGCGCTGGTTGAATCAAATGCAGGATTCAGCACTTCCCTGACTCGTAACTGTCTATGGGATATCTGTTCAGTTTGTATACTTTCTGTCACATCAAAATCTATCTCGGCATCTTCAAGTACTGTCTCACCCTCAGATGAACCTTCCTCCTCACTAGGGGGGTTCACGGTACCTTCTAAATGATTTGTTCCTTTTTCTCGCTACTCGTCTAAATTGTCTAGGTTGAGGCTCGCAAATATATTCGGGTGGTTGCACTATATCTATCATAACCTCCTTATCTTTAAATACCGGGGCTATCCTCTTTGTTCTACTTCTGGTACCGTGAGCTACTGGACAATCTATTACTGGTGGCGCGGATAGAGTCAAAGAATCTGGTGCCCTAGTGGCTGCTATTTGGAGAGCATGCTCTAACGTGGAGTCTGCAGGGGGTGTTATAGGTTCTGCAGGCTCTGGATATTTACTATGGACATAAGTCATACAAGGTGCAAGTGAAGCCTGGGGAACGCCAGAGGAACATGGTGGGATCTGCAAATTTCTATTAGTTTTAACATTTGTCCAATCTTCCAAATATTTGTCTTCTTCCTCCTCAAGTTCAACAGTAACCATCGGATCTCTAAACTTTAGATTTACAGGGACTAGTTTCCTTTCAGGAGATCTACTTCTTCCCCTTTCCTTGTGCTTTCCTACATCTCTACCCCTGTCCTTTCTACTGCCTGGAGGTCAATCTACTTCACCTTCTTTCAGTTCTATTCAAAGTTTTGAAATTGTCTTTTCCTAACTTGCCATTCTCCTAACTTCTTTATTCGCCTTTCGTTCCTCATAATATTTCCTCCATAATCCTATTAACTGCTTTGCAACCTCACTATTACAATACTGCCAAATGGTTTGTTTTATGCACTTTATTCATTTTACAGTTCAAATGCCCCCGACGGCCATAATTTGTCTCCTAATTATTTATTTAGTGCTCCTGAAAAGTCTCTTGATTTCTCTTCCTTGTGCGGGAACTCATTGCATATTATTTGCAATGGGCTCCTAGCATCTTCTGTCGTATCGCGGTCTAGGCTATTTCCCATGTCTTTGAACAGTGGAAACGAAACTCCTAAGCCACTCACGCCTCTTCAATAACTCCTAAGCCACTCACGCCTCTCAATCTCCAAGGTTATCAAGTTCGCCCCTGAACAGTGGCTAATGGCTCCAAAGCGCTAACAGTCTCGCACCACTTTCACACAATTGCACAATCAATGTTTCCAATCTATTATTCAAATTCTTCTCATGTCTCCCACATGTCCACACACTTTCAACTTTACAATTTCCACAATCCTCAATCTAAAGGTCAAGGTGTTCCAGGGAACAATCAAACACAGTCAATCGTAACCAAACACTTTCCCGCAGCCTGTTTTCTATACCCAGAGAATTTTTTTATTTTCTTCTTTCTTTCCCTTTTTTCCTTTTTCTTTTTTCCAATCTAGTTATTCATCATAAAATGTTAAAACTGAAGCAGTACGAAAATTGTATGTTGATGTTATGTTGATCATTTTCATTTTGTACAATTGCTTCTAATTAAAATAAATATTAAAAAAACACAAAAAAAACACATGCATATGAGCTCCAAACACGCAAGCAAAACTGTACATAGACAAGAAACTACACCAGTGAGTGGGCAGATACATGGCAGTTGCAGTATAATATAGATACATTTTGTATATCTTTATACAAATATATCCACTTTGGCGGCAAAAACAAGGGGGCAGAATATTATCTCAATGGGGTTAGGTGAGGTAAGGGGGAGGTGCAGCGAGACCTGGGTGTCTGTAAAGTTTGAGACCACGTAAGGCCCTGTTGTGACTAGCACAAAGAAAATAAGTCTGACATCTTGCAAGTTAGATTTAATCTGAACAACCCACGGAAACTTCTCGAAGGTCACCTGACCTCAATCACGAGGCACAGGCATTTATATTAAAGGGGCACTGGCATTTATATTACATATACATTACATCTCCCCCTTTACTTTAATTTCAATTCTCCACCTTTCCTTAAATTACCTTACATCTTCCCCTTCAACATTGGTCAAAACTAATAACTTGAACCTTTAATCAATTTAATGTGGATAAAGTACCCCCAAATAACACAGTGCTCTTTATATTACAAAACTATAAAAAAAATTGCCCAAAAATGTTACATAACAAGTCGAGTTGGGGGTTTTGACAATCGCCCACTTCTCGTGCAAGTCGTATTTCCAACTCGTTCTGTGTCGTATTTCTGTTGTGTGCGAGTGTGGCTTTGCTCGCTTTGAGCCGATTCCCCCACCACAGAACCTTGTGATGCGGCCTGTAATTGTTCTCTTGAGTGGGAGACTAGCTACTTCTGGGGAGGGGTTCCTTCTTGTGGGAGAGTGTTCGCACTTGTCTGCTGTATGTTGCCAGGGCATGGCTCAGCTGCTTTGTGCGCAGGTCCTATGTCCTTTCTGTTTCTGCGGAACTCAGTACCACTCGGTGTAGAGATGACGTAGCTCCGAGGGGACAGGTTTTCTCTTGCAATACGGCCATGTTGCCACTCGGTTGGTTTGGCATGAAACCACACCTGTTGTTGTTGTTCCAGGCGCGGCAGCGACTTGGCGCTTGCCTTCTCATTGAAGTATGCTGCCTGCTTTTCTTGCCGGACGGCCAGTTGTGGCCCCATGGGAGGGACATGATGAGGCAGTAAGAGTGATATAGGCGATGGCAATTTGCTTCTTAATAGTCTACTGTTCAGTAACATTGATGGGGCATAGTCGCCTGACCCGTCAAGGGGGGTGTTGCGGTATTCGAGGATGGCGTACATCGGGTCACGGCCGCTGCATTTGGCTTTCCTCATAATACTTTTTATAGTTTGCACACAGCGCTCTATCTGCCAGTTGCTCTGTTGATATATGAGACTTGAGGAGACATGGGCAAATTCCCAGTCATCCTGGAACCTACAAAACTCAGCACAGACAAATTGTCTCACATTGTCCGTCATCACCAAGTCAGGAATGCCATTCCGGGCAAACATGCCCGTCATCTCACGTATCACCGAATGTAACGTCATGTCTGTTAGTTGTGCTATTTCTGGGCACTTGGAGTAATAATCTACTACAAGCAAATGGTCAACTCCATCGAGATGGAAGATGTCTGCGCCGACCCTAGACCAAGGTCTGCTGGGGATGAAGTGTGGTTGGAGCGGCTCGCTTGCTTGTGCTTTTCTGGTCGCATGGCATATCGAGCAATTTCCCACTGTGTCCTCAATCTGTGCAATCATTCCTGGCCACGCAAATAAATTGTGGGCTCGTTGTTTAAGTTTCACTACTCCCAGATGTGATTCACGTAGCACGTTCAGCATCTGCCTCCGCATGTTTTGGGGGACTACAATTCGGTTTTCCCTCAAGACTAATCCATCAACTTCACCAGCTCATCATGGTATGTATGAAACAGAGTCAAGTCCAAGGGCAGATCATGCCTGTTACTAGGCCAACCCTTTCTTATATACTCGCACAACAGTGTTAGGGTTCGATCTTTTTATTGTTTCAGCTTTGAACTGCGCAAGGCGCTCGTCTGACATGATACATGCTGGCTTCTACAGCATGTATCATGTTCGGCAGTGCGGTGTTCTCTTCCACAGGCGTGTTTGCACTGGGCAGCTGATTCAGGGCATTGGGGACAAACATTTCACGTCCCGGCTTCCACTGTATTTCCAGGTCGTACCGTAGCAGGTGTATTCACATGCGCTGGAGTCTGGGGCTTAATTTGTGTGGCGGCTTGGCGAGCAAGCCTCCTAATGGCTTGTGGTCAGTAAGAATGACTGTGCACTGACCGACAATGAAGTCATGAAACTTTCTGCATGCGTACAATATGGAGCACAGCTCCTTCTCTATAGTCGCATAGTTGCGCTCTGCCACGCTCACACGTCATGATGTGTAGGCAACAGGTGTCTCGTCTTGCATCAGGACCGCTCCAAATCCGCTGTTGTAAGCATCTGCGGCAATTGAAACGGACGCGTTCACATCGTACAGTTTGAGCATGGGTGACAAATGAGAAGACATTTCAGCTTGTCTACTGCATTTCTGTGCTTCTGCTCAAAATGCCATGCTATTCCATTTTCTGTTAGCTGTCTGAGTGGGGCGGTGATCTCCGAGAGGTTCGGAATAAACTTGGCCATGTATGTCACCATCCCCAAGAACGTTTGCACTTCAGCCTTGTTTGTCGGGTATGGCATTTGTAGAATGCTGCTGACACGAGATGGGCTTGGTGACACGCCTGCTTGCGAGATGACGTGTCCCACTTATTCAATCTCATTTGAGCGCTTTACCGACTTTCGGGGATTGAGCTTTAGGCCGGATTCTTTCACCCGTTCGAGTAGGGCTTTCACCCTTGCGTCATGTTGTGCTGCGTTCACAGCCCAAACGAGAATGTCGTCAACAACTATCTGCACCCCTTCTAAATCGCCAAACTCTTCCTGCATCGCCCGCTGCCAAATCTCACTTGAGGATGAGATTCCAAATAGAAGCACAAGGTATCAGTATCTCCCAAACGGAGTATTAAATGTAGTCAGACGCGAGCTGTCATCGCTCAATGGGAACTGCCAGTACCCACTTGTAGCGTCAAATTTCGAGAACCATTCTGTATTTGGCATGCGGGCTGCAATGTTCTCGAACGTCGGCATCGGGAAATGCTCCCTACGAATGACCGCATTGAGGTCACGTGGGTCAAGGCATATGCGGACATCGCCATTAGGCTTGTTAACCACAGTCATTGAATTCACCCAATCCGTCGGTTCGCTCACGGGCTTTATGATTCCCAAGCTTTCCATGCGCTCTAATTCGGCTTTGACCTTATCCCTGATCTTATAGGGGATAGTGCAGGACGGGTTTTGCTTAGGTTGCATGTTTCCTTGCAGCGCTATGCTGTACTCATGTCTTTTTAGCCTTCCCAACCCTTGGAAAATCTCGCAATTTTCCTCAATGATCCTCGCAGTGTATCATGTGCTTGCACTCACGCCATCAACCACCTCCTTTCGCACAAGAAGCCCTAAATTTTCACACATTAGTTTCCCAAATATGGGTTTCACATTTCCTCTCACTATTTGAAAGACAACCCTGTGCTCTTTCTTGCCGACTTTGACGTTCCCTTTTGCCTGCCCCACAGGCTTCATTGTATGCCCAGAATATGACCTCAGTGTCACGTTCGTCTTCGGTAAGGCAAGACCAGTCTTTCTGAACAAGTGCTCTGGCAGGATGTCCACTTGAGCTCCAGAGTTAAGTTTGAACTCAATGTTCACATTGTTGATGCTGCACATCTGTCCCCATTCATGCGTCGACTCAATTACCGCGTCAGTCACGGCGTCAATGTAGAAGTCATTAACATCGTCATTCACTGGCTCAGACAGCGGTGAAGTGTTCATCTGGAACTCAACGTCGCGGATGTCACGGCTCCAGTCCCCGACCTTTTGTCTGATTAACCAGTCATATTGTCGGGGATGTGGGCAGCTGTTGGGCGCTCTATTTACCAAGCAGTCGGGGGATCTGGAAAGATGTCCAATCTCTCCGCAGGTATAACATCTCATGTACTGAGCAGGGCAGTAGTTGCCTTCTTGCCTGCGGGTGCATGACCAGCAGACAGTATACTTACCAAAATAACAGATTTCAGTCTGTGGTTATCTGGGTTGCGAATCCCTGCCTCGGCCACATGGCCGACTGGCACTGTCCCGTTTCACGTAATCAACAGTCTCTTCGGTGTTAATGGCGGTTGGGGCAATCTGCTTCATCTGTTTGGCTGCTGCTTCAGCTATCAGACACATGTCACTGCATTTTTCCAGTGCTAAATCATCGCATTGTAGTTGTTTTTCCCGGAGTGGCTGGCTGGTGATGCCGCAGACAAATCTGTCTCGCAGCAATGAGTCATGGATAATGCCAAACTGGCAATCTTTGGCTAAAGACCTCACTGCAGTCAGGTATCTCGCCGCTGATTACGTGCCTTAAAGATATATCTTGAGACAGTTAATTTTTTTTGTGGTTCACAGTATGTCTGAAACTTATTCTTCAGTGGTTTTATTTTGTCAGTTTTCTTCCTGGGCAAACTCAAAGGTCTCATAAATCTCCTGAGCTGCCGGCCCGGCTACGTGGAGGAATGTTGCACAGGGACTGTCATATGAGGAAAGATTGAAAAGGCAAGGCTTGTATTCACTAGAGTTTAGAAGGATGAGGGGGTTCTTATAGAAACTTATAAAAGAATTGGACAAGCTCGATGTAGGAAAATTGTTCCCAATGATGGGCGAGTCCAGAACCAGGGGCCACAGTCTTAGAATAAAGGGGAGGCCATTTAAGACTGATGTGAGAAAAACCTTTTTCACCCAGAGAGTTGTGAATTTGTGGAATTCCCTGCCACAGACGACAGTGGAGGCCAAATCACTGGGTGGATTTAAGAGAGAGTTAGATAGAGCTCTAGGGGCTAGTGGAATCAAGGGATATGGGGAGAAGGCAGGCACAGGTTATTGATTGGGAATGATCAGCCATGATCAAAATGAATGCTGGTGCTGGCTCGTAGGGCCGAATGGTCTCCTCCTGCACCTATTTTCTATGTCTATGTCTATGTCTATCTATTATTATCATGCACAACCACATTCCTTTATGAACCACAAGCATTCGTCTAATATCGCATTCGTTAACTGTACAGTTCGAAAAGCAAATCACAATATTTCAATCCCTCGTTGCGCTACTATCAATGAGGGAACCTCTTCCTCCGATACAGAAGACTTTCCCCTTCCTAGGGTACTCTTTGCTGAGTGGTACATTTTCTTAATTAGCTACTCTTTACCGTCAGGTACTTTTTCGTCACACTAAATACTTAGACATAGGGGTATCTTTCCCATCAGGTTACTCTTTACCAAAAATTACTTTTCCCTGCTCAGCTACTCTTCACTATCAGGTACTAAACAACAATCAATCAGAGAGGGGGATGAACTCCTGGTTGATCAGCTACGATTCGGACTCCAATTACAATAGCAGTCTTAGTCAACTATTTATCTCAACAGCCGATTCAAACCAATATCACAACAGTGTATCTAACTTTCAAAATTTAAATGTTACTTCGGTGTCACGTGAGTGACTATGTGAAGAGCCCACCAGCCCGCATGTGCATCATTATCGTATAACGCATGGCGCAGCGACTGGCTGGCACTGCTTCTCCAGTGGGTAAGTTTAAAATGGCCTTACAGGTAAGTTTCACTTATTCTGAGGTTGTCTTTGTTCTGATAATTTGTTTACAGAATGGTGAATTCCAGGGCTGAGTCCAAACGGGCCGTGGGGAAGATAGCTACGGAGGACCGCGGGAGTGCGGGTAGCCAGCAGCGGTCAATTTCACCACCTGGGTTGCAGACAGTGCGGTCAGCGACCTCCGACTTAGTACCTCCCAGAAAGGGGGTAAATCCAAAGGTAAGATGGATAGGCCTGTGGACTCGGATGAGTCAGGCCATGAGGGCTCACCTCCTATAGTGGATAGCGTCCCAGGACGTTTATCCCAGGACGTTTTTCTAATGGAAAAGATGCTCCATCATGACATGCTCCAACAAATGGAGTTATGTCAGCGTGGGTCTCCTTGCAGGCCCACGGCAGCACCTGGTTCATGGCGGCACAATGTCTCCCTCTCCGTGGAGGGGAGTGTACGGAGTCAGTACTGGGCTGACTCGGAATTTGGCGGGATGGCTGAAGATCATACTAGTGTGCATGGGGTGCATGAAGCACAGGATTTGCCAGCCATAGCTTCCAGATTCACGATACCTTCGCAAACAGAGGAGCCATTACAGGAAGAGCTGACTTCTAGTATCAATTACCTCTCCTCCCACCAGCTACAAGAACAGGTGATGACAGATACAGTTGCCAAATACAAGGTACCTGCTAACTGTGTTTCGTTAAATGTACCAGCTGTAAATAACTCAATTTGGGGATATATTGGAGGGAGCATCAGAGCCCAAGAAGTAAAAATCTAGAAAATCCACAAATTACTAGCTTCGGGCATAACGGCATTTGCCAGGTCCGTGGATGGAGTACCATTGTCGAATGAGCAACAGGATGCTCTGGCACTAATGTGCAATGCACATTTTGAGATTAATTGTTTCCGAAAAAGTGCCATCTGACCAGCCCTAAACCCCAAATTTGCGGGGTTGTGTAAAGCCGGCAACATTCAGCCACCAAATCTCCTCTTTGGAGAGAACCTACCTAAACAGGTCAAGGATCTGGATGAAGAGTCGAAGGTTGTCGGGCTGATGAAGGCGCCGTCAACCAGCAAAACCTCTCAATTCTGGCGGCAGCACCCCTATGCATCCACCAGCAGAAAACGGTTTTGTGAGGCTGGTGAAAGCTCGAAGGCCGGATATTCAGAACAGAGGTCTTTTTTAGGCCAAGGTCCAGACCGGCCTTCTTGAAAGATGTGTCATTCCCGCATTCCAGCACCTCTACCATGAAAAACCCGGGGATGGAAGTAATAACCTCAAAACCACTGGTAACCATGGAGGTAGGTGGGTCTGGTTCCTTCTGGAACATGGGGTGTGTGGACCATTTACAAGTTGGTGGGAGATTACACTTGTTTTTGGAAGCATGGAGTTCAATAACATCTGATCCATTTATACTGCACAGTATAGAGGGGTTCCAAATTGAGTTCCTTCCCAATTCATTACCACCCACACAGCATGAACCAAATCGTACGTTCATTCTTTCACAGTAGGAAAGTTTGAAGTGCAAGCAGAAATACAGAAGTTGCATTTAAAAGGGGTAATTGAGAGGTTGGTGCATGACCCTCACAAAATTGTTTCTAATATATTTAAGAGGAAAAAGAAAGATGGAGGATGCCGTATCCTCCTTGATTTGACTCAGCTTAACACTTTTGTGCAGTATAAACACTTTAAAATGGAAATCTTCATTACTGCCAAACAATTGATTTCCAAAGTTTGCTTTATGCCATGCATCGATCTCAAAGATGCATACTGTTCGGTACCCATTCACAGGGATCACCGGAAGTATTTGAAGAATAACTGGATGGAGCAACTGTGCCAGTTTAAGGCGTTGCCTAATGGGTTAACATCAGCCCCAGATTATTTGCCAAAATATTAAAACCAGCTCTTGCGCTTCTCAGAGCTCAAAAATATATTTTCATGCCATATTTGGATGATATCCTAATCATAGGGAAAACTCTGGAATTAGCTAAAGTAGCTGTTTCAGCCACTCAACTCTTGTTTGAGAGATTGGGGTTTCTCATCCATCCAGATAAATCTAAGTTGATACCATCCACGGTTATTGATTATTTGGGGTTTACTATTAACTCTGTTCACATGTCTGTGATCTGAACTGGGGTAAGAGATTTGAATTAATAGAAGCCTGTAACAACCTTGTTGTTGTTGAGCAACCATCTTTTCGGCAAGTGGCCAGGCTAATTGGCAAATTAGTGGCTGCTTTTCCAGCCGCACAGTTTGGACCTTTGCATTATCAAAATTTACAACGTGCAAAGGAGCAAGCACTCAAAAATCATGCAGGTCATTTCAACAGACCTATGCAATTACCAGCCGATGCTATTTCTGAATTACAATGGTGGACGACCAACATTCGGCATTGCTCTAATACAATTTCAGTCAGCAGTCCTTCAGTAATTATCCAAACTGATGCTAGCGGTCAAGGATGGGGAGCTACTAATACCATCTCTAGTTGCGGTGGCAGATGGGATTTGCACGAGTCATAATTTCTTCAGTCACATGGTATTAATTATCTGGAGTTGTTGGGAGCATTCTATGGGCTCAAGTCTTATTGTACAAATATGCATCATCTGCATGTTCAGCTTCAGATTGACAACACCACAGCGGGGGCATATATTAATCACATAGGTGGAATTAAGTCAATATCCTGGGGTATATTGGCTTACCTTATTTGGCACTGGTGCATTATAAGAAACATTTGGATTTTAGCTGCCTACCTACCAGGTAGGCTTAAGGCTTAATACATTGGTGGACACCAGGTCCCGGAAATTCAATGCATGTTGGACCATAAAGTGTTCAACGACATTGTTGCTCGGTATGGAACGCCGGATATCGATCTATTCGCATCGCGGCTTAATCACCAATTGCCAAAGTATGTTGCATGGGAGCCAGACCCTGGGGCAGTAGCGATGGATGCATTCTCGCTACACTGGGGAGGATTGTTTTTATACGCATTCCCTCCCTTTTGCCTCATCAGTTGGGTCTTGCAAAAAATCCAACAAGACTCCGCATCAGGTATTTTGGTAGTATCCAACTGGCCTACTCAGCCATGGTTCCCATTCTTTCAAGGAATGGTATCTGAGCCTTGTATGACCATTCCCAAACAGCGTAATCTGTTGGTTCATCATGTAACAGGGGGGAGCCACCCATTACATGACCAGATACATTTAGTGATTTGCAGGCTCTGAGGAGACCTTTTCTAGGGCTCGGACTGACGGATCGAACTTTGGACATGATCACCGTGGCATGGAGAGATGCCGCCAAAAAGCAGTACATCACCTATATTAGGAAATGGGAAATATTCTGTTTATGATCCAACATCACGTATAACACGGCACGTGTGACAAATGTTTTGGAATTTGTGTCCAGTCTATACTTTGATGAAAGACTGAATTACAGTGCCATCAATTGTGCCAGGAGTGCAATATCAACATATTCATTGCTGGGGTCGAAACACCACGCTGTCGGGTCTCACCCACTGGTATCGAGACTCATGAAGGGTATCTTTAACAGCAATCCCCCTAAGTCTAGATACTCGGGTATCAGTGCGACGGGTCCAGTCGCTGCATAAACTGCGACTGAACACTATGGTAATAGCTACCAATAAAATAACTTTCTATGTGCATGGCCTTGTCAAGCAGAGCAGACCAGGGGCATCAGGTCTCAAATTGGAATTTGTAGCATACCTCGTGGACACACATTTATTACAATATATCAAGGTCACAAAAAACACAGAGGCACTGAACTAGCAGTATTTGTTAGTCACAAACAACCTCACAAAAGAGTGTCAGTGCAGAGCATCTCGAGGTGGTTAAGACAGGTGTTGGCTTGTGCAGGTGCGGACACCGATGTTTTTAAATCTCACTCCACCAGAGCTGCAACAACGTCGGCAGCGAGGGGTTTGGAAGTTCCTATGGACCACATCCTTGCGGTGGCAGGATGGCCAAATGAGAGAACCTTTCAGACATTCTATAACAAACACATTGCCAGGCCAGGGGTGTTCGCTAATTCTATTTTGAATTCTGTCTAATAATTTACCCCAAATGTTAGGGGTTATTTTTGTTTCATATTTACTATTTCTTAATAAAGCATCAGCACGCTTTAAATCCATGTCATGTCTGAATGCATCATAATTTGACTCCTCCTTGGTCAACTAACACAGTGTGTGACACATGGGCTCGCTTCCACGGCATGAAATCACAGAGCTTTCAATTCTTCACATAGTCACTCACGTGACTCCGAAGTAAAATAGTAAGATTAAATGAGAACTTACCAGTTTGAAGTTTGATCTTTATTTTATGGGGAGTTACTTTGAGGGACGTGCCCTCCACTCCCAACCCTCTCTCATAAAGGTCAGCTGGTATTCCTAGTTTCTCAGACCTTACTATGTTCAGTTCAACAACGGTTATCTGTGATTTCACACCGCTGCTTTGAAGATTGACATGCATGCGGGCTGGCGGGCCCTTCATGTAATCCCTCAACGTAACTCCTCATAAAATAAAGATCAAACTTCAAACTGGTAAGATCTCCTTTTAATCTTGCTATCAAAGACATACGCAATGAACACAATGCAACAACGGCAGTCCTAAATATACTTTAAATTACTACTTCGAAATTTTATTATACACCGATTAATCTGGAAGAAAATTGAAGTACAATGCAATTATCCACAGTTTTAAATACACATTTGAAAGGTAGCTTCACAAATTTTAACAAGTCTTACGAAGTATTTATACACAAGTTAACTTGGAAAGAGAGATATATACACTTAGAATTAACCAGCACCTCAATATGAGATTCAGAATATTAGTAAATTCGAATTGGAGAATTTTCAGTTCATTATTCTTTTTCCAATTGAAATTTTTACGCAAGTTCGAATTCAAAATTTGTATGCAACTTCTTTAGGGATATGAAATTTTCAGATTGATTAAAGTATTTTCGACCAATTTATACTCTAATCACTGAGTGACCGAAACATTTACGTGGCTCCTCCCCTGTCCTTTTCAGAGATCTAGATACCTCAAACAGGCGTGGACTTTAACCAACATGGCTCTCACTGTCAAAAAGGGAGTAGCCTCTTCACGCTGGCAATCGATGCCAATTTTTGGAGCGCCCTTCCAATCTGCACCACCATCAACAACGCAGTGCTTAGCCGCTTAGCACTGTTATACTCAGTTCGTATTGAAATATCCAGTTAATTGGATACCCGATCTGGGCAGGGCCAATTCAGCAATACATTATCTATAAGATTAGTACAGCCTCTTGATTCTTAAGATTGACGTATCCTTAAGATGGACAGCATCAGAAGATTGACAGAAGAATGACAGGTTATTCTGACAGAGGAGGAAGGTTACATCTCTGCAGAACAAGCATTTTGTTTTTTTCTATGTATGACGCACTTCATAATCTTAGAGTCTGAATTCTCTCTCAATGTTTATATTGTAGAGGAGACATTCGTGAAACCTGTGCTTGTTATCTCGCTTATGTTATTGGAAAGGGAACATCAACAGTCTGCTAGCTTTTTTAATGTACTGAAAGCAAAGGTTAGTGTTTCGCTGGCCTTGCAATAGAAGAAGGTTAAAGTTTGTCTTAGTTTCAGCGGACTACATTTTGTATCTTTAAATCATTATTTTACTTCGGAGTCACGTGAGTGATTCCGTGAAGAACAATCCCACCAGTCCGCATGCGCATCATTACGTCTGACGCATGGCGCAGTGACCGATTGGGGGGAGCATCGCTTCTCCAGCGGTAAGTTTTAAAAAGCCTCAGGTAAGTGTTAAACTTAGTCGGAGGTCATTTTCTGAGCTTGATAATTTCTTGTTTCAGGAGCAAGTGCAAGTATGGAGAAAACGTCATGGGTTAAGTCAAGGCGAGCCGCCAGGAAAGTACTCATGGAAGCTCGTGGAAATGCGGGTAGCGGGCAGCCGCCTAGCTCACCTACAGAGTCACTAGCGGTACTACCAGCGACTGCAGACTTGGTGTCTAAAACCACCGTGGCTGCTCCATTGGGGCGCAAAGCCACCAAAATGTCTGCATGGCCCGTGGCCTCTGATGAGTCGGGTCGGGAGGGTTCCCGTCCGGGAAGGGATAATGTCTTTGGACGGTTATCCAGAATGGAGATCCTAATGGAGAGAATGCTCCATCTAGACACACTGCAACAGGAGGAGTTGTGTCAGCGCCGGCCTATGGGAGAGCCCGTGCCAGTAGCGCCTGAAACAGGGCTGCCTAATGTCTCCCTCTTGGAGGAGGAGAGCGTGTGTCAGAGTTATTCTGATGCCGAGTCTGAGGGTATAGCCATGGAGCATACCCCAAGGGGTGAAGGGCATGAGTCAGAGGTACCATCCCTGGCAGCAAGATTTGCCATCCCAACAGATTCAGGAGAGCCGCTGGGTGAAGAGTTGGCTGCAAGTATTAACTACTTGGCTTCAAACCGCTTCAAGAGCTCATTATCGATGAAACAGCCTGAAATTATGAGACACTGTCGAATTGTGTCTTACTCAAAGTGCCGGATGTGAACCACGCCATATGGGGTCATATGAGCGTAGGCATAAGAGCTCAGGAAATGAGGCTTCAGAAGGTGCTAAAGCTCCTCGGCTCGAGCATTACAGCATTCGCCTGGTCGGTGGATGGAGGGCACGTGTCTGATGTATAGCAGGATGCCCAGGCCCTCATGTGTAATACGCACTTCGAGATAAACTGTCTGAGGAAAGGTGCTATCTGCCCCACCATCAACCCAAAGTTCGCTGCTCTGTGCAAACCGAGTAATATTCAGCCACCAAATCTGCTGTTTGATGAAGACCTCGCAAAAAGAGTCGAAGAGCTGGACGACGAGCCAAAGACTTTTTAAAATACCGTTGAGTGCCAGAGCGCTGCAGCGGCCGTATCCCTTTAAATGGCCTGCTGAAACCGGGACAGGTCAAGGACCAAGTCAGCCATTCACCAATGTGCGCAACTGGCGCACGCCGACAGGGGCACGGGCGAACATGCCTTTTCCCAGAAACAGAGGGCAGAAAAACCCACAGGTAATCATGGAGTTAGGTGGGTCTGGTTCTTGTAGGAACATATTAAGTGGGAATCACTTACAATTTGGAGGAAGATTACACTTGTTTCTGAAGGAATGGTATGGGATAACATCAGATTTGTTTATACTGCATAGTATACAAGGGTTTCCAATTGAATTTCTTCCTGGTTTGTGTCCTCCCATACAGCATACCCCAAGTCAGACACTAATTTTCTCACAAAAAGAGAATTTGGAGGTACAAGCCGAAATAAAAAAAATTGTAAAAAAGGGGTAATTGAGGACAAATTATCAATCTCAACAATTCGTGTCTAATATTTTTCTTAGGCCAAAAAAGGATGGGGGATGTCAAATCATACATGACTTGACGAGTCTTAACCCTTATGTGCAGTATAAACATTTCAAAATGGAAACATTTGTTACTGCCAAACAACTGATTTCCAGAGGATGTTACATGCCATGTATAGACTTTAAAGATGCATATTACTCAGTGCCTGTTCATAGGAATCATCGGAGATATTTTAAATTTAGCTGGATGAGGCAATTAAGGCAATTTAAAGCACTGTCTATTGGGTTAACCTCAACACCTAGATTATTTACAAAACTGATAAAAACCAGTATTGGGGCTACTCTGGGCTCAGGGCCATATTGTAATAACTTATTTGGTTGATATCATGATAATAGGAAAGACCCGGGAAACAGCTGAATTATCAGTCTCAGTTGTTAAACTCATGTTTGAGAGATTGGGGTTCCTCGTTCATCCATTAAATCCAAATTGATACCAGTTAAAGTGATTGATTATTTGGGATTCACTATTGATTCAACTCACATGCTAGTGACCTTGCCCAGGGGCAAGATATTAAATTTAATTGAAGGTTGTAACAAGCTCATGGAGGAGCAACAACCTTCAATTAGACAGGTTGCCAGCCTGGTTGGCAAATTAGTGGCTGCCTTTCCAGCTGCACAGCATGGACCGTTGCATTACCAAAATTTACAACGTGCAAAGGAACAGGCACTTAGTATACATGCAGGTCATTTCGACAGGCTCATGCAATTACCAGCTGAAGCCATTGCTGAATTGCACTGGTCTCAAATTGCTCCAGCAAAATTCTGGTTGTGGAACCCTCAGTTGTTTTACAGACTGATGTTAGTGCCTTAGGTCGGGGTGCTACGGATGCCATCTCTAGCTGTGGAGGCAGATGGAATATGCATGAGGCATTTATTCTTCAATCACATGGAATTAATTATTTAGAGCTATTGGGAGCATTTTAAGAGCTTAAAGCTTATTGTACAACCATGTGTCACTTACATGTTCAACTTCAGATTGACAACACTACGGTAGTAGCGTATGTTAATCACATGGGTAGAATCAGGTCAGAATCTTGTGATAGATTGGCTAATCTTATTTGGCACTGGTGCATTACAATAAAAATTTGGGTTTCAGCTATCTACCTACCAGGTAGACTCAACATGGTGGCAGACACCAGGTCACGCAAATTCAATGACAACACAGAATGGATGTTGAATCATTAAGTATTTAATGATATTGTTGTTCGATATGGGATGCCAGATATCGATTTGTTTGCATCCAGACTCAATCACTAGTTACCTAAATATGTTTTATGGGAACCAGACCCTGGGGCAGTAGCGGTAGAAGCATTCTCGCTACATTATATGCATTTCCTCCATTTTGCCTCATCAGTCGGTGCTTGTTCAAGATCAAGCAGGACCCCGCTTCAGGAGTATTGGTGGTACCCGACTGGCCTACTCAGCCATAGTTCCCTCTCGTTTTGGAGATAACAACACAGCCAATTATGGGTGTTCCGAAATGCAGTGACCTACTGGCGCACCCTGTAACTGGAGATTTACATCTATTACATGATTGTATTGATCTGTTAATTTGCAGATTCTGAGGAGGCCATACCTGGGGCTTGGACTATCTAATCGTACCATGGATGTGATTGCTGCGGCCTGGAGGAAAAGTACCAAAAAACAGTATATCTCTCATATCAGGAAATGGGAGATGTTCTGTTCACAGGGGAACATTGCATATCACACGTCATGCATCTCAGATGTGCTAGCATTTCTGTCAACACTATATTTTTGTTGAAGGGTTGAGCTATAGTGCCATCAATAGTGCCAGGAGTGCCCTGACAACATACTTATGGCTAGGGTTGGAACAGCATTCAGTTGGATCTCACCTTTTAATATCCCGGTTCATGAGGGGTATTTTTAATTAAAATCCCCCCAGACCCAGGTACTCAGAAATCTGTGATGTGAGCGTGGTGATCACGCTGCTTTGCCAGTGGGCTCCAGCCACATCCCTGTATTTGCCCAAAATCACCCTTAAGGTGGTCATGCTCATGGCGCTAGTTTCAGCACAATGGGCCCAGATGTTGCAGAAGCTGCGACTGGACAGGATGGTATCATCTGGTAATAACATTATGTTTTGCATTTATAATTTAATTAAACAGAGCAGACCAGGGGTGTCGGGCTTCAAGGTTATATTTTCGTCATACCCCACGGATTTAAGTCTGCGTAGTGCCACACTTGCTATATTATATTAAGGTCACCAAGAGCCTTAGAGGTTCGGAATCAGCATTATTTATTAGCCATAAAAAAGCGCATATGAAAGTATCGGTTCAGACCATCTCAAGGTGGCTGAAACAGGATTTCGTGAATGCAGGAGTGGACACTGACCATTTTAAATCTCACTCCACCAGGGGGCATCAATGTCAGCAGCAGACGTTGCTCTAGACCATGGACGTCCCTCTAGACCATATCCTCACGGCCGCAGGATGGTCAAATTAACTGACTTTTCAAAGGTTCTATAACAAGGGGGTTAAATCGCGCAATTCATTTTAAATTCTGTTTCATAGTTTCCCCCTGGGAGAGAGGGGTTGATATTGTTTCTTTGTTAAATAAACAGTTAATGTTTCAAATCAATGTCATGATTCAATGCATTGTTTTATTCACTCATCCTGAGTCAATTGCTGCAGTGAGATGCCTGGATTCGTATCTACGGCATGAAATCACAGAGCTTTGAAATCTTCACAGAATCACTCGCGTGCCTCCGAAGTAAAATAGTAAGATTAAACGAGAACTTACCAGTTTGTAGTTTGATCTTTATTTTATGAGGAATTACGATGAGCGATTATGTGCCCACCGCTCCGAACCCTCATATCGCAAAGGTCATCTGGTAGTTCTAAGTTTATAGTCTTACTATGTTAATTCAATTACTGTTATTCTGTGATTTATCACCGTTGCTTTGAAGATTGACGCGCATGCGGACTGGCGGGGTTCTTCTTCTCGTAATCGCTCATCGTAACTCCTCATAAAATAAAGATCAAACTTCAAACTGGTAAGTTCTCGTTTAATCTTACAATTAACTTCCACAATACTAACAATTGAAGAGATACTCATACATTTCTTGGGTACACAAAAAGCTGGAGAAACTCAGCGGGTGCAGCAGCATCTAAGGAGCGAAGGAGATAGGCGACGTTTCGGGCCGAGACCCTTCTTCAGACTGAAGAAGGGTCTCGGCCCGAAACGTCGCCTATCTCCTTCGCTCCTTAGATGCTGCTGCACCCGCTGAGTTTCTCCAGCTTTTTGTGTACCCTCGATTCTCCAGCATCTGCAGTTCCTTCTTTAAAACTCATACATTTCTTATCTGCAACATTTCTTATCTGCCCATTTCTTATCTGGGACCTAGACTTTCTGGCACCAGTCAGCTGTTTGTGGCTTTTATACACAGAAACACAGACTTGACCAAAATGGCCTTGCAATGCATGAACCTTCTGCTAAATTTTGGTTCTATTTCTGCTCCATTTTGGTCAGGATTTAAAGTATATACCAACAATGGAACAATGAAAATCTTATTACAGCAGTATAACAGCTCTGTAAAAACAATACACATAGATCGTGTGTGTATTATATAATACATTGTATGTGATATGTGTATATTGTATGTGTTTCTATATAAGTCTCCAGGTCCTGACAGGATATTCCCTAGGAAATTGAGGGAACTTAGTGTAGAACTAGCAGGAGCTATGACAGAAATATTTCAAATGTCATTAGAAACGGGAATAGTGTTGGAGGATTGGCGTACGGCGCATGTTGTTCCATTGTTTAAAAAGAGTTCAAAGAATAAATCTAGCAATTATAGACCTGTTAGTTTGACGTCAGTGGTGGGCAAATTAATGGAAAGGATACTTAGAGATAATATATATAAGCATCTGGATAAACAGGGTCTGACCAGGAAAAGTCAACATGGATTTGTGCCTGGAAGGTCATGTTTGACAAACCTTCTTGAATTTTTTGAAGTGGTTACTAGGGAAATTGATGAGGGTAAAGCAGTGGATGTTGTCTATATGGATTTCAGTAAGGTCTTTGACAAGGTTCCCCATGGAAGGTTGGTTAAGAAGGTTCAATCTTTGGGTGTTAATGGCGGAGTAGCAAGATGGATTCAACAGTGGCTGAAGGGGAGATGCCAGAGAGTAATGGTGGATGGCTGTTGTCAGGTTGGAAGCCGGTGACCAGTGGGGTGCCTCAGGGATCTGTGTTGGGTCCACTGTTGTTTGTCATGTACATCAATGATCTGGATGATGGGGTGGAAAATTGGATAAGTAAGTATGCAGATGATACTAAGATAGGTGGTGTTGTGGATAATGAAGTAGATTTTCAAAGTCTACAGAGAGATTTGGGCCATTTGGAAAAGTGGGCTGAAAGATGGCAGATGGAGTTTAATGCTGATAAATGTGAAGTGCTAAATCTTGGCAGGACAAATCAAAATAGGATGTACATGGTAAATGGTAGGGAATTGAGGAATGCTGTGGAACAGAGAGATCTAGGGATAACTGTGCATAGTTCCCTGAAGGTGGAATCGCATGTAGATAGGGTGGTAAAGAAAACCTTTTGTGTGCTGCCTTTATAAATCAGAGCATTGAATATAGGAGTAGGGAAGTAATGTTAAAATTGTACAAGGCATTGGTAAGACCAATTCTGGAGTATGGTGTACAATTTTGGTCGCCTAGTTATAAGAAGGATGTCAACAAAATAGAGAGAGTACAGAGGAGATTTGCCTGGGTTCCAGCAACTATGTTACAGAGAAAGGTTGAACAAGTTAGGTCTTTATTCTTTGGAGCACAGAAGGTTAAGGGGGGGGGACTTGATTGAGGTATTTAAAATGATGAAAGGGATAGACAGAGTTGACGTGGATAAGCTTTTCCCACTGAGGGTAGGGAAGATTCAAATAAGAGGGCATGACATGAGAATTAAGGGACAGAGTTTAGGGGTAACGTGAGGGGGAACTTCTTTACTCGGAGGTGGTGGCTGTGTGGAATGAGCTTCCAGCAGTAGTGGTGGAGGCAGGATTGATTTTAACATTTAAAAGTAAAGTGGATTAGTATATGGACGGGAAGGGAATGGAGGGGTATGGTCTGAGTGCAGGTAGATGGGACTAGGGGAAAACAAATGGTCGGCACGGACTGGAAGGGCCGAAAGGGCCTGTTTCCGTGCTGTAATTGTTATATGTTATATATGTTATAATTTAAAAAATCTATAGATTCATAAAAAGTTGCTACAAGTTCATGTATGAGTTTGGAAATTGGAGCTTTGAACATTTCAGAATCTGAAATCTCCTGAATGCCAGTAAGTGATATCTAAGGGCAAAGAATCACCCTGTGAACACTTGGCCCCAAGATGAAAACAAAAGTGACTCATTGGTACTGGATTGGAAAGACAGCTCTTGCAGTTGATACTCTGCGGAGAGGCCTGTGAGTTCAAATCCTCTCTTCAGTTGAGGTTTTAATCATCTGCCTTCATTGGATGAGTTTGACTCTTTCCCAGCGAGCTCAGAAGCTGATGTGACGGTGCTGCAGCAGACCCTTAAATAGTCAATCTTGAGAGACAGAAAGATCTCAACAGCATGATGTTGTCATCCAATTAAGTAACAGTGCTGACAGCAGCTGCCAACAAACCCAAGAGCCAAGGGCACCCAATACTTCTGACAGAGGAAGAATGTCTGCAGGTAGCAACTAGTATTAGGCTTACATGTATAAGCAGAAGCAGAAAAAGACAGAGACAAAATTCTTGATGTGTGATTGGTTAGAAATTGAAGTTTCTGATGCATAAAAATGCATTTCTTTGTCATTTAATCATTAATTTAAGAAATATAGCATGGGAATGACTAGACTAATTGATTCCAGTCTGTGCATGTCTATCAATATCTTTCAATTATTTCAACAATTCACGGAAAGATTGGCATTTATAAAATACCTTTCATTTTCAGCTTGGTCCAGAGTATTTTATAGCCCTTAAAGGGCATTTTTCAAATGTAATTACAGCAGAAAATGTGTTTATAGCACCCCAATAACAATAGCTCTTCTGTTTTGTATATGTTGGATGAGGGACAAATATTAACAAGAACACCTTGGAAAATTACTTGCTCTTCTGGAAAATAATGGCATGGGATCCTTTATGACTACCTAAAAGTGCAAACAGACACTGAATAGGTATCACATCTGAAATAAAGCACCTTTGTCCCGGGGAGCGACGCGCGGCAAGAGTGTCCCAAGGAGCTGTGCATGCAGGAGGAGTGTTCCGGGGAGCCGCGCGGGCCCGATCCACCGGCCAAACAACCGCCCCATCAACCAGAACGTGCCTTGACATAGATGGCGGTGGGGCCTTGGCAGTAGCGTAAACTTCAGTAGCGTAAACTTCAGAGGCAAAGGGAGACTCGGATGTGGTGGGGCTTCGACTGCAACAGGAGCCTCAATGGCAGCACATTCCTTGGCAGTGGCGGGAGCCTCGGTGGTGGCGGGACCTTGTGATCAACACATGATCAGCAGTCGATGAGCATTATGGGGGGGATGGGAAGACAGTGGCGGCCCAGCATGGGGGACTGCCGTGAAGAACAATTGGGGACCCGGCATGGAGGGAATTTGTACCTTGTGTGTTGTGACTGTTGGCAGACCAATTTCCCTCCGGGGATGAATAAAGTTCTATCGTATCGTATCGTAAAAAGTGCAGCCTTGGAGAATATTTAGATATTTATGTTCAGGTTCATTGAGTGAAACTTGAACCCACATTTTTCTGTACAGGGGGTGAAAGTATCATTAATCTTCCACAATTGAAGCTACATTACCATTGTGATAGCATTGGGGCCAATTGAAGTTACATTTTATATTTTATTATCCTTTTGCACGTTTCCTTTTCTTTACGTGGGAATGGAAGTGCAGTTCTGTGCTAGAGACTTGACCTTCACCTGATTTATATTTAATGCTGTTGAGGGAATGGTGAGAAGAATTTACTTCCACATTATAAAGAGATGTTAAAGGTAGAGGGTTAGAGTGAGGAACTGCACGAAAATAAATAATGTTTACAATGGGGATTACCAGTCTCTGACCACAGATAAGTAGTTTCCAATTATATAGCACTTTTAACATAATAAAAATGCTCCAAGACATTTTGTTATCATTTTATTGCGATGACCAAATAAAAGCCGATACTAAATCTCAAAAGATACTGGGGGTGATTTGGCCGATTAATTCAATTTGAAGGTGCGATGAGAGGTAGAGAGGAAAAAGTTATGGGAAAGAATTTCAGAGCTTCGGGTCCAAGCAAGAAGGCACAACTCTTAAGAGGAGTCAATCTTTCTTGTAATCAGAATCATCACAGTTTAAACCTTCCGAGTGTTTCCTAACCAGAAGCCTTGAATGAACCATGAGATCCACAATCTTCTGAAGGCAAGATCCTGGGCATTCAGGTCTGGTGATGCAGAGGTCTATAAGAAGTCCAGATATGACCATTAAAAAAAGGCAAAAAGGGAATTCTGCTCTAAGCTGGAGGATGAGACTGATGTTCGGTAACTGTGGCAGGGCTTGAATGCCATCACCTCCTACATTGAAAGCAGAAGGCAGCTCAAACGACAGTGAAGCATCACTCCCTGATGAGCTCAATGCATTCTACGCATGGTTCGATAGGGAGAAAAGTGCCTTCCCGAGCCCCTATTCTCCCTGACGGTCAAAGAGGCCGATGTCAGAAGATCCTTCAGGGGGTGAACCCTTGGAAAACACTTGGACCTGATGGTATAGCCAGCAGTGTTCTAAAAATCTGTGCGGACCAACTGGCTGAAGTTTTTACGGACATTTTCAACCCCTCAATTCTGAGGTCTGAGGTTCCCACCTGCTTTAAGAGGGCATCAATAATACCAGTGCCCAAGAAGAGTAAGGTGACATGCCTCAATGACTATCGACCAGTGGCCCAATGTCTGTGGTGATGAAGTGCTTTGAGAGGTTGGTTATGGTGCACATCACATCCTACCTTGACAAGAACCTCGACCAACTACAGTTCGCATACCGCCATAACAGGTCATCGGTAGATGTAATTTCACTGGCTCTCTACTCCGCACTGGACCACTTGGACGATAAAAACACTTACGTCAGGCTGTTGTTTATGGACTACAGTTCAGCGTTTAATACCATCATTACTTCCAAGCTGGTTACCAAGCTCACGGAACTGGGCCTCTGCTCATCCCTCTGCAATTGGATCCTCGTCTTCCTCATCCACAGACCACAGTATGTTCCAATTGGAGGAAACACTTCATCCTCAGTAACAATTAGTACGAGAGCACCTCATGGCTGCGTGCTCAGCCCCCTGCTTTACTCACTCTATACCCATGACTGCGTAGCCGGTCATAGTGCAAACTCCATCATCAAGTTCGCCGATGACACCATTGTGGTTGGACAAATCACAGATGGGGACGAGTCAGAGTATAGAAGTGAGATCGACCAACTGACCACCAGATCGTGCCAGCACAACAACCTGGCTCTCAACATCAGTAAGACCAAGGAACTGATTGTGGACTTTAGTAGGGGAAAAATTGAGGACCCACAATCCTGTTTATATCAACGGGACGATGATGGAGAGGATCAATAACTTCAATTTCCTAGGCGTGCATATATCAGAAGATCTTTCCTAGACGCAGCACACCGATGCAATTGTAAAGATGCGACTCTATTTCCTGAGAAGATTATGGAGATTTGGCATGTCAAAGAGGATTCTCCTAAACGTCTACAGGTGCACAGTAGGGAGCATTCTGACTGGTTGCATCGTGGCCTGGTTCTGCAACTTGAACGTCCATGAGCGAAAAAGACAACAAAAAGTTGTGACCACTCCCCAGTCCATCACCGGCTTTGACCTCCCCGTCGTCGAAGGGATCTATCGTAGTTGCTGCCTCCAAAAGGCAGCCAAAATCATCAAGGACCCACACCATCCTGGCCACACACTGGCCGCCATTAGGAAGAAGGTACAAGAGCCTGAAGACTGTAATGTCCAGGTTTAGGAACAGCCTCTTCCCCACAGCCATCAGGCTATTAAACACAACAAACATTAGTAAATAGGAATCAAGCATAGATGTCCTATGCTATGAGCTCTGAACTATTATTATTTGTTATTTGCACTATATTTGTTATTTATTGAACTTTTTCTTTTTTTTCCCGTTATGTTTACATATTCACATATGCTGTTGTGCTGCAGCAAGTAAGAATTTCATTGTCCTGCCCGGGACATATGACAATAAAACACTCTTGACTTGACTCTTGATCCGGCCCACCACAGTGCTGTCATCTTCAAACTTGTAACAGGAGTTAGAGCAGAATTTGTCCACATAGTAAGGAATTTAAAGTGGATATATTAAAGATTTTAGTATGTATTTTTTGTGGGGCATTGGTATTGAGAATTATCGTAGAGGATGTTTTGTTGCCATTCCTCATTGCTGTGGTCTAGGAAGTCCAGTTGCAGAGAGGGTTGTGACTCCCAGGTCCAGGAGTTTGAGGATGAGTTTGGTTGGGTTTGGTGGAGCTATTGTCAGTAAATAGGAGATAGACACAAAGTGTTGAAGTAATCAGCGGGACAGGCAGCATCTCTGGAGAAAAAGGATGAGTGGCATTCCGAGTACGGACTCTTCCTCCAGAGATGCTGCCTGAGTTACTCCAGCACTTTGTGTCAATCTTCGGTTTATACCAGTATCTGGAGTTCTTTTCTACACGTTAGTAAATAGGAATCAAGCATAGATGTCCTTACTATACAGATGCTGGCATCCAGGGCATGGTCTGTTCTGATGGAGAGAATGAACAAAGATTTTCCGATTTTAAGGGGTAATTGTTTACCTCAGGTTTCATTGAGATTCAGCTTCAAAAACTAACCTATTGTTCTTGTTGAATCACAATATTCTTTGGAGTTACAGAAGGTTGCAATTCATCAATGATACATAATCAGTGTTATGTGCCCTATGTCCAACATTACAAAAACTGGGCATCCATAGATTATTTGTGAACAAAAAATCAAAAAATATATTCTTCTCAGCATTTCTTTGCCAGGAACAAAAAATTTGCTTGAGAAAGCTTAGAGACGACTGAAGTTTTTGTGATAGGGCAATGTAATTCTACTTTAATCACAATACGAAATCACAACTGAAAGGTTAATTTGTTTATCAAATTAACTTATTTTTCTAGCACCGAACTATTTCACAAATATTCCTGCTTGATTTTAGTCCTGTCCACATGCACATAATGTCTAATTTGCTTCTGCGTCAGAAATGGAATATCATTTCACCGTTAGTTCACATTATCATAGGTAATGTGAAACCATTGCACAAAGGAGCTTGGCTTCATTTTTCTTTTTGACAATCTATGTAATTTTCCTTTGATTAAAACCTTTATCATCCATCAAACTTTCTCCTTTATAGAAGATTGGTTTGTTTTCCACACAACATAGGAACTAAACAGATCAAATATTGACAAACCTGATTGAATTTTTTGATAAGGTAAGAACTAACGTTGATGCAGAGAAGGCGGTAGATGTCCACGTAAATTTTCAGAAGACATTTGAAAGTTGCAAACAAAAGGCTCGGCACACAGATTTGAAATCAAGGAATAAAAAGATTAATTGGTTGAGCTATTTCCTTTTATCAATAACTTAAAGCAGCACATCATAATAAATAATTGTATTATTTTTTAGGTTGGCGATTTGTATAGGGTTATCAGTGATGCGGCCACAGTTTTTCTTCTTAATTATTAACAATTTTTTATGGGTATAACGGATGAGACTTGCACATGGCACCACACAGATGTGGTACATAAATGAGACATAGATGGATAGGCAAAATGAATAGACCAGCGGAAGATGAATCTGAAATGATGTATAAAGAATAAGAAGAAGCGATAGAGTTTAATTGAACTCCAAATGGTGTTCTTGATCATAAATCTGTGATGATGGTAGGACATTTGAGAGAACAATTAGTAAATAATTGGTTTATTGGACGATCAATAGAAATATTCCGTCCAAAAACAGGGAAGCTATATTGATCCTGTATAAACACAGGTTAGGCCATAAATGATTATACATAATTCAAATCATCAAACTTTAGGACAGACAGAAAGTTCCAGTGAGAGCACAGAGAAGATTTGCTAGAATTGCTCAAGAGTTGATGGATTTCAGCCATGAGGCTGAAATGTCTATTCTTCCTGGAGGAAAGAAGGTTGAGCGGTTGAAAGAAATTAATAAGATGACACAAAGTTTGAAGACAGAATACCCTATGAAGAGTGTATTAATAGAGATGGTTTGGAGGGTAAAAAATCATTGGACATGGAATGAAGGTGTTTGACAAACAAAAACAAAAGTGATCTAATTAAAACATTTTCTACACAATCATTCATTAATATTTCCAATTCACTGTCAAGGATGACATTGGAAGCAGATTAACTACTGCAATCAAAATAAGGCTGGATAAATATCTGGAAAATATATCTAACAAAATAATTTGCAAAGGTGTAGGGACAAGGACTAAGTGCATGCTTAGGTAAAGCAGTTCCAGACTGCATGAACTGAACACCCTTTTCCACAGTTGTAACATTTATCTGATATTATGAACTTGAAGAGTTTAATAATCCCGTAAGCTTGATCCATCATTTAATGCAACTCTGGCTAATGTGTTTTGGTCTTTTGCAAATATTGCAACAGTCTAAGAATGGAATGTGTGTATGTGATCAACCATATAAGACACAATCATCCCAGATCGCTCAAAGAAAAAAGATTTGTTTGTTTAAATCATGTCAAAGTGATGTTCACACGACACTGTTAATGCTTTCCTCAGTTACACTTCGTGTTATGGGAGAAATCTGTTACTTTGTGAACAGAGCTCAGCAGATGAAGCAGGCATGGAAAATTTATGATGGTGCAAAGTGTACAAGTTTTATGAATTGAATGACATTTTATGGACCAATTATTTGCTATGTGCTTAAAATGACTAGACATTCCTGGCACAGTTCAATCACCCAACACAATAAAGAATTTGGATTAGATGATTGGTAATTGCATTTGACTATCTGCATACTTCTAGGGGTGAGATGCCTATTATTCTACTGGCATTGGTTTGTTTCAATCTAGCATTTGAGAATGAACTCAGCGGGTGATTCATAATTTACATGATCTCTCTATGGAGCAGATTTATGAAAATGTAACAACTAGTTTCAGAAACGTAGTTTCTGAAAGAAAAAAAAGGCTAGCCCTGATCACCAATGGCCTTCAGATATTAAGCTTCATATTTTGGCGGATATGTTAAACATTGCCAGAGATGCTGCCTGACCTGCTGAGTTACTCCAGTATTTTGAGTATTTTTGTGCCAGAACAGTGCACCCACAATGTGAATAAGCAAATTAAACACTGCTGATGTTTAAGGAATGTGTTGCAAATAGATTTTCATCAGTTCATTATGACATTAACTATATTTATTCCATTTGTATAGATTGTGGCCCCTTATCTGCAATAATTGATTAAGTACACGAATGGGAATATTAATAGAAAGATTAAATGAGAACTTACCGTTTTAAGTTTGATCTTTATTTTATGAGAAATCGCAATGAGGGATTAGGTGAAGAAGCCCGCCAGCCCGCATGCGCGTCAATCTTCAAAGTAGCTGTATGAAACCACAGAATAGTTGCTGACCTAAGCTATAGAAAGATTGAAGGCTAGAACTACCGAATGATCTTTATGAGAATAGGGTCGGAAGTGGAGGGCACATAATCCCTCATCGCTACTTCTCATAAAATATAGATCAAACTTCACGTGGTAAGTTCTCGTTTAATCTTTCTATTTTATTTCAAAGTCACGTGAGTGACTATGTGAAGATTTCAAAATACTGTGGTTTTATGCAGTGACATAATCTGTGTGTGAAACACTTAGACAGATAAACCATTAATGGTATGATAAACATGAGTTATTAATATCATGATGCTAACTTGCATACGTGGCCATTGCTCTAAACTGGCCTGTAGTCCCAATAGACTGTTGAGTTAGACAATAACTTATGCAACAATGTGCATAATTCTATCTGCAAATATCCAGACATATTCCACCAAATATTATAATTTATTAACCTGCATTATGTAAACCTCATGCTGTATGATGAAAGGGAAATCTATTGTATTGACTGCTAATGAGCCATCAGCAATATCTTGAGACTATTGAAACAAAAGAACTATCTTCCATTTCTTAGGCACTAGCAACTGAGTGCACTTGTATACCTAATGACATCCCTGATCTCTGCTCTGATGGGTATGCTGTTAACCTCAAATGCACGCATTCCTGCTCATTTGCTTATGAGATTATTTCTACAATAAGCTACCCTAATGTCAGTATGACGTGGAGACTAAGCCAGAGATTGATTAAGGCGGTGTCCTTTATGCTGAGATCAGCTGCTAAAAGCATAATCATCTTAAGATACTGGTCCCATTAGGAAAATTTTGAGGAATATTTGCATAACAAGTTATAACTGATATACATCGCACATTACAATGCGTGTGGGCTATTAGAGTGGTCAAATGAAAGACACCCTGCAAAACATTGGAGAATAGTGAGTGAAGACCTAATCATTTATGACCCACTTATGGTATTACTGAAATGATAAAGCAGCACAAGCAATGTCAATTGTGCTGTCCCATAAAGTATCTCTCGGATCAAACTGGAAGCCACACAAACATCTGTTACTTCCATATAGAATTGATTCACATATGTTGTTCACAAGCTTCTCATATAATCGTGCAGAGCTGGCTGGCCGAGAAGATAGGCTGTCCCAGCCGTCACACATGAATGAGTAAATAAGAGTTGCTTCAGCCGCCTACCATGGAGTGATTGAATAGGTAAATTGGTACGGTTAAATGTCATGTTGCCTCAATAGTAATATCGCAAAAGATATCTACCGACAACCCATAAGTTTTATCATTTGCAATTATGCATAATACCAAAAACTCGATGACATAATGCCCTTTAATCTGCGAAGGGCAGCATAGGCTTATACCACTAGCTTTGTTATTAAACAGCAGAAACTGTGCCTTATGTGTATAGATATGACAGAGTATGCAACTACAAGATCGATTCTTTGAGTCAGTTAAATTGTAAACACCCAATCATCCATATTAAACTGGGTAAGTAAACCCACAATTTGATTAGCCTAATGCTAACCCGATTTGACCTGCATCATATTTCTGTAATCTTAAGAAATATACCCCTCTAGTCCTTGGCCAGAACCAATCCTTGGATGAGTTGTCACTCATTGCACTCGGAACTGCTGTTCCTCTATTGATCCTACGGACAGAATTTTTTGGGCTTTCATAGCCGTGTAAGATGCATTATCTAGCTATTCATACATATCGCTGATAATATATAATCAGCAGCTAATGACTAGAGCTGAAACCACAGTCTCCCTTAGATGCGAGAATACGAGTTCCCTGTCAACTCTTGACTAAGAGTTACCATGAATACATAGCGTTTTCCTTCAGAGTGGAGATTAGTATAATGCAAAGCTGAATCAAGAATTACCTCACAGACCTTTGACTGAGACCACATGTCTAAGTCTCCAGGGTGCATAACACAATCTGTTCGACCCACCACTCAATCAGGAATACTGGTATTGAGAGGTTCTGGATTATTATGAATACATTGTTGATTCACAACATGAACCTGCAGGTCAGGTAAAGTTATAATATATGCCAGGCGAGCTTTCTGCTGGTAACTACCTGTCCCAGAAAGGATGGCAATGATGATTCCAATGAACCAGTAACTCAGCTAACCGAGGAGAAATAAACCATATGTTGAGAAAAACTTCAACTACTTTATTTTATTGACCAATCTGATAACCTCTCATAGATGATGAAGCAGTGCTTCTCTGGTCACTATGACTCGTATGGCCAGCCAGTTTCATGATGGTCTACCCCGATCCAGAATAACCAAACTGTTCCTACTTGGAACTTACTGAGGTTGCTGTGTAAGGCACCTTGCCAATGGCATAGAAACAAAGAAACATAGAAAATAGGTACAGGAGTAGGCCATTTGGCCCTTCGAGCCTGCACCGCCATTCAATATGATCATGGCTGATCATCCAACTCAGTATCCTGTACCTGCCTTCTCTCCATACCCCCTGATCCCTTTAGCCACAAGGGCCACATCTAACTCCCTCTTAAATATAGCCAATGAACTGGCCTCAACTACCTTCTGTGGCAGAGAATTCCAGAGACTCACCACTCTCTGTGTGAAAAATGTTTTCCTCATCTCGGTCCTAAAGGAATTCCCCCTTATCCTTAGACTGTGACCCCTTGTTCTGGACCTCCCCAACATCGGGAACAATCATCCTGCATCTAGCCTATCCAACCCCTTAAGAATTCTCTAAGTTTCTATAAGATCCCCCCTCAATCTTATAAATTCTAGCGAGTACAAGACAAGTCTATCCAGTCTTTTCTCATATGAAAGTCCTGACTTCCCAGGAATCAGTCTAGTGAACCTTCTCTGTATCCCCTCGATGGCAAGAATGTCTTTCCTCAGATTTGGAGACCAAAACTGTACGCAATACTCCAGGTGTCGTCTCACCAAAACCCTGTACAACTGCAGTAGAAGATGTCTCTACATCAGGGTTCAGGGTCTCTACATCAACCTAATCTTATCCCAGAGACAGTGAAAAATGACTAGAAAGCCCATGCTGGCAGTAAACCCAAGCTGGGCCGACAGACTGCTTCATTTCGGAGTTTACAGAGGTTAATAACGAGACCATACTTATCAGCTTATCAAACCCCAGGTCAATTTCTTTTGTTGGAGCTTCAGTAAAGTTCCATTTGTAGACTCTGTCCATCATGCTTGTCATTTCTGTTAGATAGCTGATGCCGCTGGCCAACTTCTCTTGTAGTGGCTTGTCTGTCCCCGAGGGAGCAGCAATTTTAGAGGCAAGAGCACACAGCTTTTCCTCATGCGATTATCATACATCATGCATTGCAGCATAGGATACTGGCACATAGTCATGTTCGGGGTCATGTTTGGAGTCAGTCCATACTGATCTCTGACACTCTTTTAGAGTGGGAGTAAAATTGCACCCTGAACCAGGCGTTGCCATATCCGTATGCCTCGGACAGTCTGTGCCTGCTTCCGTAATACGGAGCATAATATATATGGCTCCATCTCCATCACTTCATGCATCTGAGTAGGAGGACTTATGCAACACTGAACCAGGAGCTGCCTCAGGCATGTATGCATAACTTTGGCACCATCTCCATGACTCCATTCATCCGAGTGGGAGGACTTATGCAACCCTGAACCAGGAGCTGTTTCAGGCATATGTGCATATAATTTGGCACCATCTCCACCACTCTTTTCATATGAATGGGAGGAATATTGCAACCCTGAACTAGGAGCTGCTGCCTGACATGCCTTCGTATCACGGGGCATTTATTGTGCCACCATCTGATTCATCAGAAGGTTTGATTGAGACTAACGTCCAATCACATCTGCCATAGATGTCCCAAATCAAATCATCCAACAAGACTTATCCCACAGATCTGGCTTTGACTTTGCCCTGACTTGCGCTTGTCAGGCTGCTTCCTTCAGCAGTCGACCGGGACTAGCTGTGCAGATATGTGCTCTGTTGGCATCATCTTTAACTTACCAGACAGGTTGCACCTGCTAGTGACTCTGAGTCCTTATTCCCTTCTGGAGCTCCAACGGAGTATTACAGAGAAGGACTGGAGCGCCTCTGGCTCCCATATGAGTCAGATGAGCCGGCATTATAATTGGAGTCACCTCTTCCTGATAGACCGCTAGACAGAGTGGGAGAAATACTGCAACCCTGCCAGGTGTTGCCATAGACAATTACGTTCATATGATTAAAAGAAGCATATCGCCATTAAATCAGACATTCAACTGCTTATCGTTATGCAGATAGTTGAAATATTTTATAAAGAATCTCCAACAGTCCCCTCCAGTATTTTTTTAGTGGAAATTACTAGGTGTAGCTCCCACTGGTGTCTGATAGGCTTCTTAAGCCAGGAGCTCTGGACTTGTAATGGCAAGACCAATTTCACTACACCATTGGTATGCATGATAAAAAATGTCTTGTGTAATTATAATTTTAATATAAACTTTATTGGTATAAGATATATTGTTATATTCCCAAAGTAAACATGCGCTATATGCTGCTGCAGCATAGCTGTTGGTTCTGCAGCAGCTGAGCTTAGCTACCACTATTTTTAATTCACCTTCTGCCGCAATATGAATCCTAGCTCCTTACGGAGCTCCACGCTCCTATGGAGCCACACACCACCTCCAATTTTGGCTGCCTGCTCTCGTTCAGAGCTTGAGTCGCAGCCGCCACAAATCCAGCATCTATGGAGCCCCACAGCGGCTTGCAAAATTTGGCCGCTTGCTCTCGTGCGGAGCTCGAGCAGCAGTCGGAGGTCGAATGGCAAACGCCACAAACCTAGCTCCAATGGAGCTCCAGAGCAGCCTGCAAATATGGCCGCTTGCTCCCATTCGGAGCTCGAGCAGCAGTCGTAGCTCGAACGGCAGTCCTATGGGCCTCACGGCGGTCTCCAAAATTGACTGCCTGCTCATGTGTGGAGCGCAAACGGCCCTGCAAAATAGTACTCTAGCTCCGTATGGAAGCTTTTATGGCGGCCCAAACCCCGGCTGCCTCCATAGCTACCTCGGGCCCGCTATCGGAGCGGCTGGCTGGAAAAAAATGAACTTACCTGCTAGAGCAGTTTGAACTGCTCCTGCACGCACGTCATGCGTTAGACGAATTGACGTGCATGCGGGCTGGCGGGCATCTTCTCGTAGTCACTCACGTGACTTTGAAATAAAATATTATATTGACTCTGAACGTAAAAAAATGGACTAAAATAGTAAGTTTAAATGAGAACTTACCAGTTTGAAGTTTGATCTTGATTTTATGAGGAGTTACGTTGATGATTACGTGAAGAACCCCGTCCAGGCCGCATGAGCGTCAATCTTCAAAGCAGCAATATGAAATCACAAATAACAATCACCGAAGTGACATAGTAAGATGCCTGACTCGAGAACTACCAGATGATCTTTATGAGAGAGGGTTGGGCGTGGCGGGCACGTAATCACCAACGCAACTCCTCATAAAATCAAGATCAAACTTCAAACTGGTAAGTTATCATTTAATCTTACTATTTTACTTGGGAGTCACGTGAGTGATTGCGTGAAGACTTTGAAGCTTCGTGATTTCATGCCGCAGATCCAAATCTCGGCATCTCACTGCATCGATTGACTCAGGATGAGTGAATAATCAAAAATGCATTAAGCATGATATTGATTCAAATGTATTAATGGTTTACGTTGATAAAGAAATCAATAGCAACCCCTGTAACTCAGGGGAGGCTAAAGTGGACGCAAAACGGAATGGGCAAAATCCCGGGTCAGTAACCGGCCTATGGTAAAAATGTTAAACATTTTTTAGTTCCACATCTTGCGGTTGCGAGGATATGGTCGATGGGCATGTCCATTGCCCTGGTCGCTGACGTTGATGCTGACCTGGTGGAATGAGATATACAATCGTCAGTGTTAATGCCGGCATAACCCAGAACCTGCTGCAGCCACCTTGAAATAGTTTGAACCGACCTTCCTTTGTGTAGTTGTTTGTTGATTAATAAACAATGCTGATTCCACACTTCTTAGGATTCTGGTGGCCTTGATATAATATAGCAAGCCTGCCCTCCCACATAGACATGAGACCGTGGGGTATCCGAAAATGATCTTAAATCCTGCCACCCCTGGTCTGCTCTGCTTGTGTAGCTCAGATTGAAAAAATGTAATGGCACCTGCAGCCAATTCCATCCTATCTAGCCACATGTTTGCTATGTTTGTTGTCGTTGTGCTGATATTAGTGTCATAACTAAGGATGTAGCTGGAACCCCTTGGTGAAGTAATGTTAACACATTTTCAATAACCAACTGTGTATTCTTTTAGTGGGAGAACTTGTGTCAAGATTTCTTTAACAACTCGCTATCCGGGTTGAATGTGATAGAGTGGTTCGCGTTTGTTGCAGATGTAGTGTCTCTATAACTGAATTATTGTCAAATATCATTTAAGAATAAACTGGAAGATGTCAGTAATCTGTACCGTTACATTAACATTTAAACAAAATCATTTCCGATCCCCTCAATGGGAATGTACTGTTTTTTTGGGTGCTATCCCTGCACTCTGCAGTGAGCACATTCATGGCTTGATGTGACAACCTGAGCCATAAGTCAATCCATTCAAAATGTGTAAGTCAATAATTGTTTTATTATGCAAAGGCCGATCTCCTGAACCACAGTTTGAACCAGCAAGTTATCATTTTTTTGGAATAACCATATACCATTGTATTATTATGCCTGATGAATCAGGCAACATGGCTGCTTATCCAGTCTAACAGTATGAATCCAAGCGAGGTCTTACTGACTGTTTTAAGACCCGGCTAATGGAGGAAAACATAAAAGAACATTCCTCCTTTTGTAGCGAGAATGTATTTCTCCGCAATGTTGTGCCACATATTTTTGCAAAATCAGTGAATGAACATGAACCAACATAGAAACATAGAAACATAGAAAATAGGTGCAGGAGTATGCCATTCAGCCCTTCAAGCCTGCACTGCCATTCAATATGATCATGGCTGATCATTCAACTCTGTATCCTGTACCTGCCTTCTCTCCATACCCCCTGATCTCTTTAGCCACAAGGGCCACATCGAACTCCCTCTTAAATATAGCCAATGAACTGGCCTCAACTACCTTCTGTGGCAGAGAATTCCAGAGACTCACCACTCTCTGTGTGAAAAATGTTTTTCTCATCTCAGTCCTAAAAGACTTCCCCCTTATCTTTAAACTGTGACCCCTTGTTCTGGACTTCCCCAACATCAGAAACAATCTTCCTGCATCTAGCCTGTCCAATCCCTTAAGAATTTCGTTAGATCCGCCCTCAATCTTCTAAATTCTAGCGAGTACAAGCCGAGTCTATCCAGTCTTCCCTTGTATGAAAGTCCTGACATCCCAATAATCAGTCTGGTGAACCTTCTCTGTATCCCCTCGATGGCAAGAATGTCTTTCCTCAGATTTGGAGACCAAAACTGTACGCAATACTCCAGGTGTGGTCTCACGAAAACCCTGTACAACTGCAGTAGAACTTCCCTGCTCCTATACTCAAATCCTTTTGCTATGAATGCTAACATACCATTCACATTCTTCGCTGCCTGCTGCACCTGCATGCCTACTTTCAATGACTGGTGTAGCATGACACCCAGGTCTCGTTACATCTCCCCTTTTCCTAATCGGCCACCATTCAGATAATAGTCTACCCTCCTGTTTTTGCCACCAAAGTGGATGACCTCACATTTATCCACATTATACTGCATCTGCCATGCATTTTCCCACTCACTCAGCCTATCCAAGTCACCTTGCAGCCTCCTAGCATCCTCCTCACACCTAACTCCGCCCCCCAGCTTCATGTCATCGCAAACTTGGAGATGTTGCATTCAATTCTCTCGTCCATATCATTAATATATATTGTAAATAGCTGGGGTCCCAGCACAGAGCCTTGCGGTACCCCACTAGTCACTGCCTGCCATTCTGAAAAGGACCCGTTTACTCCTACCCTTTGCTTCCTGTCTGTTGGCCAGTTCTCTATCCACATCAATACTGAACCCCCGATACCGTGTGCTTTAAGTTTGTATACTTATCTCTTATGTGGGACCTTGTTGAAAGCCTTCTTAAAGTCCAGATATAACACATCCACTGGTTCTCCCTTATCTACTCTACTAGTTACATCCTCGAAAAATTCTATAAAATTCATCAGACATGATTTACCTTTCGTAAATCCATGCTGACTTTGTCCAATGATTTCACCACTTTCCAAATGTGCTGCTATCCCATCTTTAATCACTGACTCTAGCATTTTCCCCACTACCGATGTTAGACTAACTGCTCTGTAATTCCCCTTTATCTCTCTCCCTCCTTTTTTAAAAAGTGGGGTTACATTAGCTACCCTCCAATCCTCAGGAACTACTCCAGAACCTAAAGAGTTTTGAAAAATTATCACTAATGCATCCACTATTTCTGTGGCTACTTCCTTCAGTACTCTGGGATGCAGTCTATCTGGCCCTGGAGATTTATCGGCCTTTAATCCATTCAATTTACCCAAGACCACTTCCCGGCTAACCTGGATTTCACTCAGTTCCTTCATCTTATTTGACCCCTGTTCCCCTGCTATTTCCGGCAGATTATTTATGTCTTCCTTAGTGAAGACAGAACCAAAGTACTTATTCAATTGGTCTGCCATGTCCTTGTTCCCCATGATCAATTCACCTGTTTTTGACTGCAAGGGACCAACATTTGTTTTAACTAATCTTTTTCTCTTCACATATCTTTTTAACTAATCTTTTTCTCTTCACATATCGATGTGATGAACATGTCGATATTCGATGTAGCATTGAACCATACTTTGAGATCCAATTCCTTTTCTGTGTTGTCATCAATCTGAACTGGATGATATACCAGTGGCAAAAGAGATTAGGTAATTATTAAGGGATACGTTTACTTGATTGCCATGTGACTAACATATGTCATCATTGTAGTGCAGCAACTTGAAGTTGAGCATGTAGAATATGTATATTTGCTCAATAGCCCCTTACCCATGCAGTGCATCTAGTGTACATATTTTGTTGATGCCAACAATTGAAGAATTGGTAACTCATGCAAATCTCCAATACATTGAACTTGAGATGGTATTCAGAACTTCTAACCTTAGAATCCTAAGCATCAGTTTGTAATAACTGAATTTGACTGACCAAACTACTGGACCAAGTTCAAGTTCAAGTTCAAGTTAGTTTATTGTCATGTTCAGCAATGCTGAATACTGTTTTTTCATCATTGTGACTGAGGTAGCTTCAGCTGATAATAGCATAAAGTTGTTAACAATGGTCTACATGTCCTTTGAGAGGTCGCTACATTGCACTATATCAGTTCCTTGATTTGCCCAGCTGGTGCACAGCTACTACATTGCCAATTACTCTTGATGAAATAAAAGTCAGTTTATAACAGGTTGCTATTAACTCCAATCTCTTGCCACAGGGTGGAGTCATAGGCTAATTAATAGTTAAAGATAAATCCCAATGACCAACGAACAATTTATCCCAATCCACAATGTTTTACTGTTATTAGTAAAGTTATGTTGTCTTTGATAACCTCTGTAATGGGAATTGCATAGCATGGATCTTTGAGACTCTTATGAATCTGTTGTTAGTCAGGAAAATACGTTTTCATATTCGGAAAGTTCATATGCCCGACACTCTCCATTTTTCATGATAAACACGCCACTCCTGCCTTATTCCCCTCAACCAGATGTTTTTATCATTTGTGTGTTGTATAACAATTGTAAATGGTACAACTTGTGAACGGTGCACTTACCCATGTTTTGGAAGTGCTAGACCCACTTTGTTGAGTAGGGTTGGTAAGGTGCATGGAATTTCTGAGCTATCACGGCCCCCAGCTCCAGTGAACTGCACTATAACATACATTAAACTTTATTATTAAGAGAAAAACCCTTGTAGCCCGACTCACCCAAGTCCAAATAGGGCTGAACGAGTCCTTTCTCACCAATTTTATTCCCTTCCTGGGGACCGACGTCTGAGAGCCACTGACCACAACTCTGGCATTATTTCCTTGCCATTCTAAGGCATCCCTGCAGGCTGGAAGCCGCTGACTGCCTTGTCAGCGGCTCCTTATCTCACAACTCAATCTTTTTGCCGGTTATCCGCTTTCGCGGTCGGACCGGGGTTTCCCCTCAGTCCATAACTGGTTCACTCGTCGGGCTGTGAAACTGGCAGAAAACCTCTGTGAAGAGAGGCTCCTACTTGAAAAACACCTGGTGAGTAAAAACGAACTTACCTTCTAGGTTTAACTTACCGCTGGCAGGAGCGCTGCCCTGCCAGTCTGGTGCTTGCGCAAATGCGGCTGACGAACTGACGCGCATGCGGCCTGGACGGGGTTCTTCACGGAATCACTCACGTGACTCCGAAGTAAAATTCATCTCTATCTTATATCTAACAAAATTTATGAGATGGTTTAATGAACGAGTTATTTGCACAATTAAAGGTCACCATTAATATAATCTACCCCAAAAAAGGAAAAATATTCTCACCAAGTATGTGTTTCTACAGATTTTGTTTTAAACTGTAAACCACTCTTTATACTTCCATGTTATTGTTGCTGATTATCACACACTCACACCAAATATCCTTATCAAATATACTCCCAAAAGTGAACTGGTTCAAGACAAGGTGAGCTTTCATGACAAATCATTAAAGTGTGGCAGCCCCTGGTGATAGGCCACTGGCAGAGCAAACCCTCCGCTCTGGAGGGTGGAGTAGGGAGCTGTATCTTACTGATTAAAACACGTCTCAAGCACACAACTTGTGTCTGCTTAGTTTTTAGCTGGACTCCTGCGAGTACCCACTATACTAGTGACCCCGATGTTCTGGAGTGTAATCCTGGATGGGAAATTTCATAAGAAGATGCATTCCGCCGCTGCCGCCTACGAGGCCCATGAGGCCAAACTCAATGCGGGCTCCCTGAAGCCTGCCCATCTGTACCTGAGCGAGCCATTACAGGTGGCTCAACATTCCTGTCGCAGGCGTTCGCCATCCCGGGTCCCGTTGAATTATTCCAGACCGGGCAAGTCCTTTGTGCGAGGTGACGTATTTATGCGATCTGGCTGCCTCGTTCGGTGTCCGTCCGTTTCAGTGCCTCTGGTTCTAGGGGGGGGGGGTCATGTATTGGCACCTGGTGGTAAGCCACTGGCAAAGCAAACCCTCGCTCTGGAGGGAGGAGTAGGGAGCTGTATCTTACCGAATAAAACACGTCTCAAGCACACAACTTGTGTCTGCTTCATTTTTGGCTGGACTCCTGTGAGTCCAGCACAAAGAATTTAAATTCGATAGAATTTGCTGATCAGTTTGGTTTGTTTCATAGTCAGATCATTTTGACAACCATAACTAAACATGCTACAATTTTTGTGCCTCATTTGGGTTTTTAGATTTCCTGCCCATTTCTTCCCATACAAATTATCGCCATCCTAACAACCTTTTATTCTGGGGAAAAAACATGGGAATGAAAACAGCAAAATTCAGCCAAAGGGAACGCAACTCCAGCTGTTATTTAGCATCTATCAATGTTATTCAAAGCTCAGAATTAACAGGCCAAGCTCTTCTTATGAGAAGTAGTGTTGCCTTTGGTTTATAGTGGCACAAACAAAATGCAATGGAAATCTGAATTAAAACATGATTAAAAAAGTTTAAAATACTCATCTGGTCAGATAGTAATTGTACAAAGAAAAACAATTTCACACTCATGTTAGTGTCCCTTCATCATGTGCTTTACTGAGGTGCATCAAATTGAGTGGTTTAGTTTAGTTAGATTAGAAATACAGCATGGAAACAGGCCCTTCAGCCCACTGAGTACATGCCACCAAACAATCTTCATGCAATCCTACACACTAGGGACAATTTACAATTTTTATCTAAGTCAAATTAACCTACAAACCTGTACATCTTTGGAGTGTGGGAGGAAACTGGAGCACCCGGAGGAAACCAACATGGTCACAGGGAGAATATACAAACTCTGTACAGTCAGCACCCATCAGGATCGAACCAAGGACTCTGGTGCTGTAAGGCAGCAACTCTACCACTGCGCCACTGTACTTCATCCAAGGTAGAGTATAGAATGCTTACAGATGGCAACACATAGAATTTCTAACAGTGCAACTTGGAAATGCTTCACAAGGTTTAAAATGCTTTGGAACGTCCTAAAACCTATCTATAAGGAGCATTTTGTTTGTTTTCCTTTCCAATATTCTCCATTCTTCCCTGATTTATGTTCCTACAAGTGAGCCTGCCTTTATTTAGATAGCTTTTTATTTAATTGACAAAGTGAAGCCCTTAACACAAATAGCAATATAGTTATCTTGCAGAGATAAATGACATATCTGGAATTTAGTCTCTTAAGTATTCTTGAATCAGTTTTGTCTTGGATATAATTTGTATTCTGTCAATTTATAAGAAGTATCTTTACATTCACTTTTGTTTTTGAATGCACAATTTCAAATAAAATATTGATTTAACATTTTGTTTCAGTATCCTGTATGTACTGCAGTGCATTTACATAATTTTATATTTTGATTTCCAGCTGCTTTTAAAACTAGACCCTAATAGTTTTCACATCATATTATGACGCATCCATTAATTGGAAACTAAAAATACATTAAAAGCAATTGTGGTCTCAGGCATCAACAATATGACCCTTGTTGTGAAGAATCATATTGTTTTAGCTTAGTAACATTAAGACTTAACTTTATCAGGAAGCATTGATTTTAGCAAACATTTTTTTCAGAATTTTAACCACGTAATTCAGAATAAATATTAATTTGAAATAACCTACTGTGGACAATCTTTCAACAGCTTGACCTGTGCAACTTGAAAAACATGCAAGCAGTGTAACTTTTAATCTATTTGAATGTTCAGGGAAGCTTTGACTTAATTGTCTGCAATACTGTGAGATGCAAATCTTCAGACAGAAAAGATGCACCTGTCTGGAAGTAGGACTTTTAAATAAGGTTCACTTACTTAAAAAGAATCAAGAGAAATAAATGTGTTATTTATGTTCAGTGACAAGCAAGAAAACTTGTGAGAGGCTTCTGAAGAAACACTATGGCAAATCTGTGTCTGCCATACCTGAAGGGCAACATGAACTTCATGCTTTAATCAATGTTGATGAATATATTCATCCTATTTTTTATGCAACCTTTTAAACCTCAATGAAATATGTTTAGCAAATAGGCTGTGAAATGAAAGGACCAAACTGCAATATTTCATTTGTTCCTTTTTGAGGAACCAAGATCAGTCAGATCCAATTTGCATCATCGGGGACAATTAAAGAGAGATTATATTGCAGATTAGATGTAAAAGAGGATGATGGCAGAAGAAAATTTAATATTTCATGGGGTCTTGAATCTGATTTTTTATCGCTCCTTTCCACTCATGCTTTTATTATTCTGCTAATGGACTGATTGCCTTCTGACAATCATGTTGCTGAAAAAGTTGTTACAGGGCTAGGAGTTTAGAAGAGTGAGAGGCAACTGGATTTAAACATATGAGATCCTGAAGTGTGTTGATAAGGCTTATTTGAAGAGAATGTGTCCTTGTGCGAGAATCCAGAACTGGGTCATGACTATAAAAATAAGGGGTCATTCATTTATGACCAAGACAAGGCAGATTTGTTTTCTCAGAGGATTGTGACTCTTTGGAACTCCTTTCTTCAAAGGGTGGTGAAAGCAGCATTTTGGGATATTTTAAGGTAGAGGGTTCAGTTCAGTTCAATTAGTGTAGTGTTGCGTGTCCCGAGGTACAGTGAAAAGCTTTTACTGCGTGCTAACCAGGTCAGCAGAAAGACAAAACATGATTACCATCGAGCCATTCACACAGTACAGATACATGATAAGGAAATAATGTCTAGTGTAAGGTAAAGCCAGCAAAGTCCTATCAAGTATAGTCAGAGCATCACCCATGAGGTAGATAGTAGTTCAACACTGGTGTCTGGTTGAGGTAAGATGATTCAGTGCCTGATAACAGCTGGGAAGAAACTGTTCCTAAATCTGGTGGTGTTTTCATACTTCTATACCTTTTGCCTGATGGGAGAGGGGAGAAGAGGGAGTAGCTAGGGTGTGACTTATCCTTAATTATGCTGATGGCCTTGCCAAGGCAGCGTGAGGTATAAATGGAGTAAAGGGAGGTTGTTTTGTGTGATCTTATAGAGGCTTACAAAATTCTTAAGGGGTTGGACAGGCTAGATGCAGGAAGATTGTTCCCAATGTTGTGGAACTCCAGAACAAGGGGTCACAGTTTAAGGATAAGGGGGAAGTCTTTTAGGACCGAGATGAGAAGATCTTTTTTTACACAGAGAGTGGTGAGTCTGTGGAATTCTCTGCCACAGAAGGTAGTTGAGGCCAGTTCATTGGCTATATTTAAGAGGGAGTCAGATGTGGCCCTTGTGGCTAAAGGGATCAGGGGATATGGAGAGAAGGCAGGTACAGGATACTGAGTTGGATGATCAGCCATGATCATATTGAATGGCGGTGCAGGCTCGAAGGGCCGAATGGCCTACTCTTGCATCTATTTTCAATGTTTCTATGTTTCTATGTGATGATCTAGGCTGCGCCCACATTCGCTACAATTTCTTGCAGTCTTGGATGGAGCTGATTCCAAACCAAGCTGTGATGCATCCTGGTAAAAGGTTATCTTTGGTGCATCTGTAGAAGTGAGATGGGGACATGCCAAACTTCGTAAGCCTTCGAAGGAAGTAGATGCGCTGTCACAAGGTTCTCGATCTCCTTCCTATACTCCATCGCATCACTATTTCATATCTGGCCCACAATGGTGTGTTGTCTGCGAATTTGAAAATTGAATTAGATTTGGACATGTTGCACAGTCGTGGGTGTACAAAGAGTAAAAGAGGGAGCTGAGTACACATCCTTGCAGAGCACCAGTGTTGAGGATTATCGTGGAGGATGATTTGTCCCCTATGCTCACTGATTGGGGTCTGATGGTCAGGAAGTCGAGGATCGAGGTGCAGAGATGAGTGGTGACACCAAGTCCCGTGAGTTTGGTGATAAGCTTGGATAGTATTATGGTATTAAAAGCAGAGCTGTAGTATATGAATAGGAGACTGGCATAGGTGTCTCTCTTATCCAGGTGTTCCAGTGTTGAATGTAGAGCTAGGGCGATGGCATAATCCATGGACCTGTTGTGGCAGTAGGCAAACTGCAGTGGGTCAAGGCCTTAGGGTAAACTGGGAGATAGATTCCTGATGAGCAAGATGATCTAGAGACCAACTACAGGGTCCCACTTCAGTCATGGATCACATCTTAAAGAATATTCTTCACTTGGGCTGGTTACCACCCAGCGATATGAATATTGATTTCTCTCACTTCAAGTAACACTTGCATCCACTCTCTCTCCCTCACTCCCTCCCCCACTCTAGTCATCGTGATAATTCCGGTATTTATATCCCTTAGTCCGTTCAGTAAAAACACCAACTAGAATACTTAGAATACTTTAAATCATCCTCTATTTCACCATGGTGACCATGTTTCTCTGTACTGCCCTGGGAAGCTCTCCAAGTGGATCGTAGAGAAACACATGTGCTCAAACAAAGGAATTAGCATTATATATCTCTCTATATGCTCTCTGTATATATACACACTATATATATATCTCTCTCATAATCTCTCTCTCTCTCTCTATCTCTCTCTCCTTACTACATATATATATCTCATATATATACACAACTATCTCTATATACACATATATATATATATCACTATATATATCACACACACATTATATATATCTATATATATATATATATATCATCTCTACTCTCTATCATATACCTCTCTCTCACTCCTCTCTATATATATACTCTCTATTTTTCGATATATATATGGTTAATACAGTGGGAGGTAACTGACAAAGGGTTGTGATTCTAGATCAATAACTACAGTATCACATGGTTATATAGGTGGGACAATCTTTCTACCCAATTACAATCATACACAGCATAATACATCTTAGCCAATTACAATAGCATTAAACATCACATAAACATCACATAAACATCACATGTTTTCCAGGAAAAAATATGTCACTAAGGATAATGAAACTTAACTAAATTATGTAAAAATAAAGAAATTACAACTTAACTCAGAATACTTAAACCTTAGTCCTAAAGTATCCCCAATTCTACATATTCTCATTCCTCCCTTTTATCATTCCTTGATAACTCCCCATGTCCCAACCTATATCTATCCTTCCCAGTCATTCAAACACTCCCTGCACCTTATCAACATACTCAGTCTTTGCTTCATCACATACTTCATCCCATCTCACCAATAACATTCTCGGAGCACTTTGCCTTCCAGTGCTGTCTGGATAATCCCCAATACACATTTTACAACAGCTAATCCTACAAAAATACAAACAATTGCAATAGCTCGGTACATAGCCATGTTGATTAGCAAGTCTGACCAACTTCTGAAGCCCCAATTACCCCAGTCACTTGCTTCCTTCATTTATCCAACTTTTCTCTTATTTGCACCAGCATTCAATGTTATCATAGCTAATCATCCACAATACTGTACCCGGATCCTGCTTCTAGCGTGTCCAAACCTTTAACAATCCCTTACATTTCAAAAGATCCCCTCTCATCCTTTCAAACTCCATAGTATATAAGTTCATCTCTCCAAAACTGCACACAATACTCCAGGTGTGGTCTCACTTGGGCCCTGTAAACTGCAGAAACATAGAAACATACATAGAAATTGGTGCAGAGAGTAGGCCATTCAGCCCTTCAAGCCTGCACCGCCATTCAATATGATCATGGCTGATCATCCAACTCAGTATCCCGTACCTGCCTTCTCTCCATACCCTCTGATCCCCTTAGCCACAGGGCCACATCCAACTCACTCTTAAATATAGCCAATGAACTGGCCTCAACTACCCTCTGTGGCAGAGAGTTCCAGAGACTCACCACTCTCTGTGTGAAAAAAGTCTTTCTCATCTCGGTCTTAAAGGATTTCCCCCTATCCTTAAGCTGTGACCCCTTGTCTTGGACTTCCCAACATCGGAACAATCTTCCTGCATCTAGCCTGTCCAACCCCTTAAGAATTTTGTACGTTTCTATAAGATCCCCTCTCCGCTCTCTAAATTCCAGAGAGTATAAACCGAGTCTATCCAGTCTTCTTCATAAGACGCCTGACATCCCAGGAATCAGGCTGGTGAACCTTCTCTGCACTCCCTCTATGGCAATAATGTCCTTCCTCAGATTTGGAGACCAAAACTGTACGCAATACTCAGGTGTGGTCTCACAAACCCTGTACAACTGAAGTAGAACCTCCCTGCTCCTGTACTCAAATCCTTTTGCTATGAAGCTAACATACCATTCGCATGGTAAAACTGCAGAAGGTCCTCATTGCTCCTAAACTCAAATCCTCTCACGATTAAGGCCAGCATGCCACTAGCTTTCTTTACTGCCTGCTGTACCTGCATGCTTACTTTCAATGACTGATGTACAAGCACACCCAGGTCTCGTTGCACCTTCCCTTTTCCCAATCTGACACCATTCAGATAATAATCTGCCTTCCTGTTCTTGCCGCCAAAGTGAATAACGTCACATTTATCTACATTATACTCTATCTGCCATGCATCTGCCCATTCACCCAACCTATCCAAGCCCCCCTGCATTCTCATAGCATCCTCCTCACTGCCACCCAGCTTTGTCTCATCTGCAAATCTGCTAATGTTACTTGTAATCCCTTCATCTAAATAGGCACAGGGACTTTTACTCCCTCCTTTTGACATGCATAATCAAATTTACAAGGAGCATGGTAACATGGCAATAATCCATAATTATGATTCTCCATCCTTGCTATCGCCATCACATTGCAGTGCATCTCCTTCACATAGGTGATAGATTACATAGAAACATAGAAACATAGAAATTAGGTGCAGGAGTAGGCCATTCAGCCCTTCGAGCCTGCACCGCCATTCAATATGATCATGGCTGATCATCCAACTCAGTATCCCGTACCTGCTTCTCTCCCATATAGCCACAAGGGCCACATCCAACTCACTCTTAAATATAGCCAATGAACTGGCCTCAACTACCCTCTGTGGCAGAGAGTTCCAGAGACTCACCACTCTCTGTGTGAAAAAAGTTTCTCATCTCGGAGATAGATTACATCGGCATACTCTGTTTTCCGCTGACCCGATAGCTATCAATGTCCCAAGATAGGCGAACAATAGCGGTATGTCCATTGTGATTTATCCTAGAAAGGGATTTCTTAAAAGAAAGAAAAGGTTAGCATTTATGTCTTAGGCACCATACTGAAAATGTAACAGTGGCAAAAGTGAACCCACGCATCCCTACCCTCCACCTTAGCTGCGGTAGGGGTTGTTAGAAGGACCTGGTAATGCCCTTCCCACCAAATGACCAGTCTCTTCCTCATCCAATTCTTGATCATTACATAGGTAACAGGTTCAATTTTAGACGGAGTGGTTAGAGTGTACATCTTTCAATGACTTGGTTAACGATAAAATATATTTAGTCATTTCCATTGTCATGTGATGAAAGTGAACGGCCTTCAGAGTGTTCTGGTTCCTGCTCTTAGTTGACGGCCATATACAATCTCTGCTGGACTTAACTGAGCCATCCCTGCTGGAGTGGTACATAATCAGAATAGCGCCACATGGAGTACTTTAAACCAATTGGCCCCTGTTTCAGTCTGTAATTTGGCTAGTTTATTTTAAATGTTTGATTGGCTCTTTCAATGAGTCCAGCAGCCGATAGGCACAATGTACAGTGGCTTGCAAAAGTTTTCATACCCCTTGAACATTTCCACATTTTGTCACGTTACAACCACAAATGTAAATGTATTTTATTGGGATTTTATCTGATAGACCAACATAAAGTGGCGCATAATTGTGAAGTGGAAGGAAAATGATACATGGTTTTCAAATTTTTTTACAAATAAAAGACTGAAAAGTGTGGCGTGCAAAAGTATTCAGCCCCCTTTACTCTGATACTCCTAAATAAAATCCAGTGCAACCAATTGCCTTCAGAAGTCACCTAATCAGTAAATAGAGTCCACTTGTGTGTAATTTTATCTCAGTATAAATGCAGCTGCTCTGTGAAGGCCTCAGACGTTTGTTAGAGAACATTAGTGAACAAACAGCATCATGAAGCCCAAGGAACACACCAGACAGGTCAGGGTTAAAGTTGTGGAGAGGTTTAAAGCAGGGTTAGGTTATAAAAAATATCCCAAGCTTTGAACATCTCACGGAGCACTGTTCAATCGATCATCCGAAAATGGAAAGAGTATGGCACGACTGCAAACCTACCAAGACATGGCCGTCCACCTAAACTGACAGGCCGGGCAAGGAGAGCATTGATCAGAGAAGCACCCAAGAGGCCCATGGTAACTCTGGAGGAGCTGCAGAGATCCACAGCTCAGGTGGGTGAATCTGTCCACAGGACAACTATTTGTCGTGCACTCCACAAATCGGGCCTTTATGGAAGAGTGGCAAGAAGGAAGCCATTGTTGAAACAAAGCCATAAGAGTCCCGTTTGCAGTTTACCACAAGCCATGTGGGGGACACAGCAAACATGTGGAGGAAGGTACTCTGGTCTAATGAGACCAAAATTGAAATTTGTGGCCTAAATGCAAAACGCTATGTGTGTTGGAAAACTAACACTGCGCATCACCCTGAACACACCATCCCCACTATGAAACATGATTGGTGGCAGCATCATGTTGTGGGGATGCGTTTCTTCAGCAGGGACAGGGAAGCAGGTCAGAGTTGATGGGAAGATGGATGGAGCCAAATACGGGGCAATCTTGGAAGAAAACCTGTTAGAGTCTGCAAAAGACTTGAGACTGGGGCGGAGGTTCACCTTCCAGCAGGACAATGACCCTAAACATACAGCCAGAGCTACAATGGAATGGTTTAGATCAAAGCATATTCATGTGTTAGAATGGCCCAGTCAAAGTCCAGACCTAAATCCAATTGAAAATCTCTGGCAAGACTTGAAAATTGCTGTTCACAGACGCTCTCCATCCAACCTGACTGAGCTTGAGCTATTTTGCAAAGAAGAATGGGCAAAAATTTCAGTCTCTAGATGTGCAAAGCTGGTAGAGACATACCCCAAAAGACTTGCAGCTGTAATTGCAGCAAAAGGTGGTTCTACAAAGTATTGATTGGGAGGAGGGGCTGAATACTTTTGCACGCCCTACTTTTCAGTTTTTTATTTGTAATAAAATTTGGAAACCATGTATCATTTTCCTTCCACTTCACAATTATGCACCACTTTGTGTTGGTCTATTGCATAAAATCCCAATAAAATACATTTACGTTTGTGGTTGTAACGTGACAAAATGTGGAAAAGTTCAAAGGGGTATGAATACTTTTGCAAGCCGCTGTAATTACTGTTGGATGCTCATCTGAACACAGAATTCTTTGGTCACTTTTCCCACAAAATGAGGGCCATTATCCAAACTCAGCCTAGTTGGGATTCCATACCTGGATATAATTTATTTCATATGTACTTTAACAACCGTAGAATCTTTGTTGTCCACGATAGGATAAGCTTCAATCCATTTACTAAAGACATCTACAATAACTAATACATATTTATAAAACTGACATCTTTCCAACTCAATGTAGTCCTTCTGGAGGGTCTCAAAGGGACCCATGCGTAAAGAGGTTCTCCGTTTTCTGCAGGTTATACCCTACCTGGGGTTATATTGCTGACAGGTCAGACAAAGTCCTGATTCCACAATTCCAAAGGCACCTCAGCATATTTTGCTGTACCTGTGGTCTGGTTACTAATGCCAAAAGTTTACATCCCATCTACTTCCTTCACGGGATTGAAAAAAATGTTTTGAGCTCTTTTTTCCCACCACTCTGGTCATAGGCTAAGGTGATATGGAGCAGGGGCTCATCTTCCAGTGTTAGGGACCACCATTGTGATGTTACCGACGAGTAATACTGTCTCTTTATTGTCCATGGGGGTCACAGTTATTTCAGTATCTCCACATACAGTCTTTAATTCTGAAATATACATAACACATCTCAGCCTAGCAGATTACAGACTAGGCCTGGGGTGATCACAAACTGATGCTGCACTGTTTCATTCCAGTATGTTACTTTGACTGGCATAGTGATGGGGAATTGATAGATCTGTCCTTGAAATACAGATAATCTCAGAGTCTTGTCGGATTTGGGGAGGTTGTGAGTGGACTGAATGTTTTCCCACAACTTGTAATACCAGAACAGGTTCCTTGTCAGTGTAACACCCGTTCACCACTAAATTCGCCAGTCAGCATTGAGGAAATTGATCAGCCTGGGAGAAGTCTGTGTGCTTCTTTTGTTCTTAATCTCCTTGCCAACCTCCCCTTTGTTCTTGCTGATAACCCCCTCCCGCTTGTCTCAGCCATGGGCACTCCTTAATCCAATGGCCTTGCTGGATATAATTTTACTCCGGAGTCATGTGAGTGATGCCGAGAAGAACCCCTCCAGTCGGCATGCGCGTCATTACGTCTGATGGTGCAGCGACCGGCTGGGAGGAGCAGCACTTCTCCAGCGGTAAGTTTAAAAAGCCTCAGGTAAGTGTTTAACTTCTCCGAGGTCTCTGCGTCTGGTAATTCTTGTTGCAGGAGGACAAGTGCAGATATGAAAACATCCGGAAAAGCGAGGCGAGCCGTGTCGACAATGTCTCAACCCCACGGGAGTGCGGGTAGCGGGCGGCCGTCTAGTTCATCAACGGAGTCGTTGGTTGTTCAACCAACGACCACAGACTTGGTGTCGGAGAACACTGTGCCTATGCCAGAGGGGTGTAAGGCTACCCAAATGTCTACACTCAGACGAGTCCGGCCCAGAGGGTTCGACCCTAGAAATTGATACCTCGGAACGGGTATCCAGGACGAGGAAAGTATACCGGGTCAGATGGAATCTGACGCCGATTCGCAGTGGTCAGCAAAATAGAGGCTGCCCCACGGGCTGAGCTACAAGCTGCAGATGTCCCATTCCTGGCGGCCAGGTTTGCCGTCCCTACAGACACTGGCGAGCCACTTGGAGAGGAGCTGGCTGCCAGCATATATTACCTTGCTTCCCACCAGCTCCAAGAGCAGGCTATGGACACTACTGCCAAAAAGTATGAGACCCCTGAGAACTGTATCCTGCTGAAGGTGCCGACAGTTAATCATGCAATTTGGGGCCATATGGGGTCAAGCATCCAAGTGCAGGAGATTAAACTGTTGCAGGTGTTCAAGCTCTTGGTATCTGGAATAACGGCTTTTGGTTCAGCAGTATGCCCTAGCTCTTATGTGCAACGTGCACTTTGAGATAAATTGTCTCAGAAAGAGTGCCATCCGCCCCACCATTAATCCCAGGTTTGCTGCCTTATGCAATCCTGGCAATGTCCAGCTGCCGAATTTATTATTTGGAGATGACCTGGCCAAAAGGGTAAAGGAGCTGGACGATGAAGCCAAGACCGTCCGACTTATCAGGTGGCTAGTAACCAACAGAACTCCCCGACGGCAATGCCCCTATAAGCGGTTTGTGGAAACTGGGGCTGGGCAAGGACCAAGTCGACCAATTAATGCCCGCAACTGGCGCTCCCCAGCAGGAGCAAGGGGAGACATGCCTTTACAACCCAGGACCAGGCAAAGAGCACCAGTAACCATGGAGGTAGGTGGGTCTGACTCCTGTCGAAACATATTGCAAGAGAATTGCAGTTGGAGGGAGGTTACACAGCTTTCTGGGAGAATGGTGTAAAATAACCTCGAATGTGTTTATACTGCAGAGTATTCAAGGGTTTAACATTGAATTTATTCCTACCCTGTGTCCACCCACCCAGCACAAACTGAAACAGGCACTCATCTTCTCACGAAAAGAGAATTTGATGATACAAGCTGAAATAGCAAAACTATGCCTCAAGGGAGTAATTGAGAAAGTCTATCAGCCATCAATTTGTGTCTAATGTGTTCCCTAGACCAAAGAAGGATGGTGGGTGTAGAATGATATTGGATTTAACAGGACTTAATCCGTTTGTGCAGTATCAACATTTAAAAATGGAAACGTTTGTTACTACCAAGAATCTACTTTCCAGGGGGTGTTATATGGCATGTGTAGATCTCCAAGATGCGTATTATTCAGTGTCTGTTCATAAAGACTATCGCAGATATTGAAATTCAACTGGATGGGGCAATTGTGGCAGTTTCGAGCTCTACCTAATGGGTTAACCTCAGCCCCTCGCCTATTTACTAAATTGCTAAAACCAGTACTTTGGTTATTACGATCACAAGGCCATATAATCATGGCCTATTTAGATGATATTCTAATCATTGGAAACACCTTTGATGAAGCTGAATTATCAGTCTCAGCTGTTCAACTCATGGTGCAGAGGCTAGGTTTCAGTGTCCACCCAGTTAAATCAAAATTGGTGCCTGTTAACATAATTGATTATCTGGGTTTCACAGTTGATTCCAATCACATGTCTGTAACTCTGCAACAAGAGAGTAGGTTTAATTGAAGGCTGGATCGACCTCTTAAAGGGAAAGTCACCTTCAATTAAACAGGTTGCGAGCTTAATTGGTAAATTGGTAGCAGCCTTTCCAGCAGCCCAATATGGACCTTTGAATTTTCAGCATTTACAGAGAGCAAAGGTAGAGGCATTGAGAATACATGTAAACCATTACAATCAGCCCCTGCACTTAGCATTTGAAGCCATCGCAGAGATACAGTGGTGGATTAGAAACATATTAAATTGTTATGGCACAATTTTGACAAAAAGCACCATCACTTATTTTACAGACTGACTAGGTTCTGGGTTCTACTTATACCAGATCTATGTCAGTGCACATTAGGAATTATTTTATAACTTTGGGTGGGCTCTTATTGTACCACTAAGCATTACTTACATGTTCAGTTGCACATTGACAACACTACGGCAGTGTCGTATGTCAATCATATGGGTGGAATCAAGTCGAAATCATGTGATGATTTGACTAACACTATTTGGCACTGGTGCATAAAAAAGAATATTTGGAGTTCAGCTATCTACTTGCCAGGCAGACTCAATATGGTGGCAGACACCAGGTCACGTAAATTCAATGACAACACCGAGTGGATGTTGAAATGTGATGTATTTGGCAAAATGTCCTTTCGGTATGGGATACCAGATATCGGTTTGTTTGCATCCAGACTTAATCACCAGGTACCGAAGTATGTTTCATGGGAACCAGACCCAGGGGCAGTGGCGGTAAACGCATTCTCACTGCACTGGGGTGGAATGTTTTTGTATGATTTTCCACCCTCCTGCCACAGCAGCCGGTGCCTGACTAAGATCAAGCAGGACACCGCTACAGGGGTTCAGGTAGTGCCCGCCTGGCCTACACAGCCATGGTTCCCGCTCATTTCCAAAATAACCACGCACCCTGTTGTCCTGGTTCCAAAACGTGTAAATTTATTGGTGCACCCTGTGACTGGGGACCCACACCCATTGAAATAGCGTGTAAATTTGTTGATTTTCAGATTTTAAAAAGGCCGTACCTGGGTCTGGGACTGTCCAATCGGACTGTGGATACCATCACATCATCCTGGAGGGAATAGCACAAAAAGGCAATACCTTTCCCATATCAGGAAATGGGAGGAACTTTGCTTACATGGGAACATCACTTATCACATGGCCTCCATCCCAGATGTGCTAGAATTCCTATCCCACTTACACTCCAATGAAGGGCTGAGTTACAGTGCCATCAACAGTGCCAGGAGTGCCCTGTCAGCGTACTTGTGCTGAGGGTCAGATCTCCAGACTTTAGGGTCCCACCCGTTAATATCAAGATTCATGAAGGGTGTGTTTAATTCCAATCCTCCTAGGCCTAGGTACTCTCAAATCTGGGATGTGAGTATGGTACTCACGGTGCTCCATCAATGAGGAACAGTCACATCATTGTCTTACTAAGGATCACCCTCAAATTGGTCATGCTCATGGCGCTTACATCAGCGCAAAGGGTTCAGACTCTCCACAAACTGCGTCTGGACAGGATGGTGTCATCACAAAACTAAGTTACTTTTCACGTCTATGACTTACTCAAACAGAGCAGACCAGGGGTGTCAGGATTCAAGCTTGTATTGTCAGCTTATCCCACAGATTCATGCCGGTGTGTAGTGGAGCATTTGAAGCATTATATTGATGTTACGAAGAGCCTCAGAGGGTCTGAGGTAGCACTACTTATAAGCCACAAAAAGGCACATAAGCATGTGTCATCTCAGACCATCTCACGATGGCTGAAGCAAGTCCTGGGATTTGAGTTAATACTCAACATTTTAAATATCACTCCACCAGGGTAGCATCGATGTCAGCGGCGAGGGCAATGGACGTCCCTCTAGACTACATCCTCACGCCCGCAGGATGGTCAAATGAATCAATTTTTCAGAGGTTCTACAACAAGCCGCTTGTTGTATCCAGGGTGTTCGCCCACTCTGTGTTAAATTTTGTTTCATTGTTTCTCCCTGGGAGTTGCTATTGTATATATTTTTTGTTAGTTGTAACTTAAATCATTAACATGTTAATCAGTATCATGAATCAATGTTGTTACTAATTCACTCCTCCTGAGCCAACTGCTTGCAGTATGATATGCCTGGATTTGGATCTTCATGAAATCACAGACCTTTAAAGTCTTCATGGAATCACTCACGTGACTCCGAAGTAAAATAGTAAGATTAAACGAGAATTTACCAGTTTGAAGTTTGATCTTTATTTATGAGGAGTTACGATGAGCGATTATGTGCCCACCACACCCAACCGTCATATCATGAAGCTCATCTGGTAGTTCTAGAGTTGTAATCTTACTATAATACTTCTTTATTTTTATATAGTTAAGCTTTTATTAGAGGCATGTACATATCCTAGTCCAAACCATTACAAACTTTGTTAAACGGTTACATATTAAATATTCAGGATTCCAAGGACTCCACTACCAATGTAGCAGGAGTCTACATTTATTTGTTACATATTAACATTGACTCTAATTATTATTATGTTTTTTAATAGATAGAAAAAATAAAGAGAAAGAAAAAAAAACACTTAGAAAATAAAATAAACTATCCACAATACAACTTAGGAGATATGACCGTAGGTAAGAAAACAAAACTATTCGTCTAGTCCTGGGTTCAAGCTTCTGTCAAGCCTCAGCGCTGGCCCATTCTACCCCTTCAAATAATCTATGAACGGCGACCATATTCTGATAAATAATTCAGGTTTTTCAATTAAGACAAATCTAATTTTTTTCTAGATTTAAGGTCTCCGACATCTCCATAATCCACATTTTAATTGTAGGGGATGCAGGGTTTTTCCAAAATTTTAATATTAGTTTTTTCCCAGTTATTATACTATAATCCAGGAAATTTCTTTGGTTTATTGTCAGTTTTAGGTATTGTTCAGATATGCCCAATATTATTAAATTTAGGATCGGGATCCAGTTGAATATTAACCACTATGGAAATAATTAAAAAATATCCACCCAAAATGTTTAAATTTTTATGCAATTTCCAAAGGTATGGGTTAAATTAGCTTCAGTATTGACATTTATCGCAGATAGGAGAGATATTAGGAAAAATTCTATTTAATTTTGTTTTAGAATAATGCAATCTGTGTAATATTTTAAATTGTATTAAAGAATGTCTGGCATTTAACGAACATTGATGTATATGTTGTAGACTTTCATCCCAAATATCTTTCGTTATGGGTCGAACTAATTCATTTTCCCATGCTTGTCTATGTGATTCCATCGACGGATTCTCACTATCTAACAGAATATTAAAAATATATGATATTAATTTGACTGTGTTGGGATGTTTATTCAAACATTCATCTAGAATCTCTGGCTCTCTAATTCTGTATTCTTGTGTATGTGATTTAACATAATCTTTCAATTGTAAATATCTAAAAAAATTATTTGAATGTAATCCATAATTCTGTTGTACCTCCAGAAATGAGAGGAACACACCATTTCTATAAAGATGTCCCACCTTTTTAATTCCATAGTTTTTCCATTGTGTAAAGCCCACCACACCAAACCGTCATATCATGAAGCTCATTTGGTAGTTCTAGAGTTGTAATCTTACTATAATACTTCTAGTATTGTTTTCTGTGATTTTACACCGCTGCTTTGAAGATTGACGCGCATGCCAACTGGCGAGGTTCTTCACATAATCGCTCATTGCAACTCCTCATAAAATAGAGATCAAACTTCAGACTGGTAAGTTCTCATTTAATCTTACTATTAAAGTATCATTTAACTGCACAGGCGATTTGGCTCTGAGAATTGTCAGTCCAGTCCATATTGTTAGTTTTTATTGCCTCTGCGACAGTAGCTGGAAGACAATGTACTGGGGTATTTTTTTTTTTAATATAACATTTTTATTAGAAGCAAGCACATATCATAATAAAAACATTTCATATATTATATGTTGTACATTATAAATATTATCAATTATGAAATGATTCTGCTTCTAATTTTTTAGATAAAGAGTGGGAAAAGAGAAAAAAAAGGGCAAATGGTATAATTAAACAAAAATGGAATAATTTATTAATAAGACATCATTGGAGATAGGTTTGTGAGTTATAAAATTTAACTTTTCATCTAATACTAAGTTTGTGTTTCAGTTAGGTTCTCATGCTGATCCAATCTACCTCTTCAGATAGTCAATGAATGGAGACCATATTCTGACAAAAAGTTCTTGTTTGTCCATTAAGACAAGTCTAATTCTTTCCAAGTGTTGGATCTCTGACAGTTCCATGATCCACATTTTAATTGTGGGGGTTATAGGGCCTTTCCAAAATTTCAATATAAGTTTTTTCTCAGTTATACTATAGTCGAGAAAGTTTCTTTGGCTTGTTGTGAGTGTTAGGCTTTGTTCTGATATTCCTAGTATTACTAATTTTGGATCAGGATCCATGGGAATTGATAACTTCAGAAATTATTCTAAAAATGTCCAGAAATGTTTGATTTTTATACACTTTACAAAAGTATGCGTTGTTAGCTTCTAGATACTGACATTTGTCACAAATAGGCGAGATATGTGGGAAGATTCTATTTTGTTTTGTTTTAGAGTAATGTAGTCTGTGTAATACTTTAAATTTATCCAAATCATGTCTGGCGTTTAATGAATGGTGATGTATATATTGTAAACTTTTCGTCCCAAATATCTTTCGTTATAGGTTGGCCTAATTCATTTTCCCATGTATGTCTATATAATTCCATTGATGGGACCTCGCTATCTAAGAGGGTATTATAAATATAAGTTATTCATTTATCTGTGTTAGGATGTTTATTCAAACATTCGTCAAGGATTTCTGGTTCCCTAGTCCTATAGTCTTGTGTATTAGATTTAACGTAATCTCTAATTTGTAGATATCTAAAAAAGTTATTTGAGTGTAATCCATAAATCTGTTTCAACTCCTGAAATGAAAGAAAAGTGCCTTTCCTATAAAGATGTTCCATCTTTTTAATTCCATAATTTTTCCATTATGTAAAACCTTTATCCAATATGGATGGTTTAAATACAGGGTTATTTACAATGGGGGACAGAGTGATATATTATCCAATTTTAAAGTATTACTTATTTGTTTCCAGATACATATACCACTGTATATTATAGGGTTTTCCCTATCAGTTTTTTTGTGCAATTTTGTTGGAGCAAACGCAATCAAACCTATTTCAAAAGGGAAACAGTCTTCCTTTTCCATCTTTAAATCTCAATCTGGTTGCTGATCCATTTCTTCCAGCCAGAACTTCATATTTTTAATATGGACAGCCCAAAAATAAAATAAAAAATTTGGTAATGCTATACCTCAATTTGTCTTTGATTTACATAGATGTTTTTTGCTTATTCTGTGATTCTTATAACCCCAAATAAAGCTTATAACAATGGAATCGACTTAAAAAAAAAATTGAGAGATATATCGGAATTGATTGAAATAGGTATAATAATTGCAGTAAAAAAAAACATTTTTATAACATTAGTTCTACCAAACATTGAGATAGGGAGTGTTTTCCAATACTGAATATTTTTACTTAGTTTATTCAGTAAAGGTGGGAAGTTTAATTTAAATAAAGAAGTATAAGTCTTAGTTACATAGATTCCTAAGTATTTAAGTTTATCCTTAACTATTTTAAAAGGGATAAATAAAGAAGTGTAAGTCTTAGTTACATAGATCCCTAAGTATTTAAGTTTATCCTTAACTATTTTAAAAGGGAATTGTTATAGTGTGTGTGAATTGAATTCCGTTATTGCATGATTTCACTTTCATTCCAATTAATTCTATATCCGGAAAACAGATCAAATTGAGTTATTAGATTTCGTAGGTTTGGAATGATAGTTTCTGACTTTGTAATATATATTAATACATCATCTGTATATAAAGATATTTTATTCATTGTGTCTTTGGTATTATACCCATATATTTCTGGCTGGGCTCTAACACTTTCTGCTAATGGTTCACTTGCAAGGGTGAATAATAATGGGGATAGCGAGCATCTTTGTCTACAACATCTAGAAAGATTAAATTTAGTTGCTAACATTTGATTTGTTAATATTCTAGCTGTTGGGTGAGAGTATAAAAGTTTAACCCATGCGTAGTACTTCTCCCCCAATTGAAAAATTTCCATCATCAAAAATAAATATGACCATTCTACCTGATCAAATGCTTTTTTAGCATCTAATGAAATGTTTGCTAAGTCTACATCAGCAATTCTATTTGAGTATATAATATTAATAGTTGTCTCAAATTATAAAATGAGTAACGTTTTGGAATGAAACCTGTTTAGTTGTGGTGTATTAATTTGTTAATCACTAAACTCAATCTATGAGATAGGATTTTAGTTAATATTTTTTGATCGGTATTTAAGAGAGCTATTGCTCCATATGAAACTGGGTCTTCAAGATCCTTATCAGTTTTTGGTATGAGTGTTATTGTAGATTTGTTTAATGTTTCTGGTAGTTTATTTTGTGTGTAAGCATATTTATACAAAGTCTGTCGATGTGGGGAAATCAGATTATACATTTTTAAATAAAATTCAGAGCTTAGGCCATCGGGGCCTGCAGCCTTTCCATTGTTTTCAAGATCTAATTGACTCTTTGATATCTTTTACAGTTATTTCAGCACCTAGTAATTCTCTCTCTTTCAGATCTAAACCTGTAAGATTATATTTCTGTAAAAATGTTTCCATTCCTGCCGATTGTTCTGTCACTTTGGTCGAGTAAACTTTTTGATAGTATTGTAAAAATCTGTCATTTATATCTTTGGGTAGTGTTAATATTTCTCCCTTATCTGATCTAATATTATAAATCATTTTTTCCCCATCCTGTTTACGGAGCTGACGTGCTAATAGTTTTTGTGGTTTTTCACCAAATTCAAAGTTTAATAGTTTAGTATGTTGATAGAGTTTTATAACTCGGTCTGAGTATATTTTATTTAACATATTTCAATGCTGCAATTTTATTGTGTTTTACCATAGAAGGTGCTGCTGCATTTTCTATGTCTAATTGCCTTATTTCCATTTCCAATGTCTGTTGCTTAGCCTGATTCTCTTTATTATGATATGCTTGGGAGGAGATTAATGCTCCTCGTACAAATACTTTAAATGTTTCCCAGAGAAGGGAGGCAAAAATTCTGGGGTGGTCATTAGTCTCGAAGAACATGTTAATCTGTTTTATAAGGTATTCATGACATACCTTTGCATTTAAAATTTGGGGATTAAGTCTCCATTGTGTCTGTTTCTCCGTCATACCATTTAGGTTAATCATAAATGTTAGTGGTGCATGGTCTGAGATTATAATATTGTGATAATTTGAGTTGTAAGTAAATGGTATAAGTTTAGAGTCTATTAAAACATAGTCTATCCTTGTGTAGGTTTTATGCACCTAGTCGTAGTAGAATGAACATTCCCGTCCGGATGGATTTTCAATTCTCCAGACATCCTTGATATTGGTAGTGTTAATATATGAGTTTAGGTATTCACTTGACTGAGATTTTAAATTTCTTTGAGTTGATGATCTGTCTAAGGAGGAGTCCAGTGTACAATTTAAGTCTCCACCAATTATTAGTTTATGTTGTGTGGATTCCGGGATAGTATTGAATATTTTCTTGCAAAACAAGGGACTATCAAAATTTGGTCCATATACATTGAGGAGAGTGACTTTTTTAAAAATATAACTCACCTACTATTACAATATATCTGCCGTCAATATCTTCTACAGTTGATGTATGTTTAGAAGGTATACCTTTATGGATTAATATTGCAACCCCTCTAGATTTATGTGAGAATGAAGAATGATGCGCTTTAGCAATCCATTTTTGCTTTCAATCTATGTTTCGCTTCCTTTTTAAGATGTGTTTCCTGGAGGAATAATATATCTGCTTTAAGTGATTTTAAATGAGCTAATACTTTACATTGCTCTTTTGATTGGTTCGTTAATTTCCTTTACATTCCCTTCAGTCCATATACTACTTTTAAATGTTAAAATCGATCCTGCCTCCAACCTCTGCTTCCTCCCCCTCACCCCCCGTCCTTAATTTTCATTGCATCTTATGTAAACCTTCTGCGAGTGAAATTTGACAAAGCAAATGCTTTCTTTACCACCTATCTACATGCAATTCAGGGAACAGCAGTTATTCCTAGATACCTCTGTTAAACCCTACCTTACTATTTTGACGAACATCAGATAGATGAGTTTTAGATCTCATAGGCTTTCCTACCGGACATATCTCCCTAAGTAAGATTTATAATTCCATTCAAAATAAAAATTATAATATAATATAAAATAGAAAAGATAAGAGAATAATATGTTAGTAAAGTGCAAAAGAGTGAAAAAAAACTACATCTATAGTTAGTGCAGTTAGTGATAGCCACCCTAATGTGGCTAGACATCTAAAGTCTTCCGTAGCTTTTGGGGAAAAAAAAAGTAATACTAGCTCCGTACTTTCCTTAAAGGAAATGTTTCAATTACCATAAAAACAATTTATGGGGGAAGGGGAACAATTTTTAAGTCCAAAGTAATTATAATCCGTTAGTGGAATATTTATTAGTCTCCAAGTAAAATATTAGTCTAAATTAATCAGAAATTAGTCAAAAGTATCAAAGATAAAACTTATTAATAAATTGTCTGAATCACACATTACTTATAATTCATACTTTTAGCTAATTCTGGATTGATCCAGTTACCAATAATAAATAATCATAATTAGTAATCATGATTAGTAGTAAATAGTAATAATTAGTACTAAAATATTGATGTTATATATCAGCAATAAAATAACTGCTCGATTCTCAATATGAATTGTTAAGCAGCCCTTAAGTATAGGAATTTAAAGTTCCATTTCATCTCTGCGGGGCAACGATGTCTGGTACTGTCAGGTGAATGTTGAGTATTATTCAGTCTTTGGTCTTTTTCTCGATGTTCTGGGCAAATTCAAATGCTTCTGTGTGTTTGGCGAATAAAATTCTTCCCTCTCATAGGTAACTCTCAGTGTTGTGGGGTACATTAGATCTTTTATATTCTTGAGAATTCTTCTTTTGTCTGTGAACAGCGTTCTTTTCCTGGCAATCTCCACAGGGTAATCTCTAAATATACTGATCTTATTTCCTTCAAATACGAGATATCTGCTGCGAACGATTTTCTTCATCATATCATCCAAAACATGATCATATTGCACCTTCACTATCAGTTGTATTGGTGGGGCGCCCTCCCTTGGGCAGCATCTCAGTGCTCTGTGCGCCCGACCAAGTAAAGGCTCTTGATCCAGATTTAAGACTTTTTTTTAATAGATCAGCAGCAAATTCATGGGGATCACGATTCCCCTCTCTGCCTTCCCGACACCCACAATTCCTAAATTCTGGCGTCTCTGACGTCCCTCCAAGTCAATACATTTCACAGTTACTTTATTCAAGACGTCTGATAAACGCTTGTTCTCGGAGAGAAGCTTGTCTGTAGTTTTAACACTTGTATCAGCAATTTGCGATAATTCCGTTATAGCTGTATTTTGTTGATCAAGTGTCTGGAAGATGGGATCCTACTTAGAGTTAAAAGTGGATTCTATCAAATTTAATTTAACATTTACCTCTTCAATCTTTTGATTAAGATTTTCTTCCAGGCTTCCAATACTTTGTGTACAGAAGCTGTGATTTCTTCTTTCATTTCTTCTTTCATTTCTTCTTTAAAAGATTGTAGTTCTTCTTTAAAATTCTGTTTAAGTATTTTCAGCCCTTCCATTATATTTTTAGTTTCTTGTGCGAGGAAACTTCTAAGTTCTTCAATATCTGTTCTTTTCTTCTTTGAGACATGTTCCTGGGAGGATGTTAAAACTGAGCCCGAGGCTTCAGATGGGCCTACTTCTTTGGGCTTAGCGGTTTTTCTTCTCTAGGGGACTTGATGACATTGAGGTTCTCTGAGCGCTGTATGTATGTATTTATGTATGTATTGTTAGATCTATGTACCATTGTACATAGCACGTTAGTACCTGCACTAATGTAAAGCACTTTGGTCAACGAGAGTTGTTTTTAAATGTGCTATAGAAATAAAATTGACTTGACTTGATTGACTGATGTATATCTCTCCAAATATTCTTCTGCCCCCTCTCCTTTCCTGGGTTTAGTATCCAGAATTTTTGAGATATCAATAGGTTTTTGCACAGTGGTAGTAAGGGCGGTAAGGATTGCTTCCTCTCTGACTTCATTCTGAGCATGTTAATTAACCAGCGCGTCATGGGTTCGGAACCCCAAGTTAGCTAGGAATCTTGTGTGTTCTACTGGGTTTAGAATTTGTGATATGGGTTGACTCCTTTTAGTCCTACTCCTGGTACAGAGCATGATGGGTTGCCACCAATACCAGTGCTGTCGGAGTCGGGGAATTTTGCCATTGCTGCTGGAGCTGGTATAGTGGAAATTGATATTACTGTAGGTGCTGTCGCATTAGAGTCGGGGAATTTTTGCTTCATTGCTGTCTGGATTTCAAAATATTACTGTTGATTTCTGAATGGTCTAGGGCAAAAATAGAACCATGGAGGTGCTTTCTGCAGTCAGTAGTGCATAAAAATGCAGGTCCACTGAAATTAAACAACACAGAATACCTGCATTAAAAGCATCAGCCAAGATATGTTGTTATTCTGTACCAATTATTCTTTCTGGTTGGGGGCTCTACTAGAAAAAAGCCTGTCTGAGAAATGATCTTGTGAAGTATTCAGCCAATGCAGCATCATGGCTTGTGAATGGCCAAAAATGTCAGTGTCAAATAATTGATTTCAAAATATTACTGTTGATTTATAAAGCACTGAATGATCTAGGGCAAAAATACATTTCTGTACAAAACAATTAGATTCCCACAACACAAAATTTACACATCAAAACAAATTCCACAATACCCCTCCACAAAACTCAGAGTATTTTAGAATGACCAAAGTTAACAATGAAGAAGGTATTTGATTTCAATAGTAAATATGAAGAATCTGAGTGTACCGCTTTGTGAAATGCACTGGACCGAGCAGAACTTTATCAGCAGAAGATTTGCTGTTATCAGAAAAATGTGATATCCTCCTTACTTCTTCAATTTCAAAGCAAAATCATACAAACTTAAACAAAAGCATAAACAAATTTAAGCAAGAATATAAGCAAACTTAAGCAAAAATAAGTCACTATATACAAAATTAAACGACACAAACTTAAACAAAAACATTCAATAAAACAGACAACAGAATTTAGAGCAGAACTTTTTTGATCGCAGTCCTGAAATAGCACAGACACCCCTTCCCACCTCAGCGCTGAAGTAATATGTCAATTTTTACTTCAGCCCAAAACCTCTTCCAAACCTTTTACACAGTACAGGCCCTCAAAGTAATTTATCAACTTATCCTGACTTTCTACCTCGAAGCTGATTTTAAAGTTATTTGTCCAATAATTACTTCACCCAAAATGTATTTCCAATTACCTCAATACTAACATGTTCCCTCAGCTGAACCCCTTTATCACTATAACCGACCCAATATCAGTATTCTTTGGACTACTTACCTCAGTCTCTTCGGGAAGCCTCTCGAAGACCAGCGAATTGCAGAGCAGCTGGATCAGTGAATCGGAGAAAAACCGATGGAGTAAAATCACTCATCGGGGCCCAAATCTTTGATTCCCTGGTCCAATAACGCAACACTTTTCCCACAAACCTGCGAGGGCCTCCTCTGAGACCCCAGATGACAGCCAAATGATAATTCCGGTATTTATATCCCTTCGTTCGTTCGGTGAAAACACAGACTAGAATACGTAAAATCACCCTTTATTTCACCATGGTGGCCAGGTTTCTTTGTATAGCCCTGGGAAGCTTTCCCTGTGGATCACGGAGAAACACTTGTGCTCAAACAAAGGAATTAGCATATATTTATATATGGTTGATACAGTGGGATAACTTTCAACGCGTGGTGATTCTAGACCAATAACTACAGTATCACATGGTTATATAGGTGGGGATAATCTTTCTACCCAATTACAATCATATACAGCATAATACATCTTCGCCAATTACAGTAGCATTAAACATCATATAAACATCACATGTTTCAGCCGTCCTTACCACTCTCTGCACCGACTTCCAGTAGGAGGCTTTGCAGTCCCCAAACCAGACAGAGATGCAGCTAGTCAAAATGCTCTCTATGGTGCTCCTGTAGAAAGTGGTGAGGATGGGATGGGGGAGGTAAGCTCTTCTCATCCGCCGCAGAAAGTGCAAACGCTGCTGCTCTCTCTTAACTAGTGATGTGATGTTTTGTGACCAGGTCAGACTGTTTATGATCTGCACCCCCAGGAACTTAATGCTACTGACCAACTCCACATCAATGTCATTAATGTGTAGTGGTGTGTGACTGTGCCGATTTTTCCTGAAGTCATCGATGACCTCCTTTGTTTTGTCAACATTCAGGATCAGATTGTTCGTGTTGCACCAGTCCACCAGTTTCACCTCCTCCCTGTAAGCCAGTTCATTGTCATCCCGGATAAGGCCCACCACTGCTGTGTCATCTGCGTACTTAATGATGTGGTTTGTACTAAACCTGGCATAGCAGTCGTGGGTCATCAGGGTAAACAGCAGTGGACTCAGGACGCAGCCCTGAGGGGATCCGGTGCTCAGAGAGATGATGTTGGAGGTGTTGTTTCCAACCCGTACTGACTGGGGTCTGTCAGTGAGGAAGTCCAGTAGCCACTTACACAAGGGGCTGCTGAGGCCCAATTAACCCAATTTGCTTATCAAGTGCTGAGGAATGATTGTATTGAATGCTGAACTGAAGTCCACGAACAGCATTCGCACATCTGTGTTCTTCTCCTCTAGATGTACCAGGCGCAGGTGGAGTACAGAGGATATGGCGTCCTCTGTGGAGCGGTTTGGCCTGTAAGCAAACTGGAATGGGTCAAGTGTGGAGGAGAGTGTGGAGGTAATATGGTCCCTGACCAGCCTCTCAATGCACTTCATCATAATGGGAATGAGTGCTACAGGGCGGTAATCATTGAGACATGTTATTGCAGATTCTTTTGGCACTGGTATGATGGTGGCCGTCTTGAAACACAATGGGACAACAGCCTCGTTCAGCGAAGTGTTGAAGATGACAGTAAGGACATGTGCCAGCTGATCAGCACATTCCCTGAGCACCCGGCCTGGTATGTTATCAGGGCCTGCCGCCTTCTGTGTGTTCACTCCTTTTAAGGTCCTCTGGACATCCACTGTATCATGATTGAGTGCCTGTTCATCATAGTAAGGAATACCTTTCCTCGCAGGTGTGTGGTTGAATGCCTCGAAAAGTCCAAAATATTTTTTGAGTTCGTTGAGGAAGTTTATGTTGTCTTCACAGGGTGGTTGGACAGTCTTATAGTCCGTGAAGATTTGGATTCCCTGCCACATGCACCTGGTGTTCATGGGGTCATGAAAGAAGCCCTGGATTTTCTGACCATGGGCACGCTTTGCTAGCCTGATGTCTCGGTTCAGGTTGGCTCTTGCAGATCTGAGTGCCACCAAGTCACCGGATTTAAATGCGGCATTTCGTGCCCTCAGCATTCCATGTATCTCAGGGGTCATCCAGGTATAGTGATGGTCTTGGTGACACAGACATCATCTGTGCACTTTTTCATGTAAGCAGACACAGACGCAGCATACTCCAGGTTGGTGTATTGATTGTCAGTTGCAGCTTTCTTGAACATGTCCCAGTCCATGCACTCAAAGCAGTCCTGTAATGCTGTCATAGTTCCCTCTGGCCAGACCCTAACCTGCTTCACAGTAGGTTTTTCTCTGGTATGCAGGGGCCTGCATGCAGGAATTAGCATCACAGCGATATGGTCTGAGGAGCCAAGGTAGGGGCGGGGGACTGCCTTGAATGCCTTCTTGATGCTTATATAGGCTAGGTCCAGTGTGTTCACTCCCTTGGTTGCAAAGTCCACATGCTGGTAGTAATGTAGGAGAACTGTCTTCATGTTGGCCTGGTTAAAATCCCCAGCAACAATGAAAGCACTATCTGGGTGTTTAGTTTGCAAGTTACTGATGGAGCAATAAAGAGCATTCAGGGCCCCATTAGTGTTTGCACTGGGGAGATGTACATGGCTGTGATGGTTATGATAGTAAATTCCCTGGGCAGATAGAAGGGTCTGCACTTTATTGTCAAAAACTCAATGTCTGGGGAGCAATGATTTGAGACTACTGTGGCATTATCACACCAGCTGTTATTAGTGTAAATGCACACACTATCACCCCGGGATTTCCCACTGAGAGCGCAGCTCCTGTCCGACCGGAATGTTGTTAGCCCCTCCACGCTAATAGCGCCATCGGGAACAGAGGAGTTTAACCACATCTCTATTAAGATCAGGGCACAGCAATCTCTAACCTCCCGTTTGGTTACCCAAATCCAGCTTCAGGTAGTCCAACTTACTCTCCAAGGAGCGGACGTTAGCGAGCAGAATAAATGAAAGCGGTGTTCTGCAGGGATTAGCCTTTAGTTTCACCGTTAGCCTCCCCCCGAGTGCCGCACTTCTGCTTCTTGTTGCACCGTCTCCTCCGAGTGCGGCCAGTGCTGGTAAAAGACTCCGCAGCTTTGTACCGAGTAGAGTATCCTGAGTGGCCAGATCCCGACCGCTGCAGGATGTACGCAGAAACTGACACACACCACCTGCACCCCGTGAACAGTGACCATCAAACTCTCCGGACTAAGTTGCTATGTGCAGCCGCAGTCAAGCAAGGCGCCGCCATTTTCTGTTATTTTCATATTATGAATCGTACTAGATTCACTGTTGTCCTGTGGAGTTTCACTATCAGTATAAGCCGTTATCACCTAGACCTCAGCCAAAATTGACCATTATGGGCTCCGCCATTAACCTTTGCATATCTTTCATTTATTTGTTCTACATCTCTCTATATCACCATCTATATCTTTCCCCTGACTCTGAAGAAGCGTCTCGACCTGAAACGACACCTATTCCTTGTCTCCAGAGATGCTGCCTGACCCATTGAAATACTCCAGCTTTTGTATCTATCCTTGGTTTTAACCTGTATCTGCAGTTCCTTCCTTCATTCTTTAAAACAGTCCTTGGGTGAAGACATGAGCAAACCTCTAAACCCCAACTGTCACAATGTGGATTACATTTCCTGAGTTCAAATTAATTAACAGGCAATTGTAACAACTTGAATCCAAATTTTATAAAACGTATCCACCACATCGAGCATTTGTGCCAGGCCATTGTAAAATTATGTCTGCCCCAAAGAATAATGAGCCTGGCAATAATAATCTCTGCTTACATCCAATTCAAGTGAAATTAAAAAAGAAAAGAATGCAAATGCTGAAATAATTTGAAAATGCAGGAAAGAGGAAATACTAAGTAGGTCAGACAGCATGAGTTCTAGAGAGACTGGGCTAATGTTTCACATTGGTACATGTCAACATAATCTTTTTCAGCTGATAATGAAAAGTAAGTGACCTGAATTGTCAACGGTATGACATTCTTCATAGGTGCTTCCTGACCTGCTGATTATTTCTAGTTTTATTTATTTATATGTGTAAAGTAAACGATGTTACCTTCAAAGGGAGTGAAATTTGTCTTTGTTCACCTGGGGAGTCTACAAAATGACAAATGAGCTTAAACAGTTGCAATTCCTGCATACATTTAGTAACACCGATCAAAGAGAGGGAGTGGATGTGAAAGTGGGATAACATAGAACCAGTGTGAATGGTTGATTGATGGTTGTCATAAACTCAATGGGGCAAAGGGATGTTTCCATACCATATCTTTCAATCAATCAATTCAGTCAAAGGTGAGCTTCTCCTCTTGTAGTGATAAAATATTGGCAGATGACTGGGCAGAGCTCCCCTGCCGTTTCAAAGCAACAACATGACATATTTTATGCCCACTTGAGAGCACCACAGGTTATCACCATGTGTGACAATGCAGGGAATGAGGTGCAATTTCCTGATAGAGCTGCCCAGGTTCATCCTTGGTAGTATCTATACTCAGCTTCAAATGTGCAAAGCCAGCTGTTTCCTAGCTTTGAAAATGAACTACCCTGCACCTATTTTCATTTTTGAACAATTTCCAAAGCATAATTTAAGGGTGAATGAATATCAAAGACAAATCCAGATTTTAATTAATACCAACTGTTGTTGCTTGTAACTACTTGTCTGATGTTTCCCCTAGAAACAATTACACACTAGAAGATTAGAACTGGCCAATTTCAGGCTATCTGCTTCTAAGCAGAGTTGAGTAAAGGTGCTAATTTGCGACCAGAGTACTTGGCTGCAACTTCATATTTGTTTGTGTCACTTCACTGCACATCTAATACAGAAGCCTGGCTTGAGATCTGTGAGTAAAAGAGATCAGGGGCTGAGCAACACACAACATTAAAACAGAAGAAATGTGTGTTATTCTTTGAACATGATAAACCCACAAATAAAACTAGAGGGACATGTAGTTTGGCAGAGTGTGATATTTAGAGAACTATGTTCACCACAATAGAACCGTGAGAGCCAAGCATGCAAAATGATCCTTTAATGCCTCTCGGGCAGATAAATAAATGATTTCACCAGAATAAATGTTTAAAACTGTGTTAATCCAACGGTATGATGAACAAATTGCATTGTAAATGTCTGAAATTAACTGTGTTAAAGCCAAATGGAATGACAGATCCTTGCCTATGCTGGGGGTCTGCAACATCAGAGATGTGAAAATAGAGTCAGAGTGGCAACTGTGAAAATATCTTCCAAAGTGGATGTCTCTTTTATGTTCCAGTATTATCTTTAGATGCCATGATGTTTGGGCTCTCCTTCAGCCTATGTGTGCTCTGATTTGTGTAATTTTTCTAACTGATTTTTAGTCTAGGGGTGGGCCAAGAACTGATCTCACTTCTTCCCCTCACCTCTCTCTGCCAGTTATCTCTCTTTAATGTTTTCAATCTGAAGAAGGACATTGGCTTGAAATAACTTCTGTGCATTTCTCCCTGCAAATGTTGCCTGATCTATTGAGTTCTCCCAGCAATTTGTTTTTTGCTTAAGATTCCAGAGCATTTCTTTTGTCTCCATTTTTATTTTGCTGATTGTCTAAGATTTAGCCATGTTGGAAGTGACAACACTTCACAGACTGGACCACTGATGGATCTGTCATTGATATCATACCTCCTCGGGCAGCCCATCAGCTAGCTTGCAATGAACAAGCACATACTCAGTTGCCCAACCATGCAACTATTTAGGCAGAGTTCAGTTGCAAAAGTGCAGCAGATTCATCTTCAGTACTTCCAAAATCTTTGATCACTGTTTCCTTGATGATTTCTTTTCCTTGCATTTCTCATTTTATTTATATCAAATCTTATTAACTTCATAGTTTTTTTTTGAGGAGATGACAAAGGTGATTAATATGGGCAGGGCAGAAAATATTGTTTACATGGATTTTAGTAAGGCATTTAACAAGATCCCTTATGGTAGGCTGATCCAGAAGATTAAGGGATGCATGGTGACCTGGTTGATTCGATTCAGAACTATCTTACAGGTAGAAGAGAGAAGGATGTGGTGGAGGGCAATATTCAAATTGGATGTCTGTGACTAGTGGTATTTTGCAAAGATGTGTGCTAGGACCACTCTTGCTTGTGATATACAAAACAACGACTTACAAATAAATGTAAGGTAGACAAAAATGCTGGAGAAACTCAGCAGGTGAGGCAGCATCTATGGAGCGAAGGAAATAGGCGACGGGTCGAGACCCTTCTTCAGACTTATGTGGGGGTGGGGGGCGGGGAAGAAGAAAGGAAGAGGCAGAGACAGTGGGCAGAAGGAGAGCTGGGAAAAGGGGGTGGGGGGAAAGAAATCAGGGACTACCTGAAATTGGAGAAATCAATGGTCATACCACTGGAGTGTAAACTACTCAAACGAAATATGAGGTGCTGTTCCTATTTACGGTGCGCCTCACTCTGGCCATTGAGGAGGCCCAGGACAGAAAGGTCGGATTCGGAATGGGAGGTGGAGTTGAAGTGCTGAGCCGCCGGGAGATCAGGTTGGTTATTGCGAACCGAGCAGGGGAGAGACCTTGATCACCGCTTCCCGGCCTTTTGGCTAAGATCAAGTGTAGTATCTGTTCTTATCTGTTCTGAGTGAAAGAGACTATCTGTTCTTATTAGAACAGTTCTGGCGGTTCCTTGGGGACAAGGGCTGTGGATTGCGGAGCAAAATCGTTGAAGAGTCGGTTGGCTGCAGGCTTAGAGGTGGATCCATGCTGGTTGGGAAACCAACCTAACACCTTATACAGCCACAATGTCAGCAGGAGCAGGAGTGCAGGGTATTTGGAATACCCTGCGAATAAGCATCAAGGACCTCAGCAAGGGGACCCCCTTCACACGAGACCTGTTCGTGAAGAAGGTCTTGCTAGAGGCCTGCAAATTTGAGGCCAAGGACATTTACTGCCTCCAGGAATTTCCGGGTAACAGATATTTTGACGTTACCTTCAAGTATCCAACGGGATGGCAGAAGGTGATGGAAGTCTTCCGGGAGAGGGGAAATGAAGTTCCGCTGCTGAAAGTGCAGCCGCTCTTCACCCTCCCCACCCAGAAGGAAAGGTTCATTACGGTGCACATGTTTAACCCACATGTGCCCATAGTGGATGTCCTCACCTTCCTTGCTCGCTACGTTGAGGGAACAGGAGACTGTGTGGACGTGAAGGACATGCACGGGATTTGGACCAGCAAGCGGCAAGTTAAGGTAAAGCTGAGGGTGGACAAGGATGGAGAAATCGTCCACCCCCCCACAGTTTTCGCGATTGGAGGAAACCGAGGATACTTGAGCTATGTAGGGCAATCCAGGCTGTGCAGGAAATGCAACAAACCTGGGCATGTGATGGCCCAATGCACTGTGGTTGTCTGCAAAAACTGCAAGACGGAGGGCCATGAGACAAAGGACTGTCAGGCCAGCAAGAACTGCAACCTGTGTGGGGAGGCAGGCCACCTTTACAGGGCTTGCCCTAAAAGAGCCTGCACATACGCACAGGCAACAAGAGGGTCTGCTGCCAGCACCCCAAAGGGGGGTGAGGCACCTCCCACCACTGCCAAGACCCCAGCAGAAAGAGGGAACACGGATGAGGACAGCCCAACCACCTTGAGGCCCCAAGTGCCAGAAGGAGACGCCCAGCATCCTGCCCAGGAGGGAGAGTCAATGGAGGAGGGGGAACAGCAGGAGAAATGGACAACGGTGAATTACAAGAAGAGGGGTCAGCCCATAGAGCCGAGGCCAGAAAGGAGTGGTAAGTCAAAAAGTAAATCACAAAAAAAGGTGTCTTTCTCTTACAGAAGGCAGCAACCTCTCCTCCTCGTCGGAGGATGAGGCGACCGGGAAGTCCCAACGAGCGAGGCAGAGGAAGAAAACGGGGGAGGAAAAGAGAGAGGCCATGACGATCACCTCCCAGCCTCAGGAGACCGAGAGCAGAGAAGTGGCCGAGGGGCTCCAGCCCCAGGACATCGGGAGCAGTGCAGTGGTCGAGGGGCTCCAGCCCCTGGAGACAGGGATCATCACAGCGGCCAGTGGGCCCCAGCTCCGGGCGACCGGGAGCAGCACAACGGCGGATGGGCCCCAGCTCCGGGCGACCGGGAGCATTGCAGCGGCCCATGGGCCCCAGCTACAGGAGACAAAGGAAGCGGCATGCCCAAAGGGGGGTGGAACAAGAAGCCTCCCCCCAACGACACCTTTGGTTATGCCACCTGAAACCCACCACACTGCTGGATTCCTGAGCCCAGGAAAGCTGAGGCAATTCACCGAAGCCGTGGGAATGAGGGGACATGGAAATGGTCAGTGACTCTAAAGACAATGGAGCTCAAACTGGCATCTTTAAACGTGCGCAGTATAAAGAGCACTGCGCGATGTGTTAATGCCTTACAGTACCTGGCCAAGGTCAAGGCAGATGTGACTTTTCTTCAGGAGTGCGGGCTGCCACACCTCCGCTGCTATCGGCGGTGGTCGCGATGGTGGCCCCACGGACTGTCTGTGTGGTCAGGGGGAATGACTGTCGTGCTTCCGACCTGGGAATTTTGCTGCGGGGAGGGAACTTCGCCATCACTGGAATCAGCTTCCAGCAGAATTTAATTCAATTTTAACATTTAAGAGTAAAGTGGATAGGTATATGGACGTGAAGGGAATGGAGGGGTATGGTCTGAGTGCAGGTAGATGGGACTAGGGGAAAAACAAATAGTCGGCACGGACTGGAAGGGCCGAGAGGGCCTGTTTCCGTGCTGTAATTGTTATATGGTTATATGGTTATATCACTGAGGTCAGGGAAGTGGTTGGAGGGCGTCTCCTCGTGGTGGATGTTATGTACCGTGGCTCTCCGCTCCGGCTGATAAATGTGTATGCCTCACCCACGCAGAGCGAGCGGCTGGCCATTGTCCAGCAGCTCCCAGTGCTGCTGGCCACGTACTGGCAGCTCGTTCTGGCCGGTGACTTCAACTGCATCATTGATGCGGCTGGACGATCCGGCAGTGCCGACAGCAGACTGGACAGCACCTCCAAATTCCTGATGGAGATGGTAAAAGACGCAAAGCTGCGCGACGCCTTCAGCGACCCTGCAGGCGGGTCCCAGCCGCGGTTCACCTGGTCGAGATCAGACTGTTTAGCACGATCTCGGATAGACTTTGTCTTCACGACGAAGGCCGACACGGTGAGACACACTGACCTCACGCCAGTGTTCTTCTCCGACCACTGCCTCCTTCAGGCTTCCTGTCACCTACAGGAGGACCGGAAGGCAGGCAGAGGGACGTGGAAGTTAAACATGAAGCTGTTGACCCCAGAGAATGCCGAGGAGCTAAAGAGGGACTACGCATGTTGGAGAACGGTGAGGCCCCTCTTTGACTCCCTCACACGCTGGTGGGAAGCAACCAAGGAGAACATTAAGAGGTTCTTCATAATTAAAGGGGTTCAGAGAGCAAGACAGAGTCAGAGGGAATTGTGCCAACTCCAGACAGATTTGCAACAACTGCTCCTTCTGCAGTCGAGCGGGGTGGATGTGAGGGAGGAACTTAGAGAGTTGAAGGACCGGCAAGCTCAGCTCTTCACCTCTGAATCCTCCAAGATCTTCCGAACCAGGGTCCGCCATGTGGAGCAGTATGAGACGTGCTCATATTACTTCTTCCATAAGGTTCAAAGGGGGAGCTCTGTGATGAGCAGCCTTAGGGAGGACGGCACGGTAGCATCCTCAAAGACAGACATGCTGAGGATCTGCAAATCCTTTTACACAGATTTGTATGACCAAAAGACCACAGACAGTACTTCCACCCAGAACTTCCTGTCCTCAATCACGGAGGTCTTGGAGGACAGCATGGGCCCGGACCTGCTAGAAGTGTACAAATACATGCTTCTAGCTGGTAGCATGTCAGACTCTATGAGGAAGGGCAACATTACCCTAATCTACAAGCAGAAGGGGGAGATGAAGGACGTAAAGAATTGGAGACCCATAACACTCTTGAATGTAGACTACAAGATCCTATCTAAGGCCATCGCCAACCGGGTCAAGTCTGCTCTGGGACAGGTGATCCACCCGGACCAAACCTGTGCTGTACCTGGCAGGAAAATCTCAGACAGCCTAGCGCTGCTGAGAGATACCATCGCCTATGTGCAGGACAGACGGGTGGATGCCTGCCTAGTCAGCTTGGACCAGGAGAAGGCTTTCGACAGGATTTTGCACACATACATGAGGGACGTGCTCTCCAAAATGTGTTTTGGGGAGGGAATCAGGAATTGGATCAAACTGCTCTGCACCAACATCCGTATTACTGTCCAAATCAATGGGTGGGAATCAGACAGCTTCCTTGTAAGGTCTGGAGTCAGGCAGGGTTGCCTTCTCTCTCCTGTCTTGTTTGTCTGCTGTATTGAACCCTTTGCCGAATCCATCAGGAAGGATGCGTGCATAAGAGGAGCGACATTGCCAGGCAGTGGGGGCATTCAAGTAAAGACGATGTCGCTGTCTTCTGCTCGGTCCAGGGTCGGTCCGCAGACTGATTAGTATCTGCGACCAGTTTGAGTCGGCCACGGGAGCCAGGGTGAACCGCAGGAAGAGCGAGGCCATGCTCTTTGGCAACTGGCCCGACAGATCTTCCGTCCCCTTCACCATCAAGCCTGACTTCCTGAAGGTGCTGGGGATGTGGTTCGGTGGAGCTGAGGCATGTAACAAAAATTGGCTGGAGCGGATAGCCAGGGTGGGGAGGAAGCTGGAGCTGTGGAGGCAATGCTCCCTCTCCATAACGGGAAAGAATTTGGTTATCAGGTGTGAGGTGCTCTCGGGGCTGCTGTACTTGGCACAAATGTGGCCTGTCCCTCCATCCTACGCCACAGGGATCACCCGGACCATCTTCCAGTTCATCTGGGGGTCGAGGATGGACCGGGTGCGACGGGCCACAATGTACAAGTCAGCAGACAACGGGGGTATAAGCGTGCCCAACGTTGCCCTCATTCTGATGGCCACCTTCGTGTGTGGCTGCATCAGGCGGAGTGTAGAGCCAAGGCATGTGGGCTCCAAGTGTCACTACCTGCTGAGGTTCTACCTGTCCCCGGTGTTGCGAAGGATGGGCCTGGCGCAGGTGCCGCGCAATGTGACAGTCAGCTGGACATTGCCGCCCCATCTGTCATCTGTGGAAGGGTTCTTCCGGACCAACACCTTTGATCACATGTCCATCGGGCAGTGGTCAGCTCAGAATGTCCTGCAAGCACTGCAGGGAAAGGACTCTATGGACCCGGTGGCGTGGTTCCCTGAGCAGACTGCCCAGCTTGTCTGGCAAAATGCCTCATCGCCAGAACTCACCAACAAGCACCAAGACCTGGCTTGGCTGGCGGTGAGGGGAGCCCTCCGTCAGATCCTTCCTGCACCGTCGGAACTTCACTGCCAGCGCATACTGCCTTCGGGACGGCTGCTATGGAGAGGAGACGGTTGCCCACCTCTTTACAGAGTGTGGTTTTGCTAAAAGAGTCTGGAGAAAAATGCAAGGGTCCCTGGTATGCTTTATCCCGAACAGCTCCGTCACAGAGGATTCGGTGATTTACGGACTGTTCCCAGGGACACATTCAGAGGCTGACATCGAGTGCTGCTGGAGGGTCATCAACTCGGTAAAAGACGCCCTTTGGTCTGCCCGAGCATTGTTCACCACCCAGCAGAGCGAGATGTCCGTCAGGGAATGTTGCCGACTGGCCCGCTGCAGACTGCAGGAGTACGTGCTGAGGGACGCACTGAAGCTCGGTGCAGCCAACGCCAAGGCTCGGTGGGGGAGTGCCACAGTCTAAGGTCCTTCCACTGCTGGAAATGGGGGGTACAGTATTGTGGAGACGCCCCTCAATATAAGGGAAGGTATCCCACGCCATTGTGCCACATGAGTGGCACGAGTGGGGGACTGATTTGTGGAAATTTTGGGAAAAGAAAATGTCTAAACTGTATTGATCAATTTGTACAGCCTCCGAAAATGTTGGATGGATTTTCCGCAAGGTTCATGTATTGTATATATTTATCACTTGAATAAAGTATATTTTGAAATTAAAAAATAAATATATATACATATTGTGAACTGAGCGGAGGTGTTGGGCGAAGCGATCGCCAAGCCTACGCTTGGTTTCACTGATGTAGAGCAGCTGACATCTAGAGCAGCGGATGCAATAGATGAGTTTGGAGGAGGTGCAGGTGAACCTCTGCTGCACCTGGAAGGACTGCTTGGGTCCTTGAATGGAGTCAAGGGGGGAGGTAAAGCGACAAGTGTAGCATTTCCTGCGGTTGCAAGGGTAAGTGCCAGGAGTGGGGGTGGTTTGGGTGGGAAGGGACGAATTGACCAGGGAGTTATGGAGGGAGCGGTCTCTGCGGAAAGCCAAAAGGGGAGGAGATGGGAAGATGTGGCCAATAGTGGGATCCCATTGTAGGTGGCGAAAATGTCATAGGATTATTTGTTGTATGTTATAGCTGGTAGCGTGGAAGGTGAGGACAAGGGGGACTCTGCCCTTGGTACGAGTGGGGGGATGGGGAGTGAGAGCAGATTTACGGGGTCTAGAAGAGACCCTAGTGAGAGCCTCATCTATAGTAGAACGTAAATGTAGATGGGTTGATTATGGGCCTGTCCCACTTCGGCGACTTTTTACGTGATTACAGGAGACTATGCGGTCGTCACAAGGTCACCACATGTTCACGGGTGGTTGCCAGGTAGTCGCCTTCAAGGTCGTGAGGAGTTCCCGCATTCTGGGAACTAGTCACGGCCTCATTATGATCACCACTACTTTTTCAACATGTTGCAATATTAGCGACGACCAGAATGAAGCCGCCATGGAGAGTAGCGAGAATTCGTAGGTGCTGTAGGTGCAGTGGTAGTGGGTTGCCAGGAGGTCAAAGGTTGTCGTAGGTTCTCATAGGTCATAGCCGGTGCTGACTGGTGAATTTCATTGGCTCATTGGGAAAAAAAACGTAAGCAGTAGTTTTCAGAACCAAGAATATCCGACCAGTAATGTGAATGTCCTTTAGGTCGTATTAAAAGTTCGCCATTATGTGATTTAATCCTGTGCATTATTTTTTCTGCCTCCATCTTCCTTAATTGGCGAGCCAATAATTTTTGAGGTTTATCTCCAAATTCAAACTGTAATTGTTTAGTGTGTTGATAAAGTTTTACAACTTGATCTGAATATATTTTATTTAATTTATATTTCAGTGTTGCAATTTTATTATGTAATATTGTGTATGGATTAGCTGCATTCTCTGTATCTAATTGTTTAATCTCCTTTTCCAGTTCTTGTTGATCCCTTCGATTCTTTTTATTATAAAATGCTTGAGAGGAAATCATGATTCCCCGGAGTTATGCTTTAAACGTTTCCCATAATAAGGAACAAGATATTTCCAGTTTATCATTTATTTCAAAGAAAATCTTAATCTGTTCTGTAATATATTCCTGAGTTATTTTTTTTAATTTTTTTTATTTGTGGATTAAATCTCCATTGTCCCCGTTTTTCTGTTTTACCATTTATTTTAATCTTAAATGTTAAAGGTGCATGATCTGAAATTATAATATCGTGATATTTAGAATTATAAGTGAGTGAAATATGTTTGGCATCGACCAAAAAGTAATCTATTCTTGAGTAGGTTTTATGTACCGGCGTATAAAAGGAGTATTCTCGTCCAGTGGGATTTTCTACTCTCCAAACATCTTTAATATTAGTAGTTTCCATATATGCATTTAATAAGTCACTGGAATGGGATTTGATTTTCCTTTGTCTTGTAGATCTGTCTGAGTAAGGATCTAGTGTACAATTTAAATCTCCTCCAATTATTAGGTTATATTGTGTTAATTCTGGGATATTGTTAAATATTTTCTTAAAAAACAATGGACTATCAAAGTTTGGTCCATGTACATTAACAAAAATCATGTTTTGTGCATTTGATTCTCCTACTACAATAATGTATCTGCCATCGTTATCAGTTATAGTTGATGTATGTTAATGAGAGATTTCTGCAATATTATAAAAACTTATACACTGCTAAAACAACAGAAAACAAGGTAGGAATAGAAGCCTTTAAAAAAAAATGTAATCTGAAGGGGTTGGACTCACAAAATAGAGAATCATTAAATGATGAAATTTCAGTAAAAGAAATCCAAGAATCGATTAGATCATTAAAAAATGGTAAAACACCGGGACCAGATGGTATTGGCTCGGAATTTTATAAAACATTTTATGATCAGATTGTACCACGTCTGCAAACATTATATGGGTATATATATATATACCCAGCAGAAACTACCAGAAACGTTAAATGAATCTATTATAACACTTATACCTAAAATAAACAAAGATCTGGATGAACCAGGATCATTTAGAGCTATAGCTCTTTTAAATACTGATCAAAAGATATTAACTAAAATATTAGCACAAAGGCTAAGCACTGTTATTAACGAATTAATTCACCCCGATCAAACAGGATTTATACCAAAACGATATTCCTCATATAACTTGAGATGGTTTTCAATATTATATATTCGAAAAGAGGTATTAAAAAAGATCTAGTAGTTATTTCGTTAGATGCAGAGAAAGCCTTTGATCAGGTGGATTGGTCCTATTTGTTTTCAGTTATGGAAACTTTTAAATTGGGAGATAAGTTCATTACTTGGATGAAATTATTATATACTAACCCAACAGCCAGAATAATTACAAATCAAATGCTATCAACTAAATTCCGTTTATCTCGAGGCTGTAGACAAGGTTGCCCTTTATCCCCTCTACTGTTTGCACTTGCAATAGAACCGTTAGCTCAGAGGGTGAGATCACATCCTGAAATATATGGGTACGATACTAGAGATACTAAAAATAAAATTTCCTTATACGCGGATGATGTATTACTTTATATCACAAAACCAGAAATTAGTATCCAAAATTTGTTAAAATTAATAACTGAATTCGGATCTTTTTCAGGATATAGTACCAATTGGAATAAAAGTGAACTTATGCAATAATGGTAAATAACTTACACATATTACAACAATTTCCTTTTAAGATAACAAATGAAAAAATTAAATATCTTGGAATTTATGTAACAAAAAGATTTGTTTCTTTATTTAAATCTAACTTCCCACTATTATTGAATAAATTAAATAAGAACATTTTATATTGGAAAACTCTACCCATTTCAATGTTAGGTAAAATTAATGTAATAAAAATGATTTTTCTCCCACAATTATTATATTTTTTCCAATTAATTCCGATATCTTCCTAAAAATGTCTTTAAGAAGGTGGACTCCCTAGTTACTAACTTTATTTGGGATTATAAGAGCCATAGAATAAATAAAAAACATTTATGTAAATTAAAAATAAATGGAGGTTTAGCGCTACCAAACTTTATGTTTTATTACTGGGCAGTTAATATTAAAAATATGAATTTTTGGTTAGAAGAGACAGATAACCAACCAATTTGGTTAAATATGGAAAAAGAAGATTGTTCTTTTGAAATCAGTTCAATAATATTCGCTAATATTAATTTAGGTAAGAAAACCTATAGTGAAAACCCGATAATAAAAAGTGGAATACGTATTTGGAAACAAATAAAGAAAACATTAAAACTGAAATCTATACCACTAGCCCTTACCATTGTAAATAATGTTACATTTAAACCTTCAATGATGGATAAAGGCTTTTTACAATGGAAAAATAAGGGAATTATTAAGATGGGCGATCTCTACAAGGAAAACTCTTTCCTTTCATTTCAAGAATTACAACAAATTTATGGATTACATTCCAAAGATTATTTTAGATACTTACAAATCAGAGACTATGTAAAAGCAAACACACAGGATCTTAGAAATAGAATGAAAGAAATTTTAGATGAATGTCTAAATAAACATCCGACCACAGAAAAAATGATTTCATATATATATAATATCATATAACCATATAACCATATAACAATTACAGCACGGAAACAGGCCCTCTCGGCCCTTCCAGTCCGTGCCGACCATTTGTTTTCCCCTAGTCCCATCTATCCTAGTCCCATCTATCCTATTGGAAAATGATGTCCCATCAACAGAAATATATAGACAATCATGGGAAAACGAATTAGGTCAAATTATAAGACCAGAAGTATGAGATGAAAGTTTACAACACATACACCATTGTTCCTTAAATGCTAGACACTCTCTTATACAGTTTAAAATATTACATAGACTACGTTACTCAAAATCCAAACTACATAACATCTTTCCAAAAGTATCTGCCATATGTGATAAATGTCAGCACTTAGAAGCTAATCTGATACACTCATTTACAAATTGTGCAAAAAGTACAAAATTTTGGATAGAAATATTTAGGATAATTTCGAATGTTGTTAATATGAATCTGACTTCTGACTCAAAGTTAATAATACTAGGAATACTGGAAACAGATCAATTAATAACAACAAATCAAATATTTTTTATTGATTATGGTTTAATAATTGGGAAAAATGAATATTAAAATTCTGGAAAGGTCCAACATCCCCCACAATCAAAATGTGGAATACAGAAATGTCGGAGACACTCCATCTGGAAAGATTGAGGCTTGTCCTAATGGACAGGTTGGATCTCTTTAGAGGGATATGGTCTCCATATATTGAATATCTACAGGGTCAAAGTGGCTCAGTGCGGAGGCTTGACTGAGGCCTGAATAATAGAATGGATGAAGAATTACGTATAATAAATCATGCTTATATCTCCGACGATGGATAATTGTTTAATACTCCATTCACTTCCTTATTTTCTATATTATTTTTCTCTATCTTTTCCTACTTTATAAAAAAATTTAAAAAAATGTATAGAAACATAAAGTCTTAAATGTTAATATTAATATTAATAATATTATGAATGTATGTAAGAAGTATTTTTTATTAATATGTATTTACAACTAATAAAAATATTCATCAAGTAATGTGAATGTCCGCCAAGCTTCACAGCCGTGTATCTCTGACTTCTTAAAAGTTGTCTCCACTCCTTCTTCCCCCTTCTCCCCCCTCTCCCCCCCCTCCCTCCACCTCTTTTAAAGCACTTACGTGACCCTTCCCGTACACAGTGCTTTCACCGTCTGAATTACAGCACCAACCTTCCTGTTCATCAAGGTGTGTGTCTGTATCACATTGGCTTTGCACCATGTGAATCTCACTCAGACAGCGCCACCACCCCCCCCCCCCCCCCAGGTTGCGCTGTCCCCCGCCTGCATAACCGGCTGGTGAAGGAAACAATGTGTGTATGTTTCACTCTGACAGTCGCCATTCTAGTCGCCGGCTTTTCAGGTGACTGCCGGCAACTTGACATTCCCTGGCAGTCGCCTGAAAAATCACCTAAGTGGGACAGACCCATTACTAAGTTTGCAGACAACACAAAATTGATGAAGTTACAGATAGTGACATAGACTGCCAAAGTGTACAACAAGATTTAGATCAGTTACAGATATGATCACAGAAGTAACAGATTGAATTTAATCCATGTAAGTGGAAGGTGCTGCACTTTGGGAGATCAAATGTAATGGGAAAGTATACAGTTAATAAAAATGAAAGACATAAAATGCTGGAGTAATGCAGCTGGACAGGTAGCATTACTGGATAGAAGGATTGGGTGACGTTTGGGTCGAGACCCTTCCACAGACTGAGGACAATGATGTACTGATTGATCTTGTGGCCCACATCCATAGCTCCCTGAAAATGGCAAACCAAGTTGATAAAATGGTAAAGAAGGTGTATGTTATGCTTGACTTCATTGGTTGAGCATTGAGTATAAGAATCAGAACGTCGTATTGCAGCTTTAAGAAACTTTGGATAAGCCACATCTGGAGTATTGTGTGCAGTTTTGGTCGCTCCATTACAGGAAGGATGTGAATGCTTTGGAGGGTGTTCAGAAAAGGTTTATGCAGCTTGGATTAGAGGGCATTAGCTATGAGTAAAACCATCAAACTTGGATTGTTTTATCTGGAGACTGTTGAGGCGAGACCTGATAGAAGTATATAAACTAATGGAAGGCATAGATTGGGTAGGTAGTGGGAACCATTTCCCCAGGATGGAAATATCAACTACTAAAGGGAACAGCTTTATTGCGAGAGGGATGTACATGGCAATTTTCTTACTCAGAGATTGGCCTGGAACATGCTGCTGGGTGGTGGTGGAGACAGGTGCTATGGCGCTTAAAACAGAATTAAAATTTCAGGTAGACAAAATAGACTGCAGATGATGGAATCTGGAGCAAAAACCCAATCTGCTAGAGGAAATCAATGGGTCAGGAAGCATATCTGGAGGGAAATAGAAAGTTGATATTTAGGGATAAGACCCTTCATCTGAAGTGAAAGAGTAGAGAAGACATAGCCAGTATAAAGTGGTGAGGAATAGGGGTGGAGTAAGAGCTGGCAAATGATAGATGAAGAAAAAAGATGCAAACTGCTGGAGTAACTCAGTGGGTCAGGCAGCATCTCTGGAGAACATGGATAGGTGAAGAATGGTCCTGACCCAAAATGTCACCTATCCATGTTCTCCAGAGATGCTGCCCGACGCACACTGAGTCACTCCAGGACTTTGTGCCATTTTTTGTAAACCAGCATCTGCAGTTCCTTGTATCCAAATGATAGATGGATCCAGGTGAAGAATGGTTGCTTAAAATATGGAGCCGGTTGGAGGAAAGAAGGGTGGAGATAGTGCTAAAGGATGAAAGGGGATTACTGGAGACAACAAAAGGAAGCAGATTGTGGAATCTGATTAAAAAATAATGGATTCAAATATGGGAGATTGGTGGCAGCTGGGAACTGTGGCGAATGGGATAGGGAATCCAGTGGCATGAATATGTTGGGATGGATGATTGGGTGGTGTAGGAAGGGGAGGAATAAGAAACTAATTGATAAGGGCTGGTGGGGAGGTTGGATGGAAGAGTATGTGTGAGAGGACCTGGGAATAACAGAAGGAGAGAGAAAAAGACAAAGAGGGAGCAGATTACCTGAAATTAGAGGATTCAATGTTCATGCAGTGGGTTGTAGATTACCCAGGTGGAATATGAGATGCAGTGCTTCTAATTTACATTTGGCTTTACCCTAGCCATTGAGTAGGCTGAGGAGTTATAGGTTTGTGTGGGAATGAGAAGAGAAATTAAAATTGCTTGTAACTGGGAGCTTCAGGTGGCCATTGTGGACAGAGTGCAAATGATGGGCAAACACCCGACATAATCTGTGCCTCGTTTCACCAATCTAAAGGAGGCCACACAGAGAACTCCACATGCAATAGATTGGTCTTGAGATGTGCTGGGAAATCAGTATCAATTGGAGGTGCAGTTTAGGTCTCTGGAAAGAGGCATAAGAATGCAGAGTTTTAAAGTTTCAGAGTTGGTTGATCGGTTGATGGAGCGAACAGAGCAACATAGAAACACAGAAAATAAGGGCAGGAGTAGGCCGTTCGGACCTTTGAGCCAGCTCCGCCACTCAATATGATCATGGCTGATCATCTAAAATCAGTGCCCCGTTCCTGCTTTTTTTTCCCATACCCCTTGATTCCATTAGCCGTAATAGCTAAATCTAACTCTCTCTTGTAAACATCCAGTGAATTGACCTTAACTGACTTCTGTGGCAGAGAATTCCACAGATTCACAACTCTCTGGGTGATTTTTTTTCCTCATCTCAGTCCTAAAAGGCCTACCCCTTATTCTTAAACTATGACCCTTGGTTCTGCACTCCCCCAACATCGGGAACATTTTTCATGCATCTAGCCTGTCCAATCCCTTAAGAATTTTATATGTTTCTATAAGATCCCCTCTCATCCTTCTAAATACCAGTGAATACAAGCCCAGTCAATCCATTCTTTCTGTGTTTATGTTACCTTTCATCAGAATCAAACAGTTCTGACATGTATTGGAACGATTATTTCCAATACATGTCAGAAAGATTTACTCAGGTTACTGATATCACAAGTGGTCATCACTAGAGCACTTTGTGTAAACTAAGAATATCTTGAAGACTTTACAACAAATGAGTACTAAATGATGTGAAACATGAAATACAGAACCTTCATTTGTGTGTTGATTTTTGGCTTTTGTCTAAAGTTTCTCATGTAACAGTTTCTCCACTCTGTTGTCATGTGACTGTTAGTCTCATGTTACAACAGAGTTGAAGTATGCCTTGATAACATTTAAACTAATCACGTATTCAAAACCTTCACGTGATCTTGCCAACATTTATTCAATACATATCACTGAAAACGATTATCTGTTCATTATTACTCTGCTAATTGTGATATTGCTTTGTGGAAATCGGCAACCTAGTCTCCATTTGATTATCCTTCTACACTACTTTGTGGTTGTATAATGCTTATTAATACTAGCTAAAGAACATTAAAAAACTATATAAATGCAAACCCTTTTTTATTGTTTGCATATGTACATCAGTTGTCCATATTTGTCATTTTTTTCCCTTTTGACTTTCCTTCCATTTAATGTTATTTTGATTTGGATTCCTGCCCTAATGTATTACCGATGTTGACAGAACTGAGGTAATGTCAGAGACGCAAAGCAATCACTTAACATATCACTAGTTTTCATTAATATGCCAGCTATAATAGACAGCAACCCTCTGATCCACAGAAAAATAACAGACGGTGGAAATCTGTCTGTCACTAAACATTTGACTTTATTTGCATAGATGCCAAGGAAATAAAATTATATTTTAATAGCTGAAACTTCGTTGAGTGCTATAATGTGACACTGTCACCTTGTGTTAATGTGACAATATTCGAGGAACATTCTGCATCCATAGTACTTCCATTTCATTATTCAAAGTAATTTTCATTGTAATGTTATTAAGCAACAGAAAATGTACGTGGATAATTTTTTTGTTCTTGAATTTTACAGGATCTCATTTGAAATGGCTTACACTGTAGAATTCCCTTTTAAGGAATCATAATGGCCCTGTCTCACGGTGCGAGTTGACCCACGAGGTACCCTGAGTGAAAGATTCGTGGTTGTGTACGAGACTTCAAGTTTATGATCAAGTGTTTAACCGAGTTCCCACGGGTATGTCATTCCTGCAATGTTCCAACTTCCTCTCCCGAGTTACCAAGTCCTCTCCCGTTACTCGTGAATGAAGGTATGTTAAAGAAGACATCTGCATCCTGTGGTTTTGAGTTATTTCAGTGCGGCCGCATCTATTGATATGACCTACAAAGGGAAAATGCGCACCCTCCAGTAACCAATAACGTGGTAAGTGCATTTCTTGGTGCTTTATGTTTTTAAATACTGTATTTCCCGGGGTAGGGGGAGAGCTCAGTTCACAATGTTTGGGGAGTCTGGCGTTGTGAAGGAGGGGATTGGGGTCAGTAACCCACTTGAAATGCTCCGGTCTGAGTGCAGGTAGATGGGACTAGGTGACAGTAACTCAGCGGGACAGGCAGCATCTCTGGAGAGAAGGAATGGGTGACAGTTTGGGTCGAGACCCTTCTTCAGTGTTTTGTTCTGGTGTAGAGCTGCACGGGAACACCAATGTGTTGCGTGTCACTAGAATATGGACGACGGCAGCCTGTCCCACTGAGTGACACCAGCATTTTGCGTCTATCTTCGGTTTAAAGCAGCATCTGCAGCTGCTTCCTACAGCCTGACACCAGGTTGACCCAAGGATGGCGCCCTATTATGTATCAGATTAGAAACCCGACATTCATACTATATTGTGTGGGAAGGGAACTGCAGATGCTGGTTTACACCGAAGATAGACACAAAAAGCTGGTGTAACACAGCGGCTCAGGCAGCATCTCTGGAGAAAAGAAATAATTGAAGTTTCGGGTCGGTTCTTCAGACACTATGCCATCTTGTCCCTTTCATGTCTGTAGTTCACTATAAGTAGAATTTCGATTCAAATTTTTTAAAGAGCAAATCTCTCCCCGAGCACAACAGCCAGGCATTATCTCATGACTGCCTCCCATTGGGATCGGGATACCTTCCAGGCTGGGCATCATCATTACCGTGGCTCAGCCGTGAGTTTTTGATGCTGGTCGAGATGGAACCTGCTCTTCCCCTCGTTGCAAGGCTGCACCCTGGAACCGAACGAAACTCCGGGCGAGTTGGGCAGGTGTGTTTCTAGGTCACTGGGAGAACGTGCAAACTCCATACGGACAGCACCAGTCGTCAGGATTGAACTCGGGTCTCTGGCGCTGTGAGGCAGCAACTCTACTGCTGCGCTGCCAATGTGACATTCCAATTTTTTTAATGAAGTTAGCCGCTTCACCGAGGAGCGGGTGCAGTAGAACGAGAATGAACGGATTTGCCAGCGGTGACATTGCAGCCGAGGCCTGGGGAAGACAGAGAGGGGAACAATGAGGACACGGAAGTTTAGTGGGGAATCTCATTGGTTATTGTGTGGGAAGGAAGTCCAGATGCTGGTTTAAAGATAGACGAAATGCTGGAGTAACTCAGCAGGGCAGGCAGCATCTCTGGGTAGTAGTCTAAGGTAGGGTCTCGACCCGATACATCATCATTCCTTCTCTCCGGAGATGCTGCCTGTCCCGTTGAGTTACTCCAGCACTGTGTGTGTGTGAGAGTTACTCGAGCATTGTTCATGTGTGTGTGTGAGTTACTCCAGCATTGTGTGTATGTGTGTGTGAGTTACCTTAGCATTGTGTGTGTGTGTGTGTGTGAGTTACTCCAACATTGTGTGTGTGTGAGTTACTCCAGCATTGTTCGTGTGTGTGAGAGTTACTCCAGCATTGTGTGTGTGTGCGTGTGCGTGTGCGTGTGCGTGTGCGTGTGCGTGTGCGTGTGTGTGTGTGTGTGTGTGAGTTACCCCAGCATTGTATGTGTGTGAATCATGAATTGCCAAGACACAAGGCACTGTAAATACAAATAATGTCATACACAAGAAAGGGCAGATGCTCGTTGAAAAAAGTGAACAAATGGGGCTGGAGAAATTTGGAAATGTCATCCCGTCACCCATTCCTTCTCTCCAGAGATGCTGCCTGCCCGCTGAGTTAAAAGAGTTCCCATGGTAGACTCATGAATCACTAAGGTAAACGCACGGGCCACCACGTTATAAACGAGTTTAAAATGTTTCAATTTTTAACTTGAACTGTCAATTTGACTCGTGGAAAAAATCAAACATGTTTGATTTTTTTTTCACAAGTTTCCAAGTTTCACGGGTACTTGCCGTTAGAGCCACGAGTTGCTAAGTTGCTCGCAAGAGTTCCGAAATTCCCGCGACGTTTAATGTACGTGATTACTACGAGTGACAACTCGGGGTCACTCGTGGGTCAATTCGCACCGTGAGACAGGGGTTTAATTCTTACCGTTAAGATCTTGTTAATGGGGTGTTTTATGGGATTTCTTGTTTCATATCAGAGCTATAAAATGTAATTGTTATCAAGGGGTGGTTTATGGGGTTTCCAATGACCTTCAGGCACAATTCACAAGCATTTATTTTCACCGTTTGAGTGCACCAAGATAAGATAATGGGGAAAGATACTGTTTTTCTACAAGAGTCCTCAGAATAGGTTCATACATCAAGATGCCTTATTGAGGAGATGAAGCTCATTTCCAGAACTGCCATGGGTTTGAAAAATTTGAGAGAGAACAAAGAAGTGAATTAGTGGTGCCAATCTAGGATTTTGTAGTTTATTTATTTTCTTTGAAGGACCTGCGTGTTTGCATCTGCTGTTCAGCTTTATGGTCAGCTGGAAATAAAAGCAATTTATGGAATAAAAGGGTGCAAATGTGTATAGCAACAGGAGGAAGATCATTATTTGCTTGAATCTGTTCCATCATTCAGTGATACAGTGTCCTCAGGCTGATACAGGCAATGACATCTTGGGGGGAATAAATAATATGTTAACTGTTATCCTGGTACTTGCATGATTCTAATCATCTCTTCACCCGTCAAGAGTCAAGAGTGTTTTATTATCATATGTCTGGAAATGGAACATTTAAATTGTTACTAAGAAACATGGAAAATAGGTGCAGGAGTAGGCCATTCGGCCCTTCGAGCCAGCACTGCCATTCAATATGATCATGGTTGATCATCCAAAATTAGTACCCCGTTCCTGCTTTCTCCCCACATCCCTTGATTCCATTGGCCCAAAGAGCTATATCTAACTCACTTTTGAAAAGCAACACAACAGATATGTATACATAGTAATCTGTAAAACCCATATACGCTGAATACAGATATATATAAAAATCAGCAAAGGTGATTAATTTACGGTAGATTTCTTAAAATCATACGTTATGCTATCAGCGAGAGTTTGAAAGCATGCACCACTGGACTAAGATATAGCTTTGTCCTCTGTTTTCAGGCATCTGTGTGATCCTTTACAAGCTAAGATACTGTCCGATTCTCCTCTACCACATAGCATACATTGCACTTTGTCTCAGGATCATGTGCACCACAATTATGAGAACAATATTCTGCACTCTGTACCTTTGCCTTTGCTCTAACTATCTGGTTTTAAATTGCAGATCGCATCCAACGTTCTCCACATTAAAGATACGACTTAACTCGGTGAGGTAGGAAATGGTCCTTGATTGCTTGATAAGAAAATGGACACACCTATCTCTGCTTCCAGGTTACACTGATGTCAATGGATGTGAATTTTGCAGATATTGTACATGGCACAGGTATGATTCCCGGATGATTGACAGATCCAAATCTGTAGGAGGATTAAATATGGAAAATTATAGGAATGCTCAGCAGACCATTAATTGTGATGAGAGATCTTTGGCATGAAATATTAACCGTGTTTCTTTCTCGACAGATGCTACCTGACCTGCTGTATGCTTCCAGAATTTAGTTTTTATTTCAGATTTCCAGCTATTTTTGATCTGTGAGAGGAACACTTTCCATAAGCGTCCCAGTGTATCTTGTATAAGGTAATGTTCTCACATGTTTCTGGTTTTGGTACCTATTTATAACAAAATAAATATTGTTGTTTTATGTTTTTCAAAGCAAAGTAAGTGTTTTTAAAGGACAACTGGAGTTTTTATATAGGCATGGACAAAATTCTGAATTGAGTTAAATCAAGTGGAAATGATTCAGTTTGGATCTGGGAAGTATACAAAGAAACAAGGGTATGAATGCAGACAGCTTAATCCCTTTACAAATAATGAACAATCCCCTTTCATTCAATTAGTTGGTGCTTGTGGGAGAGATGGGGAGTGATAAGAAACTATAAATTTCACTCTGACCTATTCAGCAAAATCAGCCAAGTGAAACACAAAGATATTGAGAGAAAATAGCAGAAATTCTCACCAGTTCAGGTAGTGACTGTGGAGAGAGGAACATAAAATCTTGGTCACAACATATCTTTCAATCAGGTACTTTATAGACATCTATACTGGAGGGGGTGGGGGTGGGGTGGGGGTGTTTTACCTGCCCAGTTAATCTTCCACTGGGCCCATTTTTTATTTTTCTCTGGTCTCACAAATTTCCTTTGTCCTTGTTTATCACCACCTCTGTTGTTTACACCATCTTGGATACAATTCTTTTGTTAACCTCCCAATTTGTTCTTTTCCTCATTCCCATTCACTCCACTAACTTTCCCCTTCCTCTTAATGGGATTAAAAGTCATTCAATCATGCATTGTGCACCTGGGCAGTAGAAGGGCAGTATGTGTCATGTTCATCCTCTGATTCCACTGATGCCAGCAGGGCTTCAGAAGCTAAAATCAACGTGAAGCCTTTTCTATATTGCACATTTTACACAAAAAACAAAAGGTAATTTGTTTATCCTGGTGTTAAATCTGTTGTGCTCTCCACAGATGGTTCATGATCTAGTGGGTGTTAGAAATCAGCATACTATAATACTACTTGTTTATTCTGGCCTTTGCTGACCTGTTTGCTTCTGGCCTTTTCCTACCTCCAGTGTCTCCCCCCCCCCCCCCCCCCCCCCCCCCATCTACTTTCAGTCTGAGGAAGGATTCCAACTTGAAATGTCACCCATTTTATTCTCCAGAGATGCTGCTGAGTTAGTCCAGCACTTTGTGTCTTTCTTCGGTATAAACAAGCATCATAGATCCGTCCTACACATACTATAATTGTTCATGTGTACATTCATATCTTTATAATTTTCCTGTTCTCAGATACTTCAAAAAACTTAGATTAATATACAGGTTCTGCCCAGATTATGAACGATTGACTTAATAAGATCAGGAGTATGACTCTTAGCGTCTCTGACATTTAATATAATCATAGAAGTTGTAAAGTCATACAGCAGTGAAATAGGATCTTTAGCCCAACCTGACAATGCCAACCATCCACAACATCCTAGCTGTGTCCTACTGTTCTAGTATAACCTTTCTGATCCTACCTGTATATGCGTGCAACGAAGGTAAAACCGTGATAATGGGCGACTTCAATCTACATATAGATTGGGTGAATCTACATATAGATTGGGTGCTGAGGAAGAGGATTTCTTGGAATGTATGCGGGATAGATTTCTAAACCAACATGTGGAGGAACCAACGAGAGAGCAGGCTATTCTAGACTGGATATTGAGTAATGAGGAAGGGTTAGTTAGCAGCCTTGTTGTACGTGGCCCCTTGGGCAAGAGTGACCATAATATGGTTGAGTTCTTCATTAGGATGGAGAGCGACATTGTTAATTCAGAAACACGGGTCCTGAACTTAAAGAAAGGTAACTTTGAGGGTATGAGACGTGAATTGGCCAAGATCGACTGGAAATTGATTCTTGAAGGGTTGACGGTGGATATGCAATAGAAGGCATTTAAAGACTGCATGGATGAACTACAACAATTGTTCATCCCAGTATGGCAAAAGAATAAATCAGGGAAGGTGGCGCATCCATGGATAACGAGGGAAATCAGGGATAGTATCAAAGAAAAAGATGAAGCATATAAATTAGCCAGAAAAAGCAGCCTACCAGAGGACTGGGAGAAATTCAGAGCCCAACAGAGGAGGACAAAGGGCTTAATTAGGAAAGGGAAAATGGAGTATGAAAGAAAACTGGCAGGAAACATAAAAACTGACTGCAAAAGTTTTTATCGATATGTGAAGCGTAAAACATTAGTTAAAACAAATGTAGGTCCCTTGCAGTCAGAAACGGGTGAATTGATCATGGGGAACAAGGACATGGCAGACCAATTGAATAACTACTTTGGTTCTGTCTTCACTAAGGAAGACGTAAATAATTTGTCGGAAATAGCAGGGGATCGCGGGTCAAATGAGATGGAGGAAATGAGTGAAATCCAGGTTAGCCGGAAAGTGGTGTTGCGTAAATAGAATGGATTAAAGACCGATGAATCCCCAGGGCCAGATAGGCTGCATCCCAGGGTAATTAGGAAGTAGCCCCAGAAATAGCAGATGCCTTAGTGATAATTTTTCAAAATTCTTTAGATTCTGGAGTAGTTCCTGAGGATTGGAGGATAGCTAATGTAACCCCACTTTTTAAAAAGGGAGGGAGAGAGAAAACGGGGAATTACAGACCAGTTAGTCTAACATCGGTAGTGGGGAAACGGCTAGATTCAATTATTAAAGATGGGATAGCAGCGCATTTAGAAGTGGTGAAATCATTGGACAAAGTCAGCATGGATTTATGAAAGGTAAATCATGTCTGACGAATCATTGAATTTTTTAAGGATGTAACTAGTAGAGTGGATAAGGGAGAAGCAGTGGATGTGTTGTATCTGGACTTTCAGAAGGCTTTCGACAAGGTCCCACATGAGATTGGTAAACAAACGTAAAGCACACGGTATTGGTGGTTCAGTATTGATGTGGATAGCGAACTGGCTGGCAGACAGGAAGCAAAGAGTAGGAGTGAACGGGTCCTTTTCAGGATGGCAGACAGTGACTAGTGGGGTGCCGCCAGGCTCAGTGCTGGGACGCCAGCTATTTACAATATACATTAATGATTTGGACGAGGGAATTAAATGCAACATCTCGAAGTTTGCGGATGACACGAAGCTTGGGGGCAGTGTTAGATGTGAGGAGGATGCTAGGAGGCTGCAGGATGACTTGGATATACTGGGTGTCATGGTACACCAGTCATTGAAAGTAGTCATGCAGGTGCAGCAGGCTGTGAAGAAAGTGAATGGTATGTTGGCATTCATAGCACAAGGATTTGAGTACCAGAGCAGGGAGGTTCTACTGCAGTTGTACAGGGTCTTGGTGAGGCCACACCTGGAGAATTGTGTACAGTTTTGGTCTCCTAATCTGAGGAAAGACATTCTTGCCATAGAGGGAGTACAGAGAAGGTTCACCAGACTGATTCCTGGGATGGCACGACTTCCATATGAAGAAAGACCGATAGACTTGGCTTGTACTCGCTGGAATTTTGAAGATTGAGGGGTGATCTCATAGAGACTTACAAAATTCTTAAGGGGTTGGACGGGCTAGATGCAGGAAGATTGTTCCCGATGTTGGGGAAGTCCAGGACAAGGGGTCACAGTTTAAGGATAAGGGGGAAGTCTTTTAGGACCGAGATGAGAAAATCGTTTTTCACACAGAGAGTGGTGAATCTGTTGAATTCTCTGCCACAGAAGGTAGGTGAGGCCAGTTCGTTGGCCATATTTAAGAGGGAGTTGGATGTGGCCCTTGTGGCTGAAGGGATCAGAGGGTATGGAGAGAAGGCAGGTACAGGATACTGAGTTGGATGATCTGCCATGATCATATTGAATGGCGGTGCAGGCTCGAAGGGCCGAATGGCCTACTCCTGCACCTAATTTCTATGTTTCTATGTTTCTATGATATGCCTCTTATCATAAATATCCTAAATGTTTTATAAACCACCTTTACTGCTTGGCCTGGTAACCCCAGGTATCGATGAAAGTTAATTTGAAAATCATAATCTCTATTATAAATAAACCATTTATCTCCATTGTCTGGTTATTTTTGCCTGAGATGGCACTCGCACACCCCTGCTGCAATGTTGCAAGGATATTGGCAGTCATTTTTCTCAGCCCTCCTGCTTTTTTGTTAATATAGACTATTTGATAGCAATGATTGTTTTGGTATCGGCGCTCATGTTCTGATTCATGGCACCACGGGTATAAATCTAGGGTTTGATCACAATGTGTAGGTCAACACTCTAGTGCATCATCAGAGATATTGTGTTTGGGATGAGATTTTAAATTATTTGCTCTCGGAGGTGGTTGTGGAAGATCCCATGGCACAAATCTATGTGATGGATATTCACTATCCATGCCAACAGGGCATATTGCTGACTCACAATCCAGGACCAAAAGGCTGATTGCAAACCTCAGTTTTCTAGCACAGCAACAAAAGCTGGTAAAACAGCAGCGGGAGCTGATGTAAGTTCAAAGGGTTTATTGTGATTTAAGATAAGCATCTGACCAGTACGCCTTTCCCATTATCTTGACAATATCAAGAAAATCAGTACTGACTATGCAGACTTTAAGAGTATGACCCTTCTGTCCCAAGAACTTGTAAACCTCCACTATCACCCTTTGACTCATTGCACCCTAATTTTTGTTTCCATTTGGCTAGCTCACTTGGATCCCACATGATCTGACTTTTTGGACCAGCATACCAAGCGGGACCTTGTCAAAGGCCTTGCTAAAGTCTATGTAGTCAATATCTACCACCTTGCCCCCTTCAATCCAGTTTGTGTCATGCTATTTCCCATGCCAAAATTCCGAATCAGTCTCCTCGGTTTTCCAAAAGCTGATAGTTCCTGCCTCTCAGAAATCCCTCCAGTAACCTTCCCACTATTGGTGTTAGGCTCACTGGCCTGGAGTTCCCTGGCTTAACCTTAGCAGTCTTCTTCGATAAAGGTACAACATTAGCCACCTCCCAGCCTTCTGTTATCTCACCAATAGCTTACGAAGAGTTAAAAATTAAGTCATAGTCATGGAGTGATACAGTGTGGAAACAGGCCCAACTTGACCACACCGGCCAACATGTCTGGTTACACTAGTCCCACCTGCCAGCATTTGGTTCATATCCCTACAACATTGTCCTATCCATGTACCTGTCTACCTGCTCTTAAACATTGGGATAGTCCCAGCCTCAACTACCTCCTCTGGCAGTTTATTCCACACACCCACCGCCCTTTGTGTGAAAAGTCTTAGAGTTCATCCAGCACTTTGTGTTTTGCTGAAGGTTCCTGCATCTGCAGTTCCTCGTGTCTATAAAATTCTCTGCCAATGTCCCAGCAACTTCTTCCCTTGCTTTCCACAACTTCCTATGATTCACTTAGTCAGGCCTTGGAGATTAATCCACCTTTATGTATCTCAAGACCACCAATGCCTCTTGTGATTGTGGAAGGCCTTTAAACATTAAAACTGAATTCTCCTTTTAATTAATCCTCAAAATCAAGTGATGGCTACAAACCATGGAAATATCACCAATCATATCAATAATACCTTTCAGGTAAGAACTAAAGACCAGATTAACTTAATATATTACAATTTATTATTGTTCAAACTCACTATAATAGGTGTCATAATTGGGAGTTAAAGCCAACAAGTTTCAGAAAAATCAGACCAAGCTAAATTATTTTGTCTGGTTGCTGGATTTGATTACTTGAACCCAGCCAACTACAAATTACTAACATTTGTCATGAGCCTAATATGTGTGATGTTAAACTAGAGTGAACACCACAGTCAGCAATCAAGTACCATAGTAGGAACAAACGATGTGACTGACATTATCTCTGGCAGGATGGTCACCAGTGAAACCATTCTGCCAGAGACTGTCTCACTCACACAGTCCAGGAGCAAATTTTGTACCTGACTTTGTTTGCCACTGCTGCTTACTAATTGAGCATGCTGATATGTTGATAGAAAAGCAGAATAATTCTTATAAAATGGCAGATATCCATAGAGGGGAAAGTGAGAATAATATGACCTTGAATTTGTGCGTGTATCCAAAAAACATGGCGGTCCATACAAGTGATGTAAATTATTAATGTTATCTTCACTCTGTGGGGATTTATATTTTAATTCAACACTGAATTTAAGTTTTCAAGAATGTATAAAGTTGGGTTAATGGTAAATTTGTAATTTCTTGTCCAGAGCAACATTGTTTTTCCTGGTGACTGAAATGACAAAACTGTTTTGAACTTGACCATTTGGAACTTCAGTAAATAATTATTGAAACTAGTTTGATATGAATTTCACAGCTCTTCACTCTAATCAAATTTCAAGAGTAGGAACTGCCACTATCTTGACCTCATAAATGCCTGACATTATGAAGGAAATTTATTTCAGGTGAATGTGCATGCAGAATATAAATCTATTTCTGATTTAACGAGAAACCCAAAGGCTTCAGGTCTTCAATGTAATGGATTCACTTGACAAGAAAGAGGGGCATTCATGTATATAAACTCAAGATTATTGTGTTCTATTGAACCTTCCTCCCTTGGAGGTGCATATTGAACTCTGAAGAAGTGCAAAGCGCACATCTGGCTGTGAGCTCAGGTAGAAATGATCTCCCTGTGGTGAAGGAAAGATTCCTGTTTTGGACAAATAATACAAGCAGGTGAAAATCCATTCCACCGGAGATTGCTATTTCATTCTTGTTAAATGCTATGTTTCTCTGAAAGCTATTCTTTCATTTTGTCCACCCTCTTTTCAACCCAATTGAAGGAGATGGAGCATGAGGTTTAAAGGTCAGAGCGGTAGATTAAAATGCTGTTGCTAATAAGGCTGTATCCAGTGATAAAATCATTGACTTAAGATGATCAGCAAAAGATTGAAAGATATTATGAGGACCCCAGTTAAAATACACCCGCAGCTAGATTTCAAGATTTCAAATTGCTGATGTGCGACTTTAAACCAGAGCCCTCTAAGATAAGAGTGTGGCCCACTGGGCTGGAGTGGGATATCTCATGGCAAACACCGTTTTCTTCACATCTTTCAGCTCTGTTAATTAGTGAGAAAAACAAGCTGAAAGCCACAGAATGGACACAACAAGGGCTCTGGAAGCTCTGATACCCAGCACTATTTGATGCTGGTGGAGCTGTTACCTCAAAGTACCAGAGATCCAAATTCTATCTTAACCGGGTGCTGTCTGTGATGAGTTTGCATATTCTTCCAGTGGGTTTCTGTTGGGTACTCTTGATTTCATCTTACATCCCAAAGACATACAGATTTGTAGGTTAATTGCCCTCTGTAAATGGCTCTGAGTGTGTAGTAGATGCAAAAATGGGCTAACATACAGCTACAGTGTATGGGTCATCGTGGATTTGGTGGGCCGTAGTGCCTGTTTCCATGTTGTATCTTTTAATCAAACAAAAAACACATTGGTCAAAAATGCAACTTGGACAATGACATTAATAGTAGCAAGCGACTCACTTTTTGATGCCCAGGACATTTCCACTATTTGCAATAAGTCTCAGGAACCTCAATATCATCCAGGAAAGAGCAATCTGCTTGACTAGCACCCTTTCAATCACACTAGGCATTCATTTCCGTTCTCCGCTGGTGCACACTAGCTTCAGTGTGTATCTATTACTGTTACTTACTAAGACTATTGCAACAGCACTTTCCAAACCCATTATTCTACAACCAAGATGGGTAAAGGTGGCATGCACATGGAAACACTGCCACATGCTGGTTCTCCCCTGGCAACTCACCATCCTGTCTTAAATAAATAAGTACAGGTGGCCATCGGCTTACGTAAAGGTTTCATTCCCAAGAACCTTATGTCAAGAGTAGGAGTAAACGGGTCCTTTTCACAATGGCAGGCAGTGAATAGTGGGGTACCGCAAGGCTCAGTGCTGGGACCCCAGCTATTTACAATATATATTAATGATCTGGATGAGGGAATTGGAGGCAATATCCCCAAGTTTGCGGATGACACTAAGCTGGGGGGCAGTGCTAGCTGTGAGGAGGATGCTAGGAGACTGCAAGGTGACTTGGATAGGCTGAGTGAGTGGGCAAATGATTGGCAGATGCAGTATAATGTGGATAAATGTGAGGTTATCCACTTTGGAGGCAAAAACAGGAAAGCAGACTATTATCTAAATGGTGGCCGATTAGGAAAAGGGGAGATGCAGCGAGACCTGGGTGTCATGGTACACCAGTCATTGAAAGTAGGCATGCAGGTGCAGCAGGCAGTGAAGAAAGCGAATGGTATGTTAGCTTTCATAGCAAAAGGATTTGAGTATAGGAGCAGGGAGGTTCTACTTCAGTTGTACAGGGTCTTGGTGAGACCACACCTGTAGTATTGCATACAGTTTTGGTCTCCTAATCTGAGGAAGGACACTATTGCCATAGAGGGAGTGCAGAGAAGGTTCACCAGACTGATTCCTGGGATGTCAGGACTGTCTTATGAAGAAAGACTGGACAGACTCGGTTTATACTCTCTAGAATTTGGGAGATTGAGAGGGGATCTTATAGAAACTTACAAAATTCTTAAGGGGTTGGACAGGCTAGATGCAGGAAGATTGTTCCCGATGTTGGGGAAGTCCTGGACAAGGGATCACAGCTTAAGGATTAGGGGGAAATCCTTTAAGACCAAGTTGAGAAAGACTTTTTTCACACAGAGAGTGGTGAGTCTCTGGAACTCTCTGCCACAAAGGGTAGTTGAGGCCAGTTCATTGGCTATATTTAAGAGGGAGTTAAATGTGGCACTTGTGGCTAAGGGGATCAGAGGGTATGGAGAGAAGGCAGGTACGGGATGCTGAGTTGGATGATCAGCCATGATCATATTGAATGGCGGTGCAGGCTCGAACGGCCGAATGGCCTACTCCTGCATCTAATTTCTATGTTTCTATGTTTCTATGTCAAATTAATTTTCAGTAAGTGGAAACAAACAATTTCCTCCCATAATAGTAACTTAATTTATTTTAGCTTACACAAACTTTAAGGACTGATTAGCAAAGAGTAGGCTGGGGGAAATAATCTTGGGTGAAAGAAGATGTTACCAACAAGTGAACTATGACAGATTTTGTTTGAATGTAGCCCAAGTGAATGGTCAGCTGGAAGCGGATCCTCTAACCAGCTAGAAATCTATTAGTTGTTTAATAAAATGAATTGTGCACTAACAAAAGGTGTTTTGATGTTTGTTCTGTTTGATCTTTCGTGGGGGAAGAGTTTGGAAAAGGCATTATCTTTTTTGAGTGAGTAATCTCGATATTGTTTTCCTGGTGAAGAATTGAGTATGATACCTGTGAGCAAAGTCTGATCAATTTTCCATTGTTGGATTTCAGTAAGTCAGATCTTCCAAAAGCTGAGGACATCCTTTATCACTGATCCATCATTGTCACTGGTGTCGTTGTTAAAATATAATTCTGTAAATTGTGAAATACCACAAGTAACTGGGTGAAGTGGCCTCACTTTCACATCAAAAGGCAAATCACCAGAGTCTTGCTAAGAACCTGAAAAAACAGATTTTTTTGCAAATTAGTTGTTTTTTGAACTCTACAGAATATTGTCTGGTGGTCAAATAGTTAAGTACTCTTTTGGCAATGTGATAATGACTGCAGATGCCATTGAAGCTTCTTGTTGCCTTCCCAATTGAAACTACCTGCTTCACACAGAACCGCAGTTGCTAAGTCCAATGTTGGAGCTGGTCTTGCCTACCTTTGAAAATATGTTCAGCATAATCCAAATTTTACTTCGGAGTCACGTGAGTGAGTCCGTGAAGAACCCCACCAATGCGCATGCGCGTCATTACGTCAGTCGCATTGGCGCACGGAGGCTGCGAGGAACAGAGCTCCTCCAGCGGTAAGTTTGAAAAATCCTGCAGGTAAGTTTAAACTTACTTTTCAGGTTGTCCATGCAGGAATCTCTTCTCTCAGGTTCTTGCTGGATATGCATTGAGCAAAACCCAGTGAACCACCGGGAAATTGTTGACCATGGGGATGCCGGCTTCGGACCGTGGTTTTAATTCGGGACGCGGGGTTTGTCGACAGCGGGTTATGCAAGCCACGGTCACAATAGAGGTAGCTGTTGGGCTTGTTGTTCGAGTCTCTGACAGGGAGGTCAGTGACTCTTGAGATGTGTTAAATATGGGCCGCGGGGTACCCTTGACTGCGGGAATACCGGCTACGGTCCGCGGTAAAATGAGGAGCCGGTGGCCGTCGGACATCTTGTGAGAGTCGCTGACAGTAAGGTCAGCGACTCCCGAGGGTGTTCAGGGTACACTGAGTGTGGTCGTCCGGTACTACCCGACTCATTGAGGCAGGGACCCCGACTTCAGCAGCCCATATGAGTAAAACCATGTGGTGCCTGGCCAGGAGGATCCCCTTTGTCATATATGTATGTCCTCACACGTATATTATCCTGATATGGTGAGCCATATCAGGGCAGGTCATCAGGGGATTGCGGCAGCACCTGGTTTTTCAGGGCTGCTTACCAATTCCCTCAGTGAAGAGGAATACAAGGGTGTGGCTGACCCCAACCCCAACCCAGGAAGTGAGACTAGTGGTTTATCACCCTTATGTTACCCTATTTTCTGCTAATTCTGTGGAGCCCAGGTATAGGTTCAAGCTGGCCTTCAAGGAGAATTTACAATTCATGCACCCCGGCAGTACTGCCCTCCAAATTTAGCACAGGATTGCAACCTACTTCAGGGGCCTTTGGGCTTACCTCAAGACTACCGGTAACTATGCAGGTACGTGAGTCTGGGTTCCTGTAACATGGGTTGTGAGGACCGGGTCCAGTGTATTCGGTTTTAGTATGGTCATGCAATGCTTGCTTTCGCAGCACATATACTAAAATTGGAACGATGCACAGACGGCTAGAGTAGGCCTGTGCAAGGATGACATGCAAAATTGGAAGCGTTCAAAAGGGTAGACATTTTAGTTGCCACTAGGTCACGTTGTGACTAACATACCGAGACAGATGATCATCATTTACTCCAATATAAAGAAATGGAAAGCCTTATTGAGCTGTATTATCAGTCACCTGTGGGAGTTACACCTGGCGGCTTCATAGTAATTCTGCTCATTAAAGGGACGGTGCATGTTTCTTCCCCAAAACGCCGGATTATTCATATTAAAACTAAATAAATCCCAGATTGAACTGCGATGGGCGTCTTCATTCACATAAATGTCTTGCCTATGACAAATAACTGTTAAGTTTTCCCACTATGTCCGATGTAAGGGGGCCAGAGGCGCTCCAATTCTTCCCTATAGATGGTGTTTCCATTGGGAAAGAGCACGACTTGGAGTCGCTAGCACATGCAGCCTGTTTGGGGAAGGATGATACCAGCAGAGCATCGATTTGCACGGCTACTCCTGGCGGCTGCTGTAGGCAGCGACCTGACAACCCCAACTCAGAGTGAGTGCCAAGCCTGGGGTATCAATGTCAGACAAGTTTGTGTCTCGTCGCAATCCAACAACGCTCCTTCATAAGGCATGTCAGGCAGCAACACCTAGTAAAGGGTTGCAAAATTCCTCCCACTCAAGGGTCGGAGTGGTCGAGAGAGCGCTACAGGAGGATGCACTTGTGCCTGAAGCAACACCTGGTTGCAGGGTTGCCATTCCTCCCAATTGGTGCACCACAGCGGTCGAGATAGTGCTAAAATACATGCACACATGCCTGTGGCGACCCCTAATAAAGGGTTGCCAGAATTTAAAAAAACTGGAGTAAGAATCCGTTTGCTGTGGTGACGTTTTCTTTCCTAGTAGCACCATCGACAAAACGGGAAAGGGGAAGAGGCGAGCCGGAGCTGTAGATAGCTGCGGGCTGTAAATGGCTGCCTCATACTCCTGGACAGTGGCCGGCAGAAAGCGGGGCGACTGCAGACTTGGTGCTACAAAGCACGGAGCCAGCGCCAGTCGGGCGCAAGGCAACACACAAGTCTGCCAGGCCCACGGAATCGGGTGAAGATTCCCCTCCGGGGCTGGATAGTGTTTTGAACGGCTATCCCAAATGGAGCACCTGTTCCACAGAGTGCTCCAGCAGGGCACACTCCAGCAGGAGGAGTGTCAGCGCCACCCTGAACAAAAGGCGCCAGCAGCACCTAGTAGAGGGCTGCTTGATAGCACCCTCATTGATGAGGAGCGAGTGATGGGTCAGCTGAGTTCTGACCCCGACTCTGATGGTGAGTTTGAGCCAGGCGAAGAACGATGGATGGAGGCATGTGTCTTGGACACATCAAGAGGCACCAGGGTTGCTATGCAGCGCCCACTTTGAAATTAACTGTCTCAGGAAAAGTGCTATTAGGCCCACCATCAACCCAAAGTTTGCAGCGCTCTGCAAGCCCACCAATGTCCAGCCACCAAACTTACTCTTTGGAGAAGATCTCGCGAAACGCGTCAAGGAGATGGATGATGAGGCAAAACGGTGGGCATGATTAAGACAATGATGACTGGCAAACCTGTAAAGAGGAGATATCCCTACAGGAAAAGTGCAGATTCTGGGTCTACACCAGGAATAAGCCGGCCGTCGACGCAGGGGCGCAGTTGGCGCTCTGCACTGGGAACACAAACAAACGTGGGAGTTCCCGCCAGGAACTGGGGACAGCAGGTCACACCAGTTACCAAGGAGGTTTTAAGAAGGCCATATCTGGGGCGAGGATTGTCTGGGCGAACTGTGGACATGCTCACTGCAGCTTGGAGAATGAGTACTCAAAAGCAGTATATTTCTTCTGTAAAAAAAGGGAAGTTTCTGTGTACAAAATAATATTGACTATTGTACAGCAGGTATTTCGCATGTTCTAGAATTTCTGTCAAAACTCTACTACAATGAGGGGCTGAGTTATAGTGCAATCAATTCAGCCAGAAGTGCTTTGTCTACGTACTTATTGATGGGGTCAGACGAACATCCTATTGGGTCTCATCCTCTGGTTTCTCGATTGATGAAGTTTTAACTCCAGACCCCCTAAATCCAGATATATGGCAATCTAGGATGTAAGCATGCTCTTCAAGCTACTTCGTCAGTGGATCCCTGTCACATCTCTGCCTTTGGCCAAAATCACCATGAAGGTGGTCATGCTCATGGCACTGGTATCAGCACAACGAGTGAAGACATTACAAAAAACTGCAGCTAGACAGAATGGAAGTGGCTGCAGACAATGTTACGTTCTACATTTATGACCTCCTCAAACAAAGCAGGCCAGGTGTGACAGGGTTCAAGCTTGTGTTTTCAGCATATCCCACGGATCTATCTCTATGTGTAAAGACACATTTGCTGCAAAACATTGCAGCTACAAGGGCCTTACATAACATGGAAACAGGGTTGTTTATCAGTTACAAGAAACCACATAAGAGAGTGTCAATTCAGACTATCTCGAGGTGGTTGAAACAAGTATTGGTTGATGCAGGTATTAACACTGATGTTTCACATCTCATTCCACTAGGGCAGCAGCAACGTCGACGACAAGGGTGATGGACATTCCCATCGACACTATTTTTGGCAGCCACCAGGTGGTCAAATAAGTTGGGTTTCAACACTACCATCGACCGATTGCCGATCCGGGGCTGTTTGCTGATACTATTTTAATTTCTGTTTAAGTTCCCCCTGTGTAGAGAGGTACTGTTGTTTTTGTTATTCAAATAACTTGTTACTGCATTTGAATGCAATGTCAACATGAATGCATTATTGATTATTTTCTCATTCCGAGTCAATCAATGCAGTGAGAAGCCGGGATTTGAATCTGCGGCATGAAATCACAAAGCTTCGAACACTTCACAGAATCACTCACGTGACTCCGAAGTAAAATAGTAAGATTAAACAAGAACTTACCAGTTTGAAGTTTGATCTTTATTTTATGAGGAGTGACGTTGGTGATTACGTGCCCTCCACGCCCAACCCTCTGTCACAAAGGTCATCTGGTAGTTCTCAAGTTGCTCATCTTACTATGTTACTTCAATAAATGTTATTTATGATTTCATACCGCTGCTTTGAAGATTGACACTCATGCGCACTGGCGGGGTTCTTCACATAATCACCAATGTAACTCCTCATAAAATAAAGATCAAACTTCAAACTGGTAAGTTCTTGTTTAATCTTACTATTCTAGGTCACAATTCCCTACCAAAAAAAAGCTGTTTCAAACATTTAGTTACTTGGTTGCTGTTACATGCAAAACATAGAGGAAATATTGCCTTTGTTAACATTACATTAACTCATTCTTCACAAGTATTGCATAGACACAGTTGGATTAACAAAGAATTCAAATCCTGTACCTTCTTGAGTATCATTAAATATTTTAAAAGCTCAAAGAAGAATGCCTTTTGTAGGTACATCATGGATGGCTACTACTTTCTTATTACAGATAATGTAATTCAATTTTCCAAAATCATGCTTCAAAAGCATTAATTTCCATTATGTCACTAACATGCTGTAAATTTTAATTAAATAATATTTTCCTTCATCCTAAAGGTAATACAAAGTTTGGTGCATTGTCAACACACTGGTTTCCAAAAACTGTGAGATAAACATTTCTAAGTGCTTTCATGAGTGGGAGTCAGGCAGTTGACCCCCCCCCCCCAATCTTTCTCTCTCATGGTTAATCAAAAGCATCACCCATTGTCTGCCTGATCATCATTTCTTTTAGTGCTCAAAATCTATCAAGCTCACTTTTGAATCTTGTCACTGACTTAACAACCAGACCCAATCAGAATTTTAAATGGTAACAACATTTTGCGAAGGAAAATTATTCTTATGTCAGTCCTGAATAGTTTAGTTTAGTTTAGAGATACAGCGTGGAACCAGGCCATTTGGCGCACCGAGTCCACACTGACCAGTGACCCCCATACACTAGCACTATCCTACATACCGCGGAAACTGTACAATCTTTACCTAAGCCAATTAACATACAAACCTGTACAACTTTGGAGTATGGGAGGAAACCGGAGCACCTGGGGGAAGACCACATGGTCACGAGGAGAACTTACAAACTCCATACAGACAACACCCGTAGTCAGGATTGAACCCGGGTTTCTGGAACTGTAACGCAACAACTCTACCATTGCACCACTGTGTTGCCCTTTCCGGACAGGAAACCTCCTATCCTGAAACTATACCCAGATTCTAGGCTTTATCTCTGTATGAGACTCAGAACCTTTCACATCTCAATGTCATCACCGCTCATTTTTCTAAAAATACAATACAATACGATATGATAGAGCTTTATTTATCCCAGGAAGGAAATTAATTTGCCAACAAATAATCATAAAAAACACAAAATATATGAAACATGAAAATGAAGTGACGAGTGGTAAGGAATCGGGGATGTGCAAAGTTAGAGGAAGTGGGGGGGGCAGTCTCAGTCTACCCCATGACAGAAGGGGGAGGAGTTGTAAAGTTTGATAGTCACAGGGAAGAAAGATCTCCTGTGGTGTTCTGTCCTGCATCTTGATAAACTGGTCTACTAAAAACCAGTAGGCATATTGATGGTCCTGACAGGTTAATGGTGGGTACATCTATGTAGCATAAGCCTCATAGCAAGTCAATTCTTACTTTGGTACAGGTGCTCCTGCCAAAACCGGTATGATTTTCACAAGACTTTCTTCTTTTTGTATTCCAAACTGCTTGCAATATCTGCAGCTTATTAACTGTTATACAAGATAATTTTGTATAACGAAGTTAACCATATAACCATATAACAATTACAGCATGGCAACAGGCCCTCTCGGCCCTTCCAGTCCGTGCCGATCATTTGTTTTTCCCCTAGTCCCATCTACCTGCACTCAGACCATACCCCTCCATTCCCTTCCTGTCCATATACCTATCCACTTTACTTTTAAATGTTAAAATCGATCCTGCCTCCACCACTTCTGCTGGAAGCTCATTCCAAACAGCCACCACCCTCTGAGTAAAGAAGTTCCCCCTCACGTTACCCCTAAACTTCCGTCCATTAATTCGCATGTCATGCCCTCTTCTTTGAATCTTCCCTACCCTTGATGGGAAAAGCTTATCCACGTCAACTCTGTCTATCCCTTTCATCATTTTAAAGACCTCAATCAAGTCCCCCCTTAACCTTCTGCGCTCCAAAGAATAAAGACCTAACTTGTTCAACCTTTCTCTGTAACATAGTTTCTGGATCCCAGGCAACATTCTAGTAAATCTCCTCTGTACTCTCTCTATTTTGTTGACATCCTTCCTATAATTAGGCGACCAAAATTGTACACCAGACTCCAGAATTGGTCTCACCAATGCCTTGTACAATTTTAACATTACTTCCCTGCTCCTATATTCAATGCTCTGATTTATAAAGGCCAGCACACCAAAGGCTTTCTTTACCACCCCATCTACATGCGATTCCACCTTCTGGGAACTATGCACAGTTATTCCTAGATCTCTCTGTTCCACAACATTCCTGAATTCCCTACCATTTACCATGTACGTCCTATTTTGATTTGTCCTGCCAAGATGTAGCACTTCACACTTATCAGCATTAAACTCCATCTGCCATCTTTCAGCACACTTTTCCATATGGCCCAAATCTCTCTGTAGACTTTGAAAATCTACTTCATTATCTATAACACTACCTATCTTACTATCATCTGCATACTTACTTATCCAATTTTCCACCCCATCATCCAGATCCTTGATGTACATGACCATCAACAGTGGACCCAACACAGATCCCTGAGGCATCCCACTGGTCACCGGCTTCCAACCTGACAAACAGCCATCAACCATTACTCTCTGACATCTCCCCTTCAGCCACTGTTGAATCCATCTTGCTACTCCGCCATTAACACCCAAAGATTGAACCTTCTTAACCAACCTTCCATGGGGAACCTTGTCAAAGGCCTTACTGAAATCCATATAGACAACATCCACTGCTTTACCCTCATCATTTCCCTAGTAACCGCTTCAAAAAATTCAAGAAGGTTTGTCAAACAAGTTAGCTTGGTTTTCAAAGATTTTTCTGCTTTACTATTCTTGACAAAAAAAACAAACAACTTTACCTTACCGTGTCATGCACGCCCACATTCTGTGAATTAAATAAAAATAAACCAGCACGCAACTTTTCTGCAAAATGTCAATCCCTTTCAATTGGAATCATGGAACTGTTACCTGCAGCCTAATATATGTTCAGCCCTATGAACTTCAGAGGGTGTTGGCTGGGTGGATGACTGATGTCAAGTTCTGCAATTTGGAAAATTTGGGTCTGTTTCTATTGCCTAGCTGATACTGAAGCAGGAGGATTAGATGCAGGAAGTTGTACAGTGCTGTTCTGAGGAAACAGATGAGATGCTTTGCGAGTGCTTTGAGTTGATGGGCTCCATATGCAAGGACTCCTCAGCCAATCTGTTTGAGTATTCCACTGCCAACACAGATTTCATCAGTAACTGTGTGGAAGAATGCATGCCAAAGTGTTTCCCAACTGAAACCATGGATGAATTGTGAGGTTCATTTCCAGATAAAGACCAAGTCAGATGTATGCTAGTCAAATGATCCCAAACAATACAATAAATCAAGTTACAACCTTTGCAAAGCCATCAAGCATGCCAAGAAAGACTTCCAGCCACCTGTAACTTGTGACAACCCTTTACTATGCATATTATTACTGTCTAAAAAGTGAAGTTGAACAAGATGGCTACTAACAATACACCCCTCCGTGATGATTCCAAAGCATTCTATGCTTGCTTTGAACAGAAGGTCAGTTGAATTATTTCATCTGCTCTGTCAGGCTCAAGTGCACTTGTACCCATGATCACTGTCACAAATGTCAGATCGTCCTTTCTGGGAGTGAATTCATTAACGCAGCTGGCCTAGATTGAGTCCCAGACCATGTCTTTTGGACCTGCATGGACCAGCTGGCAGGAATATTCACAAACATCGTTAAACTCTTCCTACTCCATTTTGAGTTTTCCAGCTGCTTTAAAGAGAAAAACAAATAGTGTGCCTTAATGATGACCATTGGTGTCTCTAAAATCAACCATTATGAAGTGACTTGAAAAGCTGGTCATGGCACAGATCAATTCTAGCCTCCCAAACAGCCTTGATCCCCCCCCCCCCCCCCCCCCCCACCCCCCGTCACTGGTTCCTTCACTTCCTGACCCATGGACCACAATCAGAGAGGTAAGCTGACAAAACTTCCTCAGTGATAATTTTCAACAATGGTGCCCTGCAACAATATTCTCAGTTCTTCACTATACTCCACATGCAGTCATGCCTGTGCGGACAAATTCTGCGACCTCTCCTATAACTAGGCGACCAAAATTGTACACCATACTCCAGAATTGGTCTTACCAATGCCTTGTACAATTTTAACATTACTTCCCTACTCCTATATTCAATGCTCTGATTTATAAAGGCCATCACACCAAAGGGTTTCTTTACCACCTTTACTTCTTTATCTACATGCGATTCCACCTTCAGGGAACTATGCACAGTTATTCCTAGATCCCTCTGTTCCACAGCATTCCTCAATTTCCTACCATTTACCATGTACGTCCTATTTTGATTTGTCCTGCCAAGATGTAGCACTCACACTTAACAGCATTAAACTCCATCTGCCATCTTTCAGCCCACTTTTCCAAATGGCCCAAATCTCTCTGTAGACTTTGAAAATCTACTTCATTATCCACAACACCACCTATCTTAGTATCATCTGCATACTTACTTATCCAGTTTTCCACCCCATCATCCAGATCATTGATGTACATGACAAACAACAGTGGACCCAACACAGATCCCTGAGGCACCCCACTGGTCACCGGCTTCCAACCTGACAAACAGCCATCCACCATTACTCTCTGACATCTCCCATTCAGCCACTGTTGAATCCATCTTGCTACTTTCTCTACCGCCATTAACACCCAAAGATTGAACCTTCTTAACCAACCACCATGGGGAACCGTGTCAAAGGGCCTTACTGAAATCCATAATAGCAACATCCACTGCTTTAACCCTCACCACCCAATTTCCCTAGTTACCGCTTCAAAAAATTCAAGAAGGTTTGTCAACATGACCTTCCAGGCACAAATCCATGTTGACTGTTTCCTGAATCAGACCCTGTTTTATCCAGATGCTTATATATATTAATCTCTAAGTATCCCTTTCCATTAATTTGCCCACCACTGACGTCAAACTAATAGGTCTATAATTGCTAGGTTTATTCTTTGAACCCTTTTTTAAACAAACATAGAAACATAGAAACATAGAAATTAGGTGCAGGAGTAGGCCATTCAGCCCTTCGAGCCTGCACCGCCAATTCAATAATGATCATGGCTGAATCATCCAACTCAGTATCCCGTACCTGCCTTCTCTCCATACCCTCTGATCCCCTTTAGCCACAAGGGCCACATCCAACTCACTCTTAAATATAGCCAATGAACTGGCCTCAACTACCCTCTGTGGCAGAGAGTTCCAGAGACATCACCACTCTCTGTGTGAAGAAAGTCTTTCTCAACTCGGTCTTAAAGGATTTCCCCCCTTATCCTTAAGCTGTGACCCCTTGTCCTGGACTTTTTCCCCAACATCGGGAAACAATCTTCCTGCATCTAGCCTGTCCAACCCCTTAAGAATTTTTGTAAGTTTCTATAAGAATCCCCTCTTAATCTCCTAAATTCCAGAGAGTATAAACCAAGTCTATCCAGTCTTTTCTTCATAAGACAGTCCTGACATCCCAGGAATCAGTCCTGGTGAACCTTCTCTGCACTCCCTCTATGGCAATAATGTCCTTCCTCAGATTTGGAGACCAAAACTGCACGCAATACTCCAGGTGTGGTCTCACCAAGACCCTGTACAACTGAAGTAGAACCTCCCCTGCTCCTGTACTCAAATCCTTTTGCTATGAAAGCTAACATACCATTCGCTTTTTTTTTTTTTCACTGCCTGCTGCACCTGCATGCCTACTTTCAATGACTGGTGTACCATGACACCCAGGTCTCGCTGCATCTCCCCTTTTCCTAATCGGCCACCATTTAAATAATAGTCTGCTTTCCTGTTTTTGCCACCAAAGTGGATAACCTCACATTTATCCACATTATACTGCATCTGCCAAACATTTGCCCACTCACCCTGCCTATCCAAGTCACCTTGCAGTCTCCTAGCATCCTCCTCACAGCGAACACTGCCCCCCAGCTTAGTGTCTCCGCAAACTTGGAGATATTTGCCTTCAATTCCCTCATCCAGATCATTAATATATATTGTAAAAATAGCTGGGGTCCCAGCACTGAGCCCTGCGGTACCCCACAAGTTACTGCCTGCCATTGTGAAAAGGACCCGTTTACCTCCTACTCTTTGCTTCCTGTTTTGCCAGCCAGTTCTCTATCCACATCAATACTGAACCCCTAATACCGTATGCTTTAAGTTTGTATACTAATTCTCTTATGTGGGACCTTGTCGAAAGCCTTCTGAAGTCCAGATATACCACATCCACTGGTTCTCCCTTATCCACGCTACTAGTTACATCCTCGAAAAATTCCACAAGATTCGTCAGACATGATTTACCTTTTGTAAATCCATGCTGACTTTGTCCAATGATTTCACCACTTTCCAAATGTGCTGCTATCCCATCTTTAATAACTGACTCTAGCATTTTTCCCCACTACCGATGTTAGACTAACTGGTCTGTAAATTCCCCGTTTTCTCTCTCCCTCCCTTCTTAAAAAAGAGGGTTACATTTGCTACCCGCCAATCCTCAGAACTACTCCAGAAACTAAAGAGTTTTGAAAGATTATCACTAATGCCATCCACTATTTCCTGAGAGCTACTTCCTTAAGTACTCTGGGATGCAGCCTATCTGGCCCTGGGGATTTATCGCCCTTTAATCTATTCAATTTACCCAACACCACTTCCCGACAGACCTGGATTTCACTCAATTCCTCCTTTGACCCACAGTCCCCTGCTATTTCAGGCAGATTATTTATGTCTTCCTTAGAAGGAAGACGGAACCAAAGTAGTTATTCATTGGTCCGCCATAATCCTTGTTCCCCATGATCAACTCACCGTTTTCTGACTGCAAGGGACCTACATTTGTTTTAAACTAACCTCTTTCTCTTCACATATCAATAAAAACTTTTGCAGTCAGTTTTTATATGTTCCCTGCCAGTTTTCTTTCATAATCTATTTTTCCTTTCCTAATTAAGGCCCTTTGTCCTCCTCTGCTGGTCTCTGAATTTCTCCCAGTCCTCTGTATGCTGCTTTTCTGGCGACTTTGTACGCATCATCCTTCGCTTTGATACTATCCCTGATTTCCCTTGTTATCCACGGATGCACTACCTTCCCCGATTTATTCTTTTGCCAAACTGGGATGAACAATTTTGTAGTTCATTCCATGCAATCTTTAAATGACCTTCCATTGTATATCCACCGTCAACACCTTTTAGAATTAATTGCCAGTCAATCTTGGCCAATTCACGTCCTCATACCCTCAAAGTTACCTTTCTATTAAGTTCAGAACCATTGTTTCTGAATAACAATGTCACTCTCCATCCTAATGAAGAACTCAACCATATATGGTCACTCTTGCCCAAGGGGGCACGTACAACAAGACGGCTAATTACCCCTTCCTCATTACTCAAAACCCAGTCCTAAAATAGCCTGCTCTCTCGTTGGTTCCTCTACATGTTGATTTAGATAACTATCCCGCATACATTCCAAAAAATCCTCTCCTCAGCACCCCTGCCAATTTGATTAACCCAATCTATATGTAGATGAAGTCACCCATTATAACTGTTTTGCCTTTGTCCGCACGCATTTCTAATTTCCTGTTTGATACCATCCCCAACTTCTCTGCTACTGTTAGGTGGCCTGTACACAACACCCACCAGCGTTTTTCTGCCCCTTAGTGTTTTGTAGCTCTACCCCATACCGATTCCACATCCTCCAAGCTAATGTCCCTTCCTTTCCATTGCATTAAATCTCCTCTCTAACCAGCAACGCTACCCCACCTCCTTTTCCTTTCTCTCTATCCCTTCTGAATATGAATATCCTGATGTTCAGCTCCCAGCCTACGTCACCCTGGAGCCATGTCTCCGTGATCCCAACTATATCAACAAAGAACAACATGCCAGTACGCCAATCTCGGCACTATTTTCCCGTTCTAATGACATTTGAAATATTTCTATCATAGCTCCTGCTATTTCTACACAAACTACCCCTCAATGTCCTAGGGAATATCCAGTCAGGACCTGGAGACTTAACCACTTTTATATTTTTCAAAAGTGGTCAGTACTTCCTCCTCTTTGAATCTCATAGTTTCCATAGCTACTCTACGTTTTTCCCCCTTAACTCACCGAGTTCAATATCCTTCTCCTTGGTGAATACCGAAGAAAAGAAATTGTTCAATATCTCTCCCCCATCTCTTTTGCTCTGCAGATAGCTGTCCATTCTGGTTCTCTAATGGTCCAATTTTTTATCCCTCGTTATCCTGTTGCTATTAATATAGCTATAGAAACCCTTTGGGTTTACTTTCACCTTCTTGCCAAAGCAACCTCATATCTTCTTTTAGCCTTCCTAATTCTTTCTTAAGATTCTTTTTTACATTCTTTATACTCCTCTAGCACCTCATTTACTCCATGCCTCCTATAATTATCGTAGATATCTCCTCTTTTTTCGAAACAAGAGGTCCAATTTTTCCCTTGAAAACCATGGCTCTTTCCTTTCCATTTTTTACTATTTCCTTTCAACCTAACAGGGACATAAAGATTCTGTACTCTTTATAATTTCTCCTTTAAATGTCCTCCATTTCTCTTCTATATCCTTCCCCCATGAAACAATGTGTCCCAATTTCACTCCTTTAAAATCCTTACCATCCCCTCAACAGTTAGCCTATCTCCAATCAAAAATCTCCACCCTAGGTCCATTCTGACTCTCTCCATAATTATATTGAAACTAAGGTATTGTGATCACTGGTCCCGAAGTGCTCACCACGCATACCTTCCCCGTCACCTGACCTGCCTCATTTCCTAACAGGAGGTCCAGCACTGCCCCTTCTCTGGTCGAAACCTCTATGTACTGCTGCAAAAAAATTATCCTGCACACATTTACAAACTCCAAACCATCCAGCCCATTTACAGAATTGTTTCCCAGTCTATTTTTTGTAAAATTGAAAATCTCCCACAATCACTACCTTGTCTTACTACTAATATCTGCTATCTCCTTACATATTTGCTCTTCCAATTCTCGCTCCCCATTTGCGGTCTATAAAACCACCCCTAAAAGTGTGCTACAACCGTTCCCACATCTCAGTTCCGCCCAAATCCCGCGCCCCCCCCGCCCCAGACCCCCCCCTCCCTAGACGAGCCCTCTAAACATACGCCCCTGACCAAAGCAATGCTGGAATATCTTCTCTGACAAGCAATGCAACACCTCCCCCTCAGGACCCCCGTCCAATTCTAATCACACCTGAAGCAACGAAAATCCTGGAATATTTAGTTTCCAATCACAGCCCCATCCTGCAACCATGTTTCACTGATTGCCACAACATCATATTCCAGGTGTCAATCCAGGCTCATCCACCTTACATACAATGCTCCTAGCATTAAAATATACACATTTTAGAAACCCACCATCCCTTATTCTCTGTCTATTATCTTTTTCATCTTTCCTCGCCCTACATTTTGGATCCAAGTGCTTCCGTTCTCTGCCTCTTGCCCCACACCCTGACCCCTAGCCCCCTCTACCCGAGTCCCTCCCCCCAGCCTTTCTAGTTTAAAAGTCTCCCCAGTAGCCTTTGCAAATCTCCCTGCCAAGGATATTGGTCCCCCTCGGGTTCAAGTGCAACCCGTCCATTGTGTACAGATCATGCCTTCCCCAAATAGAGGTCCCAGTGGATCAAGGAAACTTGAATCCCTGCCCACTGCACCAGTCCCTCAGCCCACGCATTTATCCTCCACCTCATTTCATTCCTACTATCACTGTCACGTGGCACAGGCAGTAATCCTGAAATTGTTACCCACCCTTTTTTGGTCCTTCTCCTTAACTTTCCCCCCAACTCCCTAAAATCTCCCCTTCAGGACCTCCGTCACTTTTCCTGCCTATTTCATTGGTACCTATGTGTACCACGACATCAGGCTCCTCTCCCTCCCTTATCAGAATCTTTTGGACACGTTCTGACACAATGCGAGACCCTGGCACCAGGGAGGCAAACTACCATCCGGGTCTCCCCGACTGCGTCCACAGAATCGCCTATCCGACCCCCTAACTATAGAGTCCCCTATTACAATTGCCCTCCTCCTTTTGCTACCCTTCTGAGCATCAGGGCCAGTCTCTGTGCCGGAGGCCCGCCGCTGTTGCTGCCCCCAGCTAGGTTGTCCCCTCCAATCGTACTCAAACCCGAGTACCTATTTTCCAGGTTGCACGGTCACAGGGTACTCTCTAGCCCCTGCTTCTGCCCCTTGCCCTTCCTAACTGTGACCCACTTGTCCTGCCTCCTGTGGTTTGGGAGTGACTACCTCCCTGTAGCTCCTCTCTATGACCTCCTCACTCTCCCAGACCAGACGGAGGTCATCGAGCTGCTGCTCCAGGTTCCTAACACAGTCCTTTAGCAGCCCCATCTCAACACATCTGGCGCAGATGTGGATGTCTGGAGGGCTATCAGATTCCCTGACCTCCCACATCTGACATCCAGAACAGTACACTGCCCTGGCCTTCATACTGCCCCCTTACACAGGATACAATATCAACACAATACAAAGTACACAACAAACTGCTTGGATCTGACTGCCAATCAGCTGCTTTCCCTGGTCCACTTCCCACCAATCAGCAGCTTCCTCAAAAAAAAAACCCCCTAACCCACTTCTCTTCTTCTCCAAATAGAATGTTATGGATTTTGGTAAAAACAAGCCCCGCGCTTGATTTTAAACCTTACCGGTCGAGTGTCACTCCTCCCCCTCCTCCTCTTCTTCCAACGGCTCCTGTGGGCCTCTGAAAAAACAAGCCCCGCGCTTGATTTTAAACCTTACCGGTCGGGTGTCGCTCCTCCCCCTCCTTCTCTTCCAACGGCTCCTGTGGGCCTCTGAAAAAACAAGCCCCGCGCTTGATTTTAAACCTTACCGGTCGGGTGTCGCTCCTCCCCCTCCTTCATCCAGTGAATTAGCCTCTACTGCCTTCTGTGGCAGAGAATTCTACAAATTCACAATTCTCTGGGTGAAAAGGTTTTTCTCATCACAGTTTGGCCTCCCCTTTATTCTTAGACAGTGGCCCCTGGTTCTGACCACCCCCAACATTGGGAATTTTTTTTACCAGCATCTAGCTTGTCCAGTCCGTTTATAATTTTACTTCGGAGTCACATGAGTGATTCCGTGAAGAACCCCGCCAGTTCGCATGCGCGTCAGTTACGTCAGCCGCATTGGCGCAAGCACCGGACTGGCAGGGCAGTGCTCCTGCCGGCGGTAAGTTAAACCTAGAAGGTAAGTTTCTTTTTACTTACCAGGGGTTTTGTTCAAGCAGGAGCCTCTCTTCACAGCAGTTTCCTGCCAAATTTATTGCAGAGCCTGACGAGTGAGCCGGCTATAGACTGTGGGGAAACCCTGGTAAAAGCTTGGGTTTTGAGATAAGCAGACATTGACAAGGCAGTCAGTGGCTTCCAGCCTGCGGGGATGCCGTGGAGTGGCAAGTACGTAATGCCAGAGTCGCTGACAGTGCGGTCAGCGGCTCACAGACACGTTGGTCCCCAGGCTGGGAGTAAAATTGGTGGAGGAGAGGACTCGTTCAGCCCTATTGGACTCGGGTGAGTCAGGCTGCAAGGGTTTCTAATAATAAGGGTAGTTTTGCATGTATTCTATAGTACTTTTTAACCCTTCACAGGTGAAGCTCTACACTGCAAAATTAAATTAGTGAGACTACACTGTAATAGCACGCCTATGGGACAGGCCGCGCCAGCAGTGCCTAGGAAAGGGCTGCTTCATGTGTAAAAGCGAAGGCCTACGGGAGAGCCGTGCCAGCAGCGCCCGGGACAGGGCTGCTTCATGTGTGAAAATGCCGGACTACGGGAGAGCCGCGCCAGCAGCACCTGGGACAGGGCTGCTTCATGAGTGAAAGCGCCGGCCTACGGGAGAGCCACGCCAGCAACGCCTAGCACAGGGCTGCTTCATATGAACAAGTGCCGGCCTCTACGAGAGGCAGCGCCGGCAATGCCTGGGACAGGGTTGCTCAAGGTAACACATAAGTCTGCTAGGCCCATGGAGTCGGGGGAAGTTTCCCCACCGGGGCTGGATAGCAAAATAATAGGCCCACGGAGTCGAGGGAAGATTCCCCACCGGTGCTAGATAGTGCAATTGAACGACTACCCCAAATGCATCAACTATTGCATACAGTCCTCCAGCAGGGCACACTCCAGCAGGCGGAGTGTCAGCGCCACCCTGAACAAAAGGCGCCAGCAGCACCTAGTAGAGGGCTGCTTGATAGCACCTTCACGGATGATGAGGTGCGTGCCATGGGTCATCAGAGACCCCGACTCTGATGGTAAGGTTTAGCCAAATGTTCCATCTCTGCAGGCCACACCAGCAGCGCCAGTTGACAGAGCTGCTTCATGTCTCCCTCTTGGAGGCGGAGACCAGGACGGGTCAGTGTCCTGCTGACGCAGAGTCTCAGGGAATGGCCGTGGGGCATACCCCAAGGGATGAAGGGCACGTGTCAGAGGTACCCTTTCCTGACAACAAAGTTGCCATCCCAGCTGAATGTTCCATCCTGGTACAGGTCCAATGGGGCCGTATCAGCACAGGTATTCTGCGGCCTGCGGCAGCTCCTGTTTAGGGCTGGCTACGAATCGCCCTCTCTGAGGAGGGGAGTGCGAAAGGTCAAGATGTAACTGACTCCAGGCTCTAAAGAGATCGATGGAACATACTGGAGCACATATGTGCCGGCAATGAACAGCACCAACAAGAGGATGTGAGAGCCAGACGCCGAATCTGTTATTCAGGTAAGGCCTATTCAACAGGGGAAAAAACCTGACAGCCGGATCAATTAAGGCCAACAGCGGGCAAAGGTTCCTCATTTCAAAATGCAGCCCAGGAGCTCATCGGCAGTAAGCGGTTCACTGGAGGTGGGGGCAGCATGACAGTTGGGTAGAAGTTCCATGCACTTCCGAAACATGGCTAAAGTGCACCACTCACAAGTCATAATATTTACAGGGTTACACAAAAGGCTGGAGAAACTCAGCGGGTGCAGCAGCATCTAAGGAGCGAAGGAGATAGGCGACGTTTCGGGTCGAGACCCTTCTTCAGACTGGTCAGGGATCAGGGAAACGAGAGATATAGATGGTGATGTGGAGAGATAAAGAACAATGAATGAAAGATATGCAAAAAAGTTTGGGATTATGGGCAGGGTTGTCTTTCAAGATGGGCTCGGAAATAGGGCCAGTGTTCTCGTGCAAAGCACCCATGGAATAATGGCAGGAATGGCCTGTTTATTATGAAAAATGGAGAGTGTCTGGCATATGAACTTTCCGAATTTGAAAACTTATTTTTCTGAATAACAACAGATTCATAAAGTTCTCAAAGATTCTATGCAGTTCCCATTACAGAGGTTAATAACAGTAAAACATGGGATAAACACGGATATGGGATAAACTGTTTGTTGCTCATTGGGATTTACCTTTAACTATTAATTAGCCTATGACTCCGCCCTGTGGCAAGAGTTTGTTCATAGCAACCTGTTATGAAACTGACCTATTTCATGAAGAGTAATTGGCAATATAGTAGCTGTGTTTCAGCTGTGCAAATAGAGGAACTGATATCGTGCAAAGTGGTGACCTCTCAAAGGACATGTAGATCATTGTTAACAACCTTATGCTATTATCAGCTGAAGCTACCTCAGTCACAATGAAGAACAAATAGTATTCAGCTCCAGTAGTTTGGTTGGTCGAATTCAGTCATTACAAACGGATGCTAAGAGCTCTAAGGTGAGAATTTCCGAATACCATCTCAAGATGGAGGTTCGCATGAGTTGCCAATTCTTCAGTTGTTGGTATCAACTAAATATATACACTAGATGCACTGCATGGGTAAAGGGCTATTGAGCGAATATACATGCTCAACTTCAAGTTGCTATGCTATGGTGGTGGCATAAGTTAGTCTCATGGCAATCAAGTAAATGTATCCTGTAATCATTTTCCTAATCTCCTCTGCCACTGGTGTATCATCAAGTTCAGATCGATGACAACACAGAATAGGTATTGGATCTCAAAGTATTATGAAAGTATGGTTCAATGGTATATCGAATATCGACATGTTGGATTCATGTTTATTCAGTGCTTGCAAAACTATGTGGCAAAACAGTGCGGAGAATACATTCTTGCTACAAAAAGGAGGAATGTTCTTTTATGTCTTCCTCCATTTTGCCTCATTAATCAGGTCTTGAAACAGTCAGCAAGACATCGATTTAGGTTTTTGTACTGTCTGACTGGCTAAGCAGCCATGTTGCCTACTTTCATCAGGCATAATAATACAACCATATACGGTTATTCTAAAAAACAAAAACTTTGCTGGTTCAAACTGTGGTTCGGGAAACCGGGCTCTGCATAACAAAACAGTTATTGACTTACACATTCTGAATGGACTGCCTTCCGGCTCAGGTTGTCATATCAATCCATGAATGTGCTCACTACAGAGTGCAGGGATAGCACCGAAAGAGCAGTACATTCCTATTGATGGGGATCACAAGCAGTTGTTCAATGGTAGTGTTACATTTAATACGGTACAGATTACTGACGTCTTCCAGTACATTCTTAAATGGTCTTTGACAATAATTCAGTTATAGAGCCACTACAGCTGCAGCAAACGGAAACCACTCTGTCTGGTTCAACCCCAGATATCGAGTTATAAAAGAGATCTTTACACAAATTATCCCGCTACAAGTATATGCAGTTTGGATATTGAAAATGTGTTAACAATACTTCACAGGGGGTTCCCGCTTAGTCATCCTTAGTCATGATACTAGTATCAGCACAACGAGGGCAAACATTGCAAACGCTGTGGCTAGATAGGATGGAATTGGCTGCAGGTACCATTACATTTTACATTCTGATCTACACAAGCAGAGCAGACCAGGGGTGGCAGGATTTATGATCATATTTTTCAGACATGTCCCCACGGACCACGTCACTTAAATATGGGAGGACTGCTTGCTAAATATATCAAGTCCACCAGAAACCTAAGAATGGGAATCACCATTGTTTATTAAGCAACAAACAACCACACAAGGAAAGGTCGGTTCAGACTATTTCAAGGTGGCTGCAGCGGATTTGGTTTGTGCAGTATTTACACTGACGATTGTACATCACAATCCATCCAGGGCAGCATCAACGTCATGCCAGGGCAATGGACATTCCAACAACCATATCCTCGCGACACCTCAGGCTGGTCAACTGAATTGCTTTTTATTTATTTTTTACCATAAGGCCGGTACTGACCCGGGCTATTTGCCCATATTCTGTTTGCATCCTCCACTTTAGCCTCCCCCCCCTGAGATACGGGGGTTGCTATTGATTTCTTTCTTTATTAACGTAAATCATTAATACATTTGAATCAATGTCATGCTTAATCATTTTTGATTATCACTCATCCTGAGTCAAATCGATGCAGTGAGACACCAGGATTTGAATCTGTGGCATGAAATCACAGGGCTTTGAACCCTTCACGGAATCACTCACGCGACTCTGAAGTAAAATAGTAAGATTATACGTGAACTTACAAGTTTGAAGTTTGATCCTGATTTTATGAGGAATTACGTTGGTGATTACGTGCTCTCCACACCCAACCCTCTCTCACAAAGGTCTTCTGGTAGTTCTCAAGTTGCTAATCTTACTATGTTAACTTTGATTTTTGTTATCTGTGATTTCATACCCGCTGCTTTGAAGATTGACAGGCATGCGAATTGGTGGGGTTCTTCATGTAATCACCAAATGTAACTCTTCATAAAATCAAGATCAAATTTCAAACTGGTAAGTTCTCGTTTAATCTTACCGTACCGTCAATACTGTACAAAAATGTTATATATGAATGCACAAAGTATTATAAATAAAGTGAATTAACTTGAGGCTTGAAAGTATGATGTTGTGGGAATTATAGAAACATGGCTGCAAGACGGTCAGAGCTGGGAACTGATTGTTCAGGGGTATACATCCTATTGAAAAGACAGACAGGTGGGCAGAGGGTGGTGGGGTGGCTCTGTTGGTAAGGAATTAAATTCAGTCCCTTGTGAGGGGTGACATAGAAACTGAAGATGTAGAGTCATTGTGGATAGAACTGAGATATCTACAGGCCCCCAAACAGTATCCAGGAGATAGGGTGCGAGTTGCATCGGAGTTAAAATTAGCATGTATCAAAGGTAATGCTACGTTGGTTATGGGAAATTTCAACATGCAGGTAGATTGGGAAAATCAGGTCGGTACTGGATTCCAAAAAAGGGAATTTGTAGAGTATCTCTGAGATGGATTCTTAGAGCAGCTTGCACTGGAGCCTACCAGGAATATTCTGGATTTAGTGTTGTGTAATGAACTGGATATGATAAGGGCTCAAAATAAAGGTCATGCCCATAATGTGTTAAGTTTTAAACTGAAATTTGAGAGGGAGAAGGTAAAATCGGAAGTGTCAGTATTGCAGTTGAACAAAGAGGACTATGGAGGCATGAGGGAGGAGCTGGCCAAAGTTGACTGGAAAGGGACCCCAACAGGGATGACGGTGGAACAGCAATGGCAGATATTTCTGGAAATAATCCAGAAAATGCTGGATCATTTCATTCCAAACAGGAAGAAAGATTCTAAGGGGAGTAAGAGGTGACCATGGCTGACAAGGGAAGTCAAGGATAGTATAAAAATTACAGAGAAGACGTTTTTAAAAAAAATAACGTACAAAGCTGAGCGGGAAGCTAGAGGATTGGGTAACTTTGAAGGGGCTGTCCCACTGGTGGCGACCTAAAACTGCTCTGCGAGATTAAAGAGTTTGGTGTGCCCTTGACTACTCAAACTCCAGCATGGGTGACACAATGGTCCTAGGGAAGTCCTAGAGGTCACTACTGGAACTCTCCTTCATGCTTGATAGAGGTTCCCGAATACATGTGCCTCAGCTAGGTCGCAGAAAAATTTTCAGGGCATGTAAAATTGGTTCGGCATGGTTCTTTTTTGACTGGCGTAGTGCAGTGAAGTGGATTGCCTATTTAAGGTTACAGGCAGACGACAGGGCAACAGAGGAGAAGAGAGAAAGAGGCGGTACAGGCAATCTCTCCCTTCGCTGACTCGGGGGGCATTTTAGATTGGCCTCCTTTAGGAGAGTTGTGTTCAGGACCAGGAAAACCGACCTGTAGGTAAAATGCCCCGCTAAACTCTTGTTATAACTGCTTAAAAGTGACTCTGCTCCTTCTCCCTCCGCCCTGCTGTCTCCCCCCCTCCCCCCTCCCCCTTCTCCTCGTCCATCCCCCCCCTCTTCTCTGTGCCCCGTTGTGGGTGGCTGGGTGGTTATCTTGAGTGACCCTCTAGCTCCCTCCCGGCCTTTCTACCTCCTCCCCCCCCGGAGGTTCGTCTTGCCCCCCCTATTCAGCGTTTCTGCTGTCGTGCGCTCTCCTCCGTCGCTCTTGTTTTCTTTCACTTATATTCTTTGTGATGCGCCCCATGGTCTCGACCACATGGCGAGTTGCGCTCATTTTTCATTTTTCCGTGCCTACATCTCGCTACATCTCTCTCCCCCCTTTCGCTCTCCCCCCCAAACTCCTCTCGCCCCCCCCTATCTGCTCCCCCCCCTGTGCTCGGCCCCCCACCTTGTCCAGAGCTAGAATCCCAAAGGGTGGGGGGGGGGGGGGCGGGGGGGGGGACCCAGGTTATACTCCCCCCCAGTTAGACTTACCGAGTCACTATTTCTCCTCCCCTCATTTCGCTCTTCAACCTCATGTCCCCCCTCTCCCATCCTACGCCCTACAATATGGCCAAAAGCACAGCTGTCAAACAAACAATACATATGAGCTTGCATACCCGTCCACTCCACAATTAACTTTTTCCCCTCCGCGTTCCACCTCTCCTCTACTAATCCGTCTGAACGACTCATGCTACCTCCCTTCCAACTTCTACACACCCCCCCATTCTCTCCCCCCCCCTAATCGCTCTCCCCCCTATTCTCCTCTTCTCTCCACCCACCTTTCCTCACCCCCATCTTATTCCTTTCTCACCCCCTATCTCTTCATCCCCTCCCCCCTAATCTATCTCGCCCCCCCATTCTTCCCCCCCCCTTTCTCCACCGCCCCTCCCTACTACTTCGTTGTCTTCTCCCCCCCCCATTCCTCTCTCCCCCCTTTCCTCTCCCGTCTTATCTAAACTCCCCCCCCCTTTCCTATCCCACCCCCCCTTTCTCTCTTCCTCCCAATTCCCCATTCATTTTCATAACTCCCATACCTTATCAACCCAGATCATTTCCTTCTCCTCCCCCCCAACATCACTTCTCCCACCATCTGTAATGATTGGAAGTCGGCCCCATTCCTTTAATACTACTTGCCCCCCCCTTTCTTCCATCCCCCCTTTCTCCCCCTCCCTTTTCTTCCCTCTCATCTTTCACATACTCTTCCCCCCCCTTCTCCCTCCTCCAGTCTAATTTTCTCATTACTTTCACCTCTCTATTTCTAAATCTCTCATCTCCCCTCCCCTATAATCTTTCTCTCCCACACTATTACTCTCTCCCCCGATTCTCGGGCAGTCAGCTACCTTCTCTTCCCCCACACCAAAAACAGCTTCCCTCGCCACTTTCCCCATCACTCCCCCCCCCCTTCTTCCCCCCCCCTATCAACCCCCTCAACACCCCGCTTCTCCCCCCCACCTTTCTCCCACTCCACTTTTAGCCACCAACAATTTCTACAAACCATGATGAACCCCACATTTATACCAATCCCTTTCTTTGATACAACCCCAAGTCGATCAACAACCCACACAATGACTCATCCCTCACCCCTTTATAGATAACACAAAACTTTCTCCTCCAACCATTGTATAACGACCAGCCCATTTATCAGCAAAACACTTTATAATAAAAAATCCATTTATAATCCACCACCTGGATTTCTTTCTATAATTAACCCAACTTTATAAAAAAAATAACTTTCTAAGAAAAACAAGACCTTAATCACGCCAAACTCACCCCCTTTATTCGCCTACAACATTACTACTAACTAACAATTGGATAAATCCCAACCAATTTAGCATCAAAAACAGTTAAGCATAACGCCAATTGTAAGAAGAAACAACTTATTCATACACCACGTTATAATCACACCCCAGTTATCCTCATCCCAAGTTATACTACCCCCCCAGTTATTAAGACACACCAAATTTCATCACTACCACCCAAATTTACTCATCCCACCCCTTTATCTACTCAACCCAATGTATTCATAAACCCATTTCTCTCCTACCACCCCCCAATTTAATACTAATAAAACACCGTTTATCGGCCTCCCACATTTATAATCACAAAAGGAAGCATAAACGAAAGGTATAAGAAAAAAAAGGGATAAGAAAGGGAAAGGAGAAGAAATAAATAAAGGGAAATAAAAAAAAAGAAAAAAAAAAGGTAAAAAAAAACAAGTGAATATTAAAAAAAAATGGAGAATAAAAAAAAGGTATGAAGAAGAAAAGGGAAGAAAAAAAAAAAGGTTATAATAAAAAAATTTATATAATAAAAAATTAGAATCAAAAACAAAATTATAAGAAAAAAAAAATGTAGAATAACAAGAAAAAAAAAGGATAAGAAAACACATGATAATAAAACCAAATTTATAATAAAAAAAATGTATATAAGAACCAAACAATTATACACAAGAGAACAACCCCCTTTTTACTAACCAGTTTAGCTATAAATATACGAGACGCGATATATCCCACTTTACAAAAAAAACACAATCTCCGAACTAGAATGGTATTTTATGACAGTTAACTCGCGGAATAGGATGCCACACTGGGACAGCCCCTTTAAGGATCAACAGAAGGTGATTAAAAACGCAATACAGGCAGAAAAGATGAAGTATGAAGGTAAGCTAGCCAATAATATAAAGGAGGATAGTAAAAGCTTCTTCAGGTATGTGAAGAGGAAAAAAATTGTTAACACAAATGTGGGTCCCTTGAAGAAAGAAACAGGTGGATTTATTATGGGGAACAAGGAAATGGCAGGTGAGTTGAACAGGTGCTTTGGTTCTGTCTTCATTAAGGAAGACACAAACAATTTCCCAAATGTACCTAGAGACAGAGGAGGAACTGAAGGAAATTCATATTAGTCAGGAAATGGTGTTGGGTAGACTGATGGGACTGAAGCTGATAAATCCCCAGCGCCTGATGGTCTGCATCCCAGGGTACTCAAGAAGATGGCTCTTGAAATTGTGGACGTATTGGTGATCCATATTCCAATGTTCTATAGATTCTGGATCAGTTTCTGTGGATTGGAGTGTAACTAATGTTGTCCCGCTTTTCAAGACAGGAGGGAGAGAGAAAGCAGATAATTATAGACCACTTAGCCTGACATTGGTGGTGGGGAAGATGCTGGAGTCGATTATTAAAATGTGATAGCGCCGCATTTGGATAGGAGTAACAGGATCAACCCGAGTCAGCATGGATTTACGAAGGGTAAATCATGCCTGACAAATCTTTGTGAGGATGTAACAAGTAAAATGGACAAGGGAGAGCCAGTGGACGTAGAGAACCTGACTTTCAGAAAAGTGTTTTTGACAAGGTCCTCAACACAGGAGATTATGGGGAAAATAAATCACATGGAATTGGGGGTAGATATGACATGGATTGAAAATTGGTTGGCAGACAGGAAACAAAGATTAGGGATTGAAACACGGGACTCTGTCAGAATGGCAGGCAGTAACCTAGTAGGGGAGTCTGCAAGGCTCGTGCTGCTGGAACCCAGCTATTTACAATATGCATTAATGACTTGGACGAAGGAATTAATAGTGACATTCACAAATTTTTTTGTCAGATTACACAAAGATGATGGCATGTGAACTGTGATGAGGAGCTATGAGGATGCAGGTGATTTGGACGGTGGGTTGAGTAGGCAGATGCATGGCAGATTCATGCAGATGCCAGTATAATATGATAAATGTGAGGTTATCACACTTTGGTGGCAAAGAAACGGAAGACAGATTTAATATCTGAATGGTGTCAGATTTTGGAAAAGGTGAAGTACAATGAGACCTGGGTGTCCTTGTACATCAGTCACTGAAAGTAAGCATGCAGGTACAGCAGGCAGTGAAGAAAACTAATGGCATGTTGGCTTTCATAACTAGAGGAGTTGAGTATTGGAGCAAAGAGGTCCTTCTGCACTTGTACAGGGCCCTGGTGAGACCACACCTGGGGAATTGTGTGCAGTTTTGGTCTCCTAATTTGAGGAAGGACATTCTTGCTATTGACGGATTGCAGTGTAGGTTCACAAGATTAATTCCGGGATGGCAGGACTGTAATATGATGAGTGAATGGAACGACTGGGCTTGTATTCACTGGAATTTAGGATGAGAAGGGATCTTATACAAACATACAGTATAACGTTATTAAGGGATTGGACAAGCTAGATGCAGGAAACATGTTTCCAATGTTGGGGGAGTCCAGAACCAGGGGCCACAGTTTAAGACTAAGGGGTAGTCAATTTAGAACTGAGGTGAGGAAACACATTTTCACACAGAGATGTGTGAATTTGTGGTATTCTCTGCCACCGAAGGCAGTGGAGGCCGATTCACACTTATGCATTCAAAAAGAGTTAATGTAGTCTTAGGGGCCTAGCGGAATCGAATGTATATCGGGCGAAGACAGGAACTGATTGCTCGAAGGCCCCGAATGGCCATCTCCTGCACCTATTGCTATGTAACGATGTATAACAAGTTATATAATTTTCAAGGCTGAAAATCTCAAAGACAAGAGGCAAAGCTTTAAGGTGAGAGGGGAAAAGCTAAGGTGGGATGTGCAATTTTTAATGAAAAAGTGATGGGAGCCTGGATTGCCAGGGTGGTAGATATGATAATGGCATTAAAGAAGCTTTTAGAGAGGTACGTGGATATGTAAGGATTGGAGAGGTCTGGATCATGTGCAAGCAGACGAGATGAGCATATGTTTGCATCATGTTTGGCTCAAACATAAAGGATAAAGGGCCTGTTCCTGTGCTGTACTGTTCTATGTTCTTTGCTCAAAGTGAAGAGATAAAGCATTTGGCTGCTCAAGCATACGCTTGTATCAGATTTTAGCTGATTTGATTGTAACCTCAACGCAATTTCCAAACTGCCCCAAGTATCCTTTCTCTTGAAAGATATCTGTCTAGTTCTACATTAAAAATGTTTAAATTCTCTGCTTCCACCGGTGTTTGCAAAATATATTTCCCAAGACTCAGAGCCCTCCAGTAAAATAATGTTCACATCAACCTTGCTTTCAATGGATAACTATTTATTTAAAAACAGTGACATCTTTCTCTTGCAAGAGGAAACATTTTTTCCACATGTACTCTGCCAAGACCACTCCGGATTTTATAGGTTTCAATCAAATTGATTGTCTTTCTAATAAAATGTGGTGAATACAAGCCAAACCTGATCAGCCTTTTATCATAAGACAACGGATGCGAAGCTTTGTAAAACATTGTTCTGCATAGCAACAGGGATACATGGTCCATATGTATGTTTTATAGAACTATGTGTGAAATTTGAAGGACATTGCCAAGGTCAGCATTCATTGTCCGTCCCCAGATGACGTTCATCAGCCAACATCTTGAACCACAGCAGTTCATGTGGAAATGCCTGCATCATAATATTCCCAGTAGTAATTAATATGGTCATTAGATGCCAGATTTACCAGTAACTACCACAGCATGTGAATTAATAACAAACAAGCAAAATATATATATATATATTTATAAATATATATATATATATATATTGTTGCTTAAAATCATCTTAACTACATGGGAAGAACTCTAGCTGTGGATAACAGAAGAATGTATAAAACAATGGGGAGCAGATACTGAACAAATGCTCTGACTGGAAAATGTATCTGAAAAATTGATGAGTGATACACATTATGTAACACAGTCAAAAAGTATGAGCAAGTTTAATAATCTTGTCCTTAGTCTTAATGAGATTTGATCATTTAGGTGATTTAGGAGCTTTTTTTGCTTTAACTGCAATGTCCTTGAGGGAGCAGTGGTGAGATACATCTACAGACTAAAGCTAGACTAAAGTTGATACAAAAGTTAGTACTTTTGTAGATAGTGAAGAAGGTTGTGAACAATTGCAGCAGGATCTGGATCAATTGGCCAGGTGGGCAGAGGAATGCTTGATGGAATTTAATAAAGAGATATATGAGGTGTTGCATTTTGGGACATGGAACAGGGACAGGACCTACACAGTAAATGGTAGGCCTCTGGGTAGTGTTGTAGAGCAGAGGGATCTAGGAATACAAGTGCATGGTTCCTTGAAGGGCGAGTCGCAGATAGATAAGGTGGTCAAAAAGGCTTTTGGCACTTTGGCCTTCATCAGTCAGAGTATTGAGTATAGAAGTTGGGAGGTCATGTTGCAGTTGTATAAGACGTTGGTGAGATCACATTTAGAATATCGTGTTCAGTTCTGGGCACCACATTTTGGGAAATATATTGCGAGCTTGAAAGGGTTCAGAAAATATTTTCGAGGAATGACTAGAGGGTGTGATCTATAGGGAGATGTTAAGTAGGCTGGGTCTCTATTCCAAGGAGCATAGGAGGATGAGGGGAGATCTTATAGAGGTATACAAAATCATGAGAGGAATAGATCGGGTAAATGCAGTCTTTTACCCAGAGTAGGGGAATTGCGAACCAGAGGACATAGGTTCAAGGTGAAGGCGATAAGATTTAGTTGAGGCTGGGACTATTCCATCATTTAGGAAACAGTTGGACAGGTGCTTGGATAGAACAGGTTTGGAGGGTTATGAACCAAGCGCAGGCAAGTGGTACTATAGGGTAGCTGGAACATAGTTGGTCGGTGTGGGTGAGTTGGGCCGAAGGGCCTGTTTCCACGTTATCACTATGAATCTATGACGGTTGTAGTGTTGTATATGTGAGGAAGATTTTCCCACAGAATTATGAAGGAGGGAATTTAAAAATTCTATTCCTTTAAAGATGAAAAACTAAAAGACTTCCATGTAAGGATGGTGCTCAAACATAGTCACATTAGAAATGGGAACAGGAGTAAGCAATTCAACATTTGCGAGTCTGTTCTTCTTTTCAGCAACACTATTTCCCTTCCCTATCCCCACCTCCTTGCATTTTGAGTCAAAGAGTAATTGCAATACAGAGTGGAAACAGGCCCTTCTGCCCAACGGATGTGTTGGCTCTGGAGAGGATCCAGAGGAGGTTTACAAGAATGATCCAAGGAAAGAGTAGGTTAACCTATGATGAGCATTTGTCAGCACTGGGCCTGTACTTGCTGGAGTTTAAAAAGAATGAAGGGTGACCTCATTGAAACATACAGAATAGTGAAAGTCTTGAATAGAGTGGAAGTGGAAAGGATGTTTACACTAATGGGAGAGTCTAGGACTAGAGGTCATAGCCTCAGAATTAAAGGATGTTCTTTTAGGAAGGAGTTGCAGATACTTTATTTAATCAGAGGATGGTGAATCTGTGAAATTCTTTGCCACAGAAGGCTGTAGAGGCCAAGTCAGTGGATGTGTTTAAGACAGAGATAGATACAGTGGCTTGCAAAAGTATTCATACCCCTTGAACTTTTCCACATTTTGTCACGTTACAACCACAAACGTAAATTTTATTGGGATTTTATGTGATAGACCAACACAAAGTGGTGCATAATTGTGAAGTGGAAGGAAAATGATACATGGTTTCCAAATTTTATTACAAATAAAAAACTGAAAAGTGTGGCGTGCAAAAGTATTCAGCCCCCCTGAGTCAATACTTTGTAGAACCACCTTTCACTGCAATTACAGCTGGAAGTCTTTTGGGGGTGTGTCTCTACCAGCTTTGCACATCTAGAGATTGAAATTTTTGCCCACTTTTCTTTGCAAAATAGCTCAAGCTCAGTCAGATTGGATGGAGAACATCTGTGAACAGCAATTGTCAAGTCTTGCCATAGATTCTCAATTGCATTTAGGTCTGGTCTTTGACTGGGCCATTCTAACACATGAATATGCTTTGATATAAACCATTCCATTGTAGCTCTGGCTGTATGGTTAGGGTCGTTGTCCTGCTGGAAGGTGAACCTCTGCCCCACTCAAGCCTTTTGCAGACTCTAACAGGTTTTCTTCCAAGATTGCCCTGTATTTGGCTCCATCCATCTTCCAATCAACTCTGACCAGCTTCCCTGTCCCTGCTGAAGAAAAAAGCTTTCCCCCACAGCATGATGCTGCCACCACCATGTTTCACAGTGGGGATGGTGTGTTCAGGGTGATGTGCAGTCTTATTTTACCGCCACACATAGCGTTTTGCATTTAGGCCAAAAACTTCAATTTTGGTCTCATCAGACCAGAGCACCTTCCTCCACGTGTTTGCTGTGTCCCCCACATGGCTTGTGGCAAACTGCAAATGGGTCTTCTTATGGCTTTGTTTCCAACAATGGCTTTCTTCTAGCCACCACTCTTCCATAAAGGCCCGATTTGTGAGTGCACGACTAATAGTTGTCCTGTGGACAGATTCTCCCACCTGAACTGTGGATCTCTGCAGCTCCTCCAGAGTTACCATGGGCCTCTTGGCTGCTTCTCTGATCAATGCTCTCCTTGCCTGGCCTGTCAGTTTAGGTGGACGGCCATGTCTTGGTAGGTTTGCAGTTATGCCATACTCTTTCCATTTTCGGATGATGGATTGAACAGTGCTCCATGAGATGTTCAAAGCTTGGGATTTTTTTTATAACCTTTAAACTTCTCCACAACTTTATCCCTGAACTGTCTGGTGTGTTCCTTGTACTTCATGATGCTGTTTGCTCACTAATGTTTAACAAACCTCTGAGGCCTTCACAGAAGAGCTTTATTTATACTGAGGTTAGATAACACACAAGTGGACTCTATTTACTAATTAGGTGACTTCTGAATTGGTTGCACTGGATTTTATTTAGGGATATCAGATTAAAGGGGGCTGAATACTTTTGCACGCCACACTTTTCAGTTTTTTATTTGTAAACAAAATTGAAAACCATGTATCATTTTCCTTCCACTTTACAATTATTCACCACTTTGAGTTGGTCTATCACAAAATCCCAATAAAATATAGTTACATTTGTGGTTGTAACATGACAAAATGTGGAAAAGTTCAAGGGGTATGAATACTTTTACAAGCCACTGTAGATTTTTGATTAGTACAGGTGTCAGAGTTGATGGGCAAAAGGCAGAAGATTGGGAGTTTGGAGGGAGAGATAGATCAGCCATGATTGAATGGTGTAGACTTGATGGGCCGAATGACCTAATTCTTACTTACTGTCACATATGACATGACCTTATGAACTTGCTCACACTGGCCAACATGTCCCAGCTGCACTAATCCCACCTGCCTGCATTTAGCCTATATCCCATTAAACCTGTCCAATTAAAGCTTTCTAACTGTTAATTAAATAATAAGAAATCTTCAATTTCCTTCTTGAATAAGCTCACTGACTGATCCTCCACATGCTCAGAAATACAAAACTCCAAAGATTCACCATCTTCAAAGTAAAAGTAATGTTTCCTTATTTTGGGCTTAACTGGCTAATTCCTTGAGCTGAGTTCTCATTCTGAACTTCTCAGTCAGGAGAAACAACTTTCCTACATCTAACCTCTAGAGCTTTCAATGAATTTTGAATATTTCAATGGTTACCAGCCATTCTTTGAAATTCTGGAAAATAGCCAAACCTATTCAGTTTTTCCTCACATTACAGGATTCAGAGGTATGTTGGAGATGAAGGTGTTTCCAGGGACTCCCCAGAACGGCCTTCTACCCTCTCTAGACCTCTTTATTTCCAGCTGCCGGTGTGACATGAACCATCTCAACTTTTCCACTCCCCTTACTTATTCCAACTTCACCCCCTCTGAACGTACAGTTCTCTGCTCACTCTGCAGCAACCTTGACATTATAATCAAACCCGCCGACAAGGGAAGTGTCGTGATAGTCTGGCACACTGATCTCTATTGGGTTGAGGCCAGGCGAGAACTCTCAGACACCTCCTCCTACTTATTCTTGGACCATGATCCCATAGATGAGCACCAAGCCTTAATCTCAAACACCATTACTGATTTCATCACTTCTGGCTGTCTGCCTTCCACATCCTCCAACCTTATAATTTCCCAGCCGCGCATAGCCTGTTTTTACCTCCTCCCCAAATCCACAAACACAACTGCGCTGGCAGACCCATTGTTTCAACCTGCTCTTGTCCTCGTACCTCAACTCCATCCTATCCTCCCTGGTCCTATCTCTCCCGACCTATGACCAAGCTACCTCACATGCCCTTCGTCTCTTAAATGACTTCTGCTTTCCGAGTCCCCACTCCCTCATCTTTACTGCGGACATTCAGTTACTCTGCACCATCCCCCACCAGGAAGTCATAAAGCCCTCAGTTTCTTCCTTGACCGCAGAATCAACCCGTTTCCCTCTCCTAATACTCTACTCCACCTAGCGGACCTGGTCTTCACCCTCAACAACTTCTCGTTTGACTCCTCCCACTTCCTCTAAGGTGTAGGTATGGGCACCTGCATGGGCCCCAGCTTTGCCTGCCTCTTTTTAGGGTACGTTGAACAATTCCTGTACCAGGCGCACACTGGTCCTATCCCCAAACGCTATCTCCGTTACATTGATGATTGCATTGGTGCTACTGCCTGCACCCATGCAGAACTCATGGACTTCATCAATTTCACTACCAATTTTCATCATGTACTCAAATTTACTTGGACCATCTCCGACACCTCCCTCCCTTTCTTGATCTCACAGTCTCCATTACAAGAAACAGACTATTGACTGGCGTCTATTATAAACTCACTATCTCCTACAACTATCTAGAGTACACTTATTCCCACCTTGCTTCCTGCAAAGACTATCCCCTACTCCCAATTCCTCTGTCTATGCCGCATCCTCCCAGGATGAGGTGTTCCATACTAGAACATCAAGGGTGTCCTCATTCTTTATGGAACGGGGGTTCCTCTCTCCCATCATAAATGAGACCCTCATTCGTGTCTCCTCGGTACCCAGCAGCTCCGCCTCCCCCTGGTCACAACAGAGACTAGGGGGAGGAGGACTCTGGGGAGTCCCTGGAAACACCTTCATCTCCGACATACCTCTGAATCCTGTAATGTGAGTCCCACCAGGAGGCGCCGCACGGTGGCAGCCTCGCCAACAGTCTGTCTTTTCATCTTTTTTTGTTATTTTTAGTGTGTTTTTAAAGTATGTGTTAATGTTCCTGGTTTGTTTTATCTGGGGTGGGGGAGGGGGTCGGGGGAAACTTTTTTCATTCTCTTACCTTGCCGGAGATGCGATTGTATTCCAGATAGTATCTCCAGTTGCTCTGCGGCCTGACATCATGGAGCTGGTGGCCTTTGCTCGGGACTGACTTTGAGCTCCACCGCGAGGATGTGCACTAACCATCGGAGCCAATCCCTTGTCTGGGATTGATGCTCCAACCACGGCCTGCGGAATTCACCATCGAGATGCTCGCAGTGTCGGGTTGAGACCGATGTCGAGAAGCTCCAAATGACACAAAAGGTTTAGACCAGCTATGACCCAGGGTGCAATCGCCCGGCACGGGGGAGCTGAGATTCCCCCATGATACAGGAACCTGATCGCCCCGACTCGAGGGCCCAAGCGCCACCGGCTACGGGAGCCTAGTTCGCCCCATCAACAGAAGGCTCGAGGCCCCGACCATGGGAGAAAAAAACTAAAGAAGGGAAGAGATTGAACTTTTTTCCATCTTCATTCACAGTGAGGAATGTGGAGGAGTCACTGTGGCTGACGTTTCTGTTAAAATGTATTTTGGTGTGTTCTGTTGCTTTTTATTGGTATAACTATATGGCAAATGAAATTCCTCGCATGTTGCAAAACATACTTGGCTAATAAATTATTATTTTGATTATGATTATGATTAGTCCTTAACTTTCACCCCATCAGCCGTCGCATACAACACATAATCCTCCAAAATTTCTGCCACCTCCAACGGGATCCCACCACTAGCCACATTTTCCTATCTCCACCCCTTTCCACCTTCCGCAGAGACTCGTTCATCTGCAACTCCCTGGTTAACTCATCACTTCCCACCCAAACCAACCCCTCCCCAGATATCTTCACTTGCAACCGCAGAAGAGGCAACACCTGTCGCTATACCTCCTCCCTCGACTCTGTCCAGGGACCCGACAGTCCTTATAGATTAGGCAGGAGTCCACTTGCACTTCCTCCAACCTTATCTACTGTATCCTTGTTCATGATGTGGACTTTTAAACATCGGCGAGACCAAAAGCAGACTGGGTGATCATTTCGCGGAACGCCTTTGTTCAGCCCACCTGAACCAACCTGATCTCCCGGTTGCAGGACACTTTAATTCTCCTTTAGTTCTCCTTCCTATTCCTTCACACAGACCTTTCTGTCCTCGGTTTCCTCCATTGTCTAAGTGAGGCTAAACACAAATTGGAGGAACAGCATCTCATATTTCACATGGGCAGCTTACAGCCCAATGGTATGAATATTGATTTTTCTCACTTCAGGTAACCCCGACATTCCCTCTATCTCTATCCCTCCCCCACCCATGTCGCACTAGCTTCTCATTTTCAGCTTACAATGGACTGCTTCCTTTGTTATTGTAACCTTTTTGCATATCTTTGATTCATTGGTCTTTATCTCTCCACATTACCATGTATATCTCTCGTTTCCCTTATCCCTAACCAGTGTGGAGAAGGATCTCGATCTGAAATGTCAACCATTCCTTCTCTCCAGAAATGCTGCCTGTCCCGTTGAGTTACTCTAGCTTTTTGTGTCTATCTTCGGTTTAAACCAGCATCTGCAATTCCTTCTTACACATATTTCCCTTGTCCTTCCCAGAAGTGGAGGTCACTTATTTGATAGGTACTGAAAAGAAAATCTTGACATGTTTCAGCAGTTAATTTTAAAGTTGGCACTTAATGGTGCTCTGGTATTGAAGCTGGGTACTCATTTAAGGTGGTGGATGAGCAGAACATTATGAACACAGAATGGCTGTCATCTCATTCAAAAGATCAATGAAAAAAAAAAGCAGAAGCAACATTCCAGATGTTTAAAAGAAGAACTTTCAGGAATAAAAATATTGCTCACTAGCACCTTTTAGTCTCATGCAGAAAGATAGATAACAACAGGACAATGTATGGATTTCACAATTCATTCCCATATGTTTCTGCTGTGCTCATAACTACAAGTTGGATTTACCACCGTTTTAATATGCTGTTCTGATGATGCATATATTTTATCACCATCTGGTGAATTACTTGCAAAATCCACTTACGGTGATTTATACATGCTGAGAAGCAGCTGGTGTAAATGTCCTCATAATCCATGTCAGTCCTTTAAACCTTTCTCTTTTCATTCTTGCTGCTCAGCAAGCCTTGCCATCCCTTGTATCACAATGCTGGCGGTGCGAGAATTACAATTAATGCTTCAACTGATGCAAAAAGGCTTGAATTACAGTTCCTTGCACAAGAAAATTGATGGCTTAGGCTTTACAGCAATATTTTTTCCAATGGCCATGTAAGCTCGCAGTTGACCATGCATTGCATGCAATGGTTGGCAGCGATATACATATGAAAGCCCAAGCGACTAACTAATAGCGGTTCATAAATCTTAGCCAAGGAGCTTTGATTAAAACTCTTGTTATTGAGCTTTAACAGAAAAATTGAACATAGTGAAAGAAAAGATTCCTGAATTTTCTGTTTGATACAAAATAGTAAAAAGGATTTCATAGCAATACACAAAAAGCAAGTGTAATGAAGCTGAATATTTGGCTCTCCATAAATGCATGTCTGATTCCGCTATACGATTGCTGTATGCATTTCCAACATTATTCCAGCTGCCTCTGATATTGAGATTCAGACATAGTTCCAGTAACCACTGCAGTTAATTAACTAACGTTCATTTGCAAAAACATTCTTTTAATGGTATAAGTTTTTTTTTCTTTCAGATTCTATTTTAAACATTGAGTAGGACATCTGTCACACTAAATATTTCAGATTTCAATGCCTGCTAAAGATAACAATAATCTTGTACAAAATGCATAATCATCTTTCACCAACAGCATGTATGTTTAGAGGTGGAAAGCTAAATTATTGAGTAAATTGTCAATCATGGATTTATATCCAAAAAATGCAGAGCGCTGTTAAAGAAACACATTAAATAAATTATACCTCCAGGTGAGTCATTTCCAATTGCTTTATTGTCAGACACAGGCTATTTTCTCCTTGAAGACAGCTTCCCAATATGTGCCCTCTCACATCCAGGAAGGGAAAATCATGCAATTTTGAGTTTTTTTTCCATTTTTTATATTAATTCTGCTTCATAGCCGACAGACTGGAATCACAATTCAAGTGCACTGCTCCCTAGAAATGTCACTTGGAGGTTTGATGGGATTATAGATTGCTGTACGTGGACGACCAGTCAAAAGATACAAAGAAAGCAAAGATAGCAAGGCTGATTTATTCTACTGATATAAATCATTTTTAAAAGGTTAAGGGGTGACCCTTATTTCCTTTGGTTGGATATTTGCACCTTTAGTATGGGTCAATCTATATGTATCATTATATAAGAGTATCAAAAGGCAAAGGCACCAAATGGATCTCAATCCATGTGTAAGAAGCAACTGCAGAAGCTAGTTTAAACTGAAGATAGACAAAAAAAAGTTAGAGTAACTCTGCGGGACAGGCAGCATCTCTGGAGAAAAGGAATGGGTGAGGTTTCGGGTCGACACCCTTCTTCAGAGGTTCTCGACCCGAAATGTCACCCATTCCTTCTCTCCAGGGATACTGCCTGTCCCGCTGAGTTACTCCAACTTTTTGTGTCTATCTTCAATCCACGACTAGTCTTCTCTGCCAGAAAGACAAAGTATTAGGATGTAATGGGGAAAGGTTACAGCAAAAGATTCCTCATAGTTGACGTGGATAAGCTTTTCCCATTGAGGGTAGGGAAGATTCAAACAAGAGGGCATGACATGAGAATTAAGGGACAGAAGTTTAGGTGTAACGTGAGGGGGAACTTCTTTACTCAGAGGGTGGTGGCTGTGTGGAATGAGCTTCCAGCAGAGGTGGTGGAGGCAGGATCGATTTTAACATTTAAAAGTAAAGTGGATAGGTATATGGACGTGAAGGGAATGGAGGGGTATGGTCTGAGTGCAGGTAGATGGGACATGGGGAAAACAAATGGTCGGCACGGACTGGAAGGGCCGAGAGGGCCTGTCTCCGTGCTGTAATTGTTATATGGTTATATGGTTATATCAGTCGAGGCCACAATTAGACAGACACAAAAAGCTGAAGTAACTCAGTGGGTCAGGCAGCATTTCTGGAGAAAGGGAATAGGTGACCTTTCAGGTCAAGAGCTGAGAGTCAGGGGAGAGGGAAACAAGAGATATGAAAAGGTACATTGTTTAGTCATTTGTTCAGTTTGCCCTGTGGTGAAGTTACCAGTGAGCAGCCCTTCAGCCATGAGCATTATCCAACCAAGTTGCTCTGACTCACAATTTTAATATTCTCCCACCATGTAAAGTAAATCCGAAATTGTGCCAAATGTGATGACTTCATGCAAAATTAATGAAACTTTCCTTATTAATTTGGGCTACAAGGTTGATAAGTTACCAACATTATTTAATCCATATTAATGCAGTTATCCAAAGTTATTAATGCATATGTGAGAAAGTGGGTTTTATGGTTAACTACTTGACCTGCTAAATTACTCCAGTACTTTGTGTTACAGTCATAGAGTGATACAATGTGGAAACAAGCCCTTCGACCCAACTTGCCCACACCAGCCAACATGTGGCTACACTAATCCCACCTGCCAGGAATTTGTCCATATCCCTCCAAATTTATCCTATCATGATTCCAGCATCTGCAGTTCATTGTGTTTCAATTTTTCCTTTATCCTGGATGGTTTTTAATATCATCCATGGAATTTTCTGTGATGAAGGAAGTGTACATTGCGTTAATTACAATTTATGTGCAGACCCGGCTTACAATTTTGTTTTAATTTTGTGATTGATGGCAAAACATTTTAACAGAGGAACAATATCTGCTTCAACAAATGTCATTAAATTACATCAATAGAGTCAGTTAACTAGAAGAGGGATTGTTGTATTCCTAAACAAGATCCCTGCATACTTACACTATCATGAACTGGAACACAAACTCAACACTCAGTTCAAGTTGTATTTCTAGTTTTGAAAATATAAATGGTATAATTTCAGTTTGATTAAATGGAGTAAAGCGATATTTCACTTTGAAAAAAAAGGTTATTGTATCTCATTGTCAACCCTTGCTAAAAAGGATTCACCAAGGGTGAATAAGAGAAAAACATTTGGACAGGAATCATCAGCTGCAGCTGAACAAGATTCACTGGAACTCTTTCAGCTATTTTTTTTATTAAGGACCTTGTAGAAAAGAATCAGAGACAAAGGATATGTCAATGTAATATAAGCTGCGGCTAGGTTTTACTTTTATGATATATCAGAGCAGTAATAAACCACTACTGTAAAGAGCAGTAAATCCTATACCTATCTTTTTTGATGTGGTTGGCTGTATGCGGCTCCAGTGAATAAAATCAGCCAGATGGTTTGACAGAAGTTTAATACAAAATCTTATTATGGTGGTTTGTTTTATGTGACTGCAGCTCACCATCTTCAGTGAAATTGAATGTTCCTTTTTGCATTATTAACCATCCCCCATTCCCCCCCCCCCCCCCCCCCCCCCCCCCCTCCAGCCCCCACCCCACCCCCCACCAGTTCGTCATCCTCCATGAGAGACAGGAGGAACCTGGCTAAGAGGTGCAGTTGCTACAGGAATCTGTTTGGGTCTAAGTTATGCCTGTCACTTTGTGTTATTTGCAGAACTCTTTATTTCAGTCCCACTTAAATCTTCCTTCCCTCATTTATTGATGGATTCAGGCTGCATTACTTCCTGCTATTGCCTGACCTATATATGAAGATGTATCACACATTCTGACATTTTATTCTACCCTCACCTGATCCAGGTCATCTCTAACTTTTCTCTCTCTGTAACTTTCTGTTTGTACTCCGTTCTATGAGAAGTATATAGTGGGCTTTTGCTGGAGTTTGTCACAATCTCTCACCAGGTTAATTGTAACGACTGATACACTTTAAGGAAGTACATCTGTTTGTATGTAAATATTTAATAAGCGTAGAGGCATAGTACAAAATCAGCCCCTTTGGCCCAACTTATCCATGTCAACAAAAATGTCTAAGCTCCTTCCACTTGCTTGAGTTTGGTCCATATCTGTCTGAACACTTTCCATCCATGTACCTGTCCAAATATCTTTTAAATATTGTAATTGTATGTGCCTCCATGGCTACATTTGGCATTGTGTTCCTTATACCCATTACCCAATGTGTGAAAAGGTTGCTCATCTGGTCTTTTTAAATCTTCCTCCTCTCACCTTAAATCTATGACCTCTAGTTTTAGACTCCACTGCCCTGGGGAAACATAGAAACATAGAAACATAGAAATTAGGTGCAGGAGTAGGCCATTCAGCCCTTCGAGCCTGCACCGCCATTCAATATGATCATGGCTGATCATCCAACTCAGTATCCCGTACCTGCCTTCTCTCCATACCCTCTGATCCCCCTAGCCACAAGGGCCAGATCCAACTCACTCTTAAATATAGCCAATGAACTGGCCTCAACTACCCTCTGTGGCAGAGAGTTCCAGAGACTCACCACTCTTATAAACAGAGGGGAAAAGACTACTAAGCATCCACCTAAAGGGGCTGTCCCACTTGGGCGACCAAATTAGCGAGTTTAGAAGAGTTTAGGATAGTTTGGAAAAATGTAATGTAGAAGGCCTCCTTTGACCATGTAGAACACTGCCTTTGACCTCCTTTGACTATGTTGAAGGCTAGCTTCGACTAGCTAAAACTAACTTCAGGAAAATTGGACACCAAATATTGGAGAGTGAAGACGATCTCCTTAGATCTCCTTCGACCTCCCTTCGACCTCCCTTCGACTATGATGAATACTACCTACGACAACCTTTGACTACCTTCGACTACCCTCGATTAACTACGACTAAAATGGCAACCTACTACGACCTACTACGACTAAACCTACGTGTAAATAAAGTATCGATTTTTCCATGGTGACCTTTTTTTTACTCGCCAGCATTTTTCAACATGTTGAAAAATACGCCATGGCCTAGCTGAGGCCTGGAGTACACGGGGACTACTCTGGAGCATGAAGGAGAGTTACAAAGACGTCCTACGACCTCGTGTCGACCATGCTATGAGTATAAGTCGGGGGCAAACTCGCCAGAATTTGCGTATTAGGTCGCCGAAGTGGGACAGCCCCTTAATGATTTTATATACCTCCACAAGGTCACCCTGAATCTCCTATGCTGCACAGAAAATGGTCCGAACCTATGCTGCTTCTCCTTGTAACTCAAGCCCTCCAGTTCCAGTATCATCCTCATGAATCTTTTCAGCATCCCAGTTGACATTCAAGATATTGAAATACTGCAAATATTAACTGGAGTTAGGGATGCATTAGAACTGAGGTTAAAACTTACAACGCTTCATTTATTCCAGAGGACGTTATTTTCTCAGTTTTAAACTCACTAGCTCCATTCACGGAATAGGCTAGTGATGGGTTTGTTACACATTCATGAACTATCATGGCCACATTGACCACACTTCCTCCCATTCTGCTTCCTGAAAGGAACCCATTCTACTCACCCAGATTCTCCAACTTTGTTGCAGTTGTGCTGACAACACGTTCAATCACAGCCTCAATTATGAATTCTCCTTCGGAAACATAGTTTCCCTGCCAATATGATTAATGGATCTTTAGACTTTAGAGATACAGTGTGGAAACAGTCCCTTCGACCCACTGAGTACACGCCAACCTGCAATCACCCCGTAAATTAACACTATTCTACACGGCAGGGGCAATTTACAATTTACAGAAGCCAATTAACCCAAACATGTACGTCTTTGGAGTGTGGGAGGGAACCAGAGAACCTAGAGAAAACCCACATGGTCAAAGGGAGACCGTAAAAACTTTATACAGACAGCTCTCTTAGTTCTTTGTGTCCTTTTGTGTATTAACCATTATCTGCAGTTCTTTGTTTCAACCACTTACAAAGAACCTTCGGTTATAACTGAGGGCAGCATGGTGGCCCAGCGGTAGAGTTGCTGGATTACAATGCTGGACACCTGAGTTCAATCCTGACTATGGGTGCTGTCTGTACGGAGTTTGCACATTCTCCCCATGACCGTGTGGGTTTTCTGCAAGATCTTTAGTTTTCTCCCACACTCCAAAGATGGGGCAGTAGGCAGGTGGGCCTAGATTGGTGGGCATGTGGGCATTGTGACGTCAGAAGCTGGCAAGCGGCGTTTATATTTAAAAAAATGAGCTTTGTGAACAATTTTATTCAAAATCTGGGCAAATAATTGACCAATGAGTGGATTTCTGAACTCATAAGTTAAATCCTTACCAAAATTGTACACACACACACACACACACACACGCACACACACACGCAAACACACACGCAAACACACATACACACACACTTACACACATACACACAAAATTTTAATAGATACTAGACCAAGTGGAGGAGAGGGAGGGTGAGTGAGGGGGGAGGGTGGGGGAGGAGGGTTGAGAGAGATGGGAGAGGGAGGGGGAGAGAGAAGGAGAGAAGGGGGCTGAGAGGGAGGGAAGGGAAGGGGAGAGAGAGGAAGGGAGGGGGGAGAGGTGGGGGGGTAGGGGGGAGGGCGGAGGGAGGGTGGGGAGGAGATGGGGTGGATGGATGGGGTGGAGAGAAGGAGGTAGGGGAGGGGTGGAGGCGAGGGGGAAGGGGGGAGTAAGGGGAGAGAGAGAGGGAGGGGGAGAGAGAGGGGGGGAGAGAGAGAGGGGAGAGAGAGAGGGATAGAGGGAGAGAGGGATAGAGGGAGAGAGGGGTGAGAGAGAGAGAGAGAGGGGAGGGAGAGATGGGGAGAGCCAGAGAGAGCAAAATGCAATCAGGGGGAGCAAAAAGGACCCCCCCCCCCACCTCCCCGAACACACATAGCAGGACCGATCTAAGCTGTCAATGAAGACAGCAAATTTATTTATGTTTAAACTGTCTTAGAAATTAAAAGTTAATTTTAAGGATTAGTGATGTTAAGTGAGAAATAATTCAATTAAATCCAGTGAAAAACAATGGAATCAACAACCTGGCAGGCCAGGGGGGCATGCTGGGCAGGGCCAGGAAGCTGTTGGGCCAGGTGCAAAGGCATTGTGATGCGAGTGCGCGGGGTCGGGCGGGCCACCAGGCAGGCTGGGGAGGCAGGGCCAGGAAGCAGTTGGGCCAGGTGCAAAGTCATTGTGAGGTCAGCAGCTGGCCAAGCTTAATATTTTTTTAAATGTCAGTTTGGTGATATATTTTAGTAAATATCTCTGGAAATAATGGACCAAATTTAGAGAGGATTAGATTTTTGAAATCATAAGGAAACTTTCTACCAGAAGATGTAAACATTTCTGTTATTGTAACGTCAGCTGCTGGGCAGCGTTGAGATTTTTCAAGGTCTGATTGGCCAACAATTTAAATTAAAAAGTCAGGAGAATAATGTACCGATGGTACAGAGGAGTGGATTTCTAAACTCTCAAGGAAAATCTCTACTGAAATATGTAAAAATTTCCCCATTTCAACATCTTGTTGTTGAGGAGATATGTTTCAAAGGCAAAATCACACACACACACACACACACACACACACACACACACACACACACACACACACACACACACACACACACACACACACACACACACACACACACACACACACACGCACACGCACACACACACGCACACGCACACACACACACACACACATGCACACACACACACACACAGAGTTTTAATAGACACTAGACCAAGTGCAGACCCGTTAGGTCTGTTCCCCCAATGTGTGGTGGAGGGGGGGCTGGTGGGGGCAGCATGCAGCATCACACATACTAACTATCCCCCCACACACATGCTAACTATGCCCCTTGATATTATATTAATATTATTAATTTGCTCTTTTTACCCCATAACCACTCTTTCCACTGACGCATAGCCCCCAACTCGCAGGTGTGTCTAGAGAGGGTGTGGGAGGGGGTAGAGTGTGAGGGCAGAGAGAGAATGTGGAGAGACAGAGAGAAAGGGGCAGGGACAGAAGGGCAAGAGACAGAGGGAGAGGGAGGGGAGGAGGAGTGGGTGGGTGGGTGAGGGAAGGATGGTGGGGGAGGAGGGGTGAGAGCGATGGAAGGGAGAGAGAGGGGAGGAGAGAGGGGGAAAGAGGGGGAGAGAGAGGGGAGAGGGGGGCAAGGAAGGGGGGAAGGGAAGGGGAGAGGGCTGTAAGGAAGGGGAGAGGTCAGGGGGAAAGGAGGGGGAGGGGTGGGAGGGTGGGGGGGATGGGGTAGAGGGAAGGGGGTAGGGGAGGGGTGGAGGGGAGGTGTGGGACTGGAGGGTGGAAAGGGCTTCAGGGGGTGGGGAAAGGAAGGGGGAGAGAGAGAGAGGGAGGGGAGAGAGAGCGGGGGGAGAGAGAGAGGTGGGGAGAGAGAGAGAGAGAGAGGGGAGAGAGTGAGATGGGGAGAGAGCAAGATGGGGAGAGAGAGATGGGGAGAGAGAGAGAGAGAGAGAGAGAGAGAGAGAGAGGGGGAGAGACAGAGAGAGTGAAATGCAATTGTGCGTCACGCGTTCAGAATGTTCTGGAAATGGAGCGTGCGGGTCTCATGCACAAAAGCTGTCGGCAGCTCTATGGAATTCAGGGGGGAATCCTGCAGTGCCACACACACACTAACTCCCCCCCCCTCCCCTCCACCCCCCTCCCCCCGCCCAACACACACACAAAGCGGGTCCGATCTAAGTTGTCAATAAAGACAGCAATTTTTTTTTAACTGTCTTTGAAATTAAAAGTTAATGTTAAGAATTAGTGATGTTAAGTGAGAAATAATTAAATTCAATTAAATGAAAAATAATGGAATCAACAACCTGTTACCAAACTGAACTCACTGTGGAATGAATTCTTTAACGGAGCCACTCTGCTGCTGGAGCTCAAGGCAAAGATCGGGTGTTACCCCGCTGTATTTCAGAGCATGGCCGGGCCAGGTGGGGTGGGGGTGGGGGGGAATGGAGGAAGTAAAATCGGCAGCAAAATAAGCCGGGCAGCGGCAGTGAAAATCACCAGCGAAAGAAAAAAAACTGGTGGCGTTTTTGGAGGAGAGCGGGCTGCAGCAGCTGCCATTATGTGGCTGGCCAGCAGGTGGCCACAAAATGAGTGAGTGCGTGGGGCAGGGGGGGGGGGGGGGGGGGGTGAAGGATTTTATTTTTTAAAGTGTACATAAAAATGTCTAAATGTATTGAGTCAATGGGTGAATGTAAAAGTGTAATGTCTAGCAAAATGGAAAATTTCTCTGGATTTGAAAGTGTGGTATTGGCGAACCCAAAAAGGGTAAATCTGACACACACCCACAAATGCGCACACACCGCCGACACACACACACACACACACACACACAGTTTTAAATAAGTATAGATTGATATGAAATGATATGATTCACTAGTTGCTAAAGGTTTTGAGATGTCTCAAGGATAAGTGCAAAGTTGTTCATTTGGAATCAATCTCTGGCATAAATTTTAAATAGCTACCACTTATGCTTGTTCGGGAATTTGTTCAAAACCTGTTCCATAATCCCTGTGTTTCACCTGATTGAAAAACAGGCAGTAATCCCATTAATAAATAATATCTGGGATTTTGCTCAATGTTCATGGAACTTATCCATAACTGCAGATGTTCTGTGACTCTTACATTTGGACATGCAGTGAAGAGAAATGCAAAATATAATCTGGGACAAGGATGTACGTTGCGAGCAATGACAGACCACCTCCAGCAATCAGACAAAAGATGGCTCCTGCAGAGGCTGCAGCAAGATGTGTAACTTTGAAGAACCTTCCACACTTAGTCAAAAATCTACATGGTTACCCTCCTGCTCAGGGACTGCCTAATGATATTATAAGTTTTTTTTTCTGATAAGATTACTAAATCAGTGCAGGTTCCTTTGTAGATCAATCCAGCTAACACCGCTTTGAGTTCAGTCCCTATATTCTAGGGATGTTTTATCAGTCAAATATTTATCCAATTCCCTTTTGGATGTTTAATTAAACCTATGTTTACTACCAACTAAGGCAATGCTTTCCAAATCTTAACCGTGTGTTGTGAATGGGTTTTCCTATATTATCACAAGTTTTTTGTCGATCACCATAAATCTGTATTCTCTGTTTTCAGTCACAGGAAATGATGCATCTTTATTTACTGCATGTAAATATTTGTGATTCTCAGCAGCTTCATTTAATTTCCTCAGTCAATGAACGGAATAGACCTAACTACTTGCCTAGGCTTTCCTGTGATTTTCATCAACTGCTCGCAGCCGCTTCACTAGAGCAGCTAGAATGCAAAGTATTTTTTAAGTATATTTTCACATTTCTGTGAACTGTCTAACTGAATTGCCACAAGACCGGCAATGTTTTGAGGCAATCCTTATTCTAGCACATCATTGCACAGCTCCAGTGACTTGGGCTCAGCACTGACCTTGGCTATTGCCTGTGAAATTTGCACGTCTCCCTGTAACCATATTGGGTCCCCCCTTCGAGTTTCAGTTTCCTTACTTATTCTAAAGATGAGTAGGTAAGTTAATTCACTACTGCAATTTACCCATAATATAGTCCAGTGATAGGAGAATCGGGAAGAGTTGATAGGCGTGAGGAGAAAGTAGATTACAGATAGATAAATGGGGGAAAGGGACTGAAGGCTGAGCATTGAACACAGGCATAAACTCAATGGGCCAAATATCCTCCTTCATTTGTAAGGAAATATGGATTCAGCCTGGATTGTGAACTATTGAGTAGGAAGGAACTGCAGATGCTTGTTTACATCAAAGATAGACAAAAAAAGGTTGGAATAACTCAGTGGTTGAGGCAGCCTCTCTGGAGAGAAGGAATGGGTGACATTTTGGGTCGAGTCCCTTCTGTGGATAAATGTGAGGTTATCCACTTTGGTGGCAAAAACGGGAAAGTAGACTATTATCTGAATAGTGGCCGATTAGGAAAAGGGGAGATGCAACGAGACCTGGGTGTCATGGTACACCAGTCATTGAAAGTAGGCATGCAGGTGCAGCAGGAAGTGAAGAAAGCGAATGGTATGTTGGCATTCATAGCAAAAGGATTTGAGAACAAGAACAGGGAGTTCTATTGCAGTTGTACAGGGTCTTGGTAAGGCCACACCTGGAGTGTTGCGTACAGTTTTGGTCTCCTAATCTGAGGAAATACATTCTTGCCATAGAGGGAGTACAGAGAAGGTTCACCAGATTGATTCCTGGGATGGCAGGACTTTCATATGAAGAAAGACTGGATAGACTTGGCTTGTACTCACTGGAATTTAGAAGATTGAGGGGGGATCTTATAGAGACTTACAACATTCTTAAGGGGTTGGACAGGAAGATTGTTCCCGATGTTGGGGAAGTCCAGAACAAGGGGTCACAGTTTAAGGATAAGGGGGAAGTCTTTTAGGACTGAGATGAGAAAATAATTTTTCACACAGAGAGTGGTGAATCTGTGGAATTCCCTGCCACAGAAGGTAGTTGAGGCCAGTTCATTGGCTATAGTTAAGAGGGAGTTAGGTGCGGCCCTTGTGGCTAAAGGGATCAGGGGGTATGGAGAGAAGGCAGGTACAGGATACAGAGTTGGATGAACGACCATGGTCATATTGAATGGCGGTGCAGGCTCGAAGGGCCAAATGGCCTACTCCTGCACCTATTTTCTATGTTTCTATGTTTCTATGTTTCAGACTAAAGATTTTCTACCTTGCCATCTCTATCTTAACTGTTGATACCCATCTCCCTGTGACTTGCAGATACAACCCAGAGGCAGGACAAAATATCAATGTAAATCACATCAGTTCCACAGGCAATACCTGGGAGAGGGATGTAATTCAAAACACTTAAAACTGATAACATTGCAATTAATTTCTTGCTTCAGGTGGGCTCTGTTTTCCTTTCTTTAATACCTTGTGAATCGACCATTATGAATTACAAACTCAAATCCAATTATCACTCAAACAGAATTTCTCCCACTATTTAACAAGATTTAGTTGAATTGTGCAACAGACTCGCACATGATATTCCTTTGGGTTAAATGATAATCACGGAACCTATTAAGGTATTAATAGTCCGTTTTATCTTTCTATCAATTTTTCTCCCTTATTAAATTCAAATTTAAATGATATCCCATGTGCTTGTTAGTTTTTTGATTCCTTTATTTCTGTCTTGAGGTTTTGGGATCTGTTCTCCAGCGTGTCTGTCCTAAATGCCAAGCGTTCATCTGAATGGTCCTCCATAAACTTTAACATTCTTAAAATTCTACCTCTATTTGTTGTCCTCTAGTATATTTCCTAATCCTTACAGAAGTCTCCAAATCAACAAAGGATCTTGTCTGGGACTAGCACCATACCAGTCAATGCAATTTATATTTGTAGTGCATAACTCCACCTTTAATTTGTGATTGTCCTTCTGTATAATCCTAGTAATCCAGGTAGTATAAATTATACTTGCATTGAGAAGGTTGCACTTTTGCTCCCAATCTGTGAAAAATAGCACTTAGGATACTGGCTATTCTGATAAAATGTCTTGAAACATTGCTTTTCACTCTGCAGGATTGGGCTTTTCTTACATTGTTTGGAGAATGTGAACAAGTAACTAAGTTCAGTAGCACTGTTTTTTTGTGAAGACTGTTGTGTTCAAGTTGTCATCAAAGGCAGGTATGGATTATTTCTAACAATGAGCAATATCTTAGTGAAAACATTAGTGAACATTAATTTGTTATCAGTGGGGAGCTATGCGCAGTCTGCTGTATTTATGTTTATACTACATCTAATATCAAACTACTGTGCTTGTACACTGGATATACAGTGTAAAGGAAATATTGTGGCTTTACGAGCATTCGGCAATTTCATTTGAGAGTATTGATTTTGTACAACTGTTTTTATGGATGTGATTCATATGGGTGGAAACCTGGGAAAGAGAGTAAACAGAATAAGGTGAATCACTTCTAATGATCCAATGTGGTTAAAAACAATAATGAAAAAACATTTTTATTATAACATTTTGAAAATATTGCTGAAGGGAAAGTCCTGATAATCAATTCATGAAATAAAATTCCATTACAGCTGTCAAATATAGTACTCTTCAAAACAATTCTACTTCTGTTCATAGGTCTTGGGAACTTTTACTTGTCATAAACCTTTGCAAAAATGAAATGACCATTCAGTCCATTGGACCTATTTCAGGTGGGATAAAGAGATACCTTTTGGTTTTTATTTAAATTCACGTATATTTGTCATGTGTGCAGAGGTGCACTAAAAAGTTATCCAGTATATGAAATGATAAAAGACAGACATAACAAGTCAGAGTAACTCAACGGGTCAGGCAGCATCTTTGGAGAAAAGGAATAGGTGATGTTTTGGGTCGAGACCCTTCTTCAGGCTGAGAGTCAGGAGAAAGGGGAACGAGAGCTATAGACGGTACCAATGGTAATCAAAGAAATGTGGAGCCCGCAATGGCCCATTGTTGACTGTGGGATAGGTGATAATGAGTTAATGCTGACAGTGCATTAAAAGACTGTAAAAGACCATACATGATTACAATCAAGCCGTTCACAATGAACAGATAAAGGATAAAGGGTACAACATTTAGTGCAAGATTAAAGATTATTCCGATGAAAGATAGTTCAAAGATCACCAATGAGGTGTATGGGAGTTCAGGGCCGCACTCTAGCTGATGAGAGTGCCATTGAGCTATTACCCCAACACTAAAGCCAAATCTCACTTTTGCATAAGGGAACTCAAATGTGACTCCAGTATATATGTCAAGGCATTCAATATTATTCATCTTTTGTCTAGTTGCTTTGATGGCTTGGCAATGACTGATACTCAGTTACATCTTAGGTAGACAAAAATGCTGTAGAAACTAAGCAGGTGAGGCAGCTTATATGCAGCAAAGGAATAGGTGACGTTTCGGGTTGAGACCCTTCTTCAGACTGATGTGGAGGTTGGGGGGGGGGGGGGCTGGAAGAAGAAAGGCAGAGGCAGTAGGCTGTGGGAGAGCTGGGAATGGGAAAGGAGGGAGAGAGAAAGCAAGGACTACCTGAAATTGAAAAAGTAAATGTTCATACCGCTGGGGTGTAAACTGCCCAAGCAATATATGAGGTGCTGCTCCTCCAATTTGCAGTGGAACTCACTCTGGCCATGGAGGAAGCCCAAGACAGAAAGGTTGGATTTGGAATGGGAGAGAGAGTTGAAGTGCTGGGCCACCGGGAGATCAGGTGCAAACCAAGCGGAGGTGTTGGGCGAAGCGATCGCCAAGCCTACGTTTGGTCTCACCCTTGTAGAGCAACTGACACGTAGAGCAGCGGATGCAATAGATGAGGTTGGAGGAGGTGCAGGTGAACCTCTGCATCAGCTGGAAAGACTGCTTGGGTCCTTGGATGGAGTCAAGGGGGATGGTAAAGCGACAAAGTGTAGCATTTTCTGCAGTTGCAAGGAAAAGTGCCAGGAGAGGGGGTGGTTTGTGTGGGAAGGGACAAATTGACCAGGGAGTTATAGAGGGAGAGGTCTCTGCGGAAAGCCTAAAGGGGAGGAGATGGGAAGATGTGGCCAGTGGTGGGATCCCGTTGGAGGTGGCGAAAATGTCGGAGCATTATCTGTTGTATGTGACGGCTGGTGGGGTGGAAGGTGAGGACAAGGGGGACTCGTACTTCTTGTTACGAATAGGGGGATGAGGAATGAGAGCAGAGCTACAGGATATAGAGGAGACCCTGGTGAGAGCCTCATCTATAGTCAGAGGGGAACACCCGTTCCCTAAAGAATGAGGACATCTCTGATGCCCTGGTTTGGAACACCTCATCCTGGGTGCAGATGGAGGAATTGGGAGTAGGGGATAGAATCCTTACAGGAAGCAGGGTGGGAAGAAGTGTAGTCCAGATAGCCATGGGAGTCAGTGGATTGTAGTAGATGTCGGTCAGTAGTCTGTTAAGACATCTCAGATACATCTTGACCATTTTATTGATTTTTTTGTTGAAAGTCAATTTCATCCCTCCTTTACTCTGGAGTTAAATAGCTTTTTTCTTCACAAGAGTTGTCAAGCCATGCCAACTTCATAATCAAGTTATCTATTTTATTGTCAAGAGTCTAAAATGAAAATCCTGCTTCCATCTCCGTTGTCTACTGCCTTCAACGATTTAAAGGGAGATATGCTATATTTTCCCTTCTGAGATTCAAGATAGTCATTTTCCAAGAGTTGACTTCCAGGACAGATACCTGCGTAGGATTCTGACCTCAGGTACTGTCTGTGTGGGGTTTGCATGTTTCTAAGGACCATGCAGGTTTCCTCTGTGTGCTCTCCTTCCCCCATCCGAAAGATATGCAGGTTGGTAGATTAATGGACCAGTGAAAACTGCCCCTAACATGTAAACACCGTATGTTGTGGAACCTGGGGGGGGGGGGGGGGGGGAGTTGATGAAAATGTGGGAAGAAAATAATGAGATTAGTGTTGGATGAATGTAAATGAGTGGTCGATGGTCAGCACATACTCAATGAACCGACGGGCCTGTTTCTCTATGACTCAATGCCCTACTGGAAGCATAGCCTAACTGACATTGTTCCTCAAAGTAGTGTAGATGTGTGCATGGTCTCCTATGTAGGATAAGATATTGGGTGTTGAACTCTTGACTGCTTCCCATGACATGCACACATATCATTTATCACTAGTTAATGCAATCTTCACCTCCCCGGTTGGGAAAATTTTCATCAACTCCCCCCAGGTTCCACAACCTACAGTATTTACAAGTTAGGGCAGTTTTCAGACGCCAATTAATCTACCAACCTGCATATATTTTTGATAGGGGGGAAGGAGAGCACCCAGAGGAAACCCACATGGTCGTTAGGAACATGCAAAGTCCACTCAGACAGTAACTGACATCAGAATCCTACCCAGGTATATGTCCTGGAAATCAACCACTATTAGATGAGTCGCAGTGTCTAATTCTCAGCTGTAACATCATAAAATCTCAAATATAAACTTGCACATATTCCAGAATTGCTCTAACAGTGTGTAAATAAACACTTTACAAGCTCTTAAAGTGTGCAACAGCTTTTAATGATAGCACAGGGTATTACATACATCTTCAAGCACTAGCTACATTCTTCTACTGCTGCGCCCAGGAAGGGGAAGGCGTTATGATTGATGTTAACTAGGCGGGGTTAATGGGAGTGAGGTAACTATATTATTGGTTGCATATAACCATCTACATCCTTCCCCTTAGAAATGAAAAAACAGATTGTTGTCACGACAACAGAATTAAACAGCAGAATTAAACAAAATCGCCGTAGCGAACAGGTGGCTTGCTGATCCGGCCCGAGCGCGTACGGATGTCTCCCCCTTCCCCCGAAGGAGCAGAAGAAACAGGAGGACGCGAGGCAGCTGGGGAACCAGGGAAGGGCATTGGGGTGGGAGAGACAGGAGAGGGAGAACTGCGACCGGCAACAGGGGACCAAAGCAGAGGGGAACCAGGTGCCCGCGACGGGGACCGAGGCATGCAGGGAACACCAGCCGGGACGGCAGCCGGCTGCTGGTAGGAGAGTGGCGGGGCATAGGGCCCCGGGGGCTGCGGCTGTGGCTCATTAACCGCAAGCAGGTGTTGTCGGCTTCTTCGGTAGATGGTACCCTCACAGTCGACCAGATACGAACGAGGTGAGTCGGCCACCCCAACCACGGTGGCCAGACGGTAGTGACCACTGGCGGTCTGCAACCGAACAACCTGTCCGGGCAACAGAGGATCGAGTGGTCTGCACGACCGATCGTGGGAACGCCGCTGGCTGTCATGTTTCTCTTGAATTCGCCTCTGCACGGAGGCGGGCCCCAGCACCCGAGGTTTCAGCTGGCGCTGGGCAATCGGGATGGTAGATCTGGTAGTTCTGGACATCAGACGCTGAGCAGGTGACCCCATGGCCAGATCCCTGGAAACATTCCTGAGGTTCAGGAGATCCAAATACAAATCAGAGTTGGATAGTCGCGCCTGTTCCATCAGAAGCTTGGCGCTGCGGACGGCCCGTTCTGCAAGGCCGTTGCTCTGTGGGTACTCTGGGCTGCTGGTGAAATGCACGAAGTTCCACTTGTCGGCAAAACTTTTGAATTCTCGGCTTGTAAACTGCCTGCCGTTGTCAGTCTGCAGCCTGACAGGGGTCCCAAAAGTGGAGAAGTGATTCCGCAGCTTTCGGATCACCATCTCCGACGTGAGGGATGTCAGCAAATCCACTTCGAACCAGTTGGAGTACGAGTCGACCAGGACAAGGTAGTGGTTACCACGCCACTCGAATATGTCGGCAGCCAGCGAGGACCAGGCCAAGGCAGGGGCGGGCTGTTGCAGCAGTGGCTGTCGCTGCTGGTGTGGTGCAAGACTGTTGCACGTGGAGCAGGCAGAAACTCGGTCTCGGATATATTTGGCCATTCCAGGCCAATAGAATTGGCACTGAGCGTGGGCGAGTGTTGCATCGACCCCAGGGTGTCCGCTATGGCTGCACAAAAGTAAAAGTCAAACAGGGAGGACGGGACTACAACTTTATGTCCCTTGACGATAACGCCATCCTGGAGCACCAGTTCGTCGCGGACCAGGAAGAAAGGCTGTGTTTCAGACGGCGCGGCGGAGCGCTTTGTTGGCCACCCTGCTTTAATCACAGAGGCAAGCGCTGCAAAACCGGATCGGCAGCGGTGTGCTCGGCCAAAACCTGTAGCTGCTTGGTGGGAATAAGTTAACGCCCAGTACGAGCAAGTCCTCTGTTTCGTAGGGGTCGCGAGCGCAGGAGGTCCGCGGGGCGCGCGATAGGGTGTCCGCAATGTGCATCTCGGTGCCCTTCTTGTAGATTATATCAAAGTCGAAACGCTGGAGCTGCAGCATCATACGCTGCAGCCTGGCAGGGGCAGCGTGAATCGGCTTGTTCAGGATTGTCACCAGTGGCTGGTGGTCGGTTTCGACCGTAAATCTGCTGCCGAACAGGAAGTCTCTGAACTTGGAGCAGGCGAACACCTTCGCGAGCAGCTCTTTCTCGATCTGAGCGTACCGCTGCTCAGTGTCCGTCATGGTGCGGGAGGCATAGGAGACAGGATGTAGCGATCCATCGACAGACTGAAGGCAGGCCGCACCCAGGCCGAACTTGGAAGCGTCACAGGTGACGGTGATGGGGCGACCCACGTTGAAGAACCGCAACGTCGGAGTGCTAATCAGTTTCGACTTGAGGCAGTCAAAGGCCTGCTGGTGATGTGGGAGCCAGACCCAGGCGATATCCTTTTTTGTCAGCTGCCGCAGGGGAGCACTCAGCTCACTGAGGTTTGGTACAAACTTTCCAAGGTAGTTCACCATGCCCAAGAATCGTTGCAGACCTGGCACGTCAGTGGGGGCTGCCATCTCGGAGATGGCAGCTGCCTTCAAGGGGTCGGGTTTTAGTCCGTTAGAGGTGAAAACATGTCCAACATACGTGACCTCTGAGACACGAAACCGGCACTTTGTGGGATTCAGCTTCAGGTTCGCCTGTCGCGCCCGATCCAGGACGCGGCGGAGGTTCAGGTCGTGCTCGGCAATGTCCTTCCCATAAACCAGGATATCATCCACAATGATGGCACATGGCAGGTCCGAGAATATCTGCTCCATCGTTCGCTGGAACACCTCGCTAGCAGAATTGATGCCGAATGGCATTCGCAGGAACTTGAATCTGCCGAACGGTGTGGCGAAGGTCGTCAGGTCAGAAGACGCTTTGTCCAACGAGATCTGCCAAAACGAGTTCTTAGCGTCTAGGACCGAAAAGATGGTGGCTTGCCCGACCTTTGCCGCCACATCCTCAACAGACCGCATGGGGTATGTGGTCGCCTGATGGCAAGGTTTAAGTCCTTCGGGTTGATACACACACGTATTTCGTTCTTGTCTTTCTTAATCGTGGCAACCATGGTGGAGACCCAATCGGTGGGCTCGCTAACTGCTTCTAGCACCCCCTTTTCGACCATCTTGTTGAGCATCGTCTCGACCCTGTCTTTCATGGCGTGAGACACCCTGTGAGGTGCGCGGACCACGGGTTGTATATTTGGGTCAATGGAAATATGGTATGTCAGTGGTAACTTCCCCAGGTCATCGTCGAACAGGTCCTGGTATTCTGCAACCGGGTCAAACGACAGTTGCACTTTGTGGACCGTGCGGTCGAAGGACACCAGGCCAAGATCCTGGCACGCACGGTTGCCCAACAGGGTCACACAGTCAGAGTTCAAAAAATAGAAAACCAGGTTTCTGGTGGCCTTTTGCAGCACGCAATTAAAGTGCCCTCCCCGCAGGCCTTAGAATCTCTCCACCATAGGCGTGCAGGGTAGCATCGTCAGCAACCAGAGGCTCATTATTCCTTATCTTGTTGAAAAGATTCATGGACAAAACATTGACCTTCGCACCTGTGTCTAACTTAGCAAGGAAGGTTACATCATTGACAGTCAGATACGGAGGGATCAGTGCGGTGGGCGGTGTCTGTAGGAGTGTAAACACATGCGAGTCCTCGGAGGATTAATTGGATCTGCATCATAGGATTCAGCTAAGTTGGGCTGTGAGTCGTAACGGATATCAGATTGCCTCAGCATGTTTAGACTGGGTCTGGAGGCTTGTGCCTGTCTCCCACGGGAATGGAATAAGCGACAGGAGGCAGAGAAATGACTTAGCTTTTTACAGAAGTTACAGGCCTTACCAAAGGCGGGACACGTCGACAGTCTATGGTGCATGTAGTTACAGTTTGGGCACCTTTTTTGGGGCACTTCACCAGGACCAGGGTTGGCACGCGGCAGAAAAACATTGTTTCCCATCCGAGGCTGTGGGCTCCTAAACCCAGCCAGGTTGACAGATTTATTGCCCGAGTCCCGGTGGTCATCTGGCAAAACAACGACCTCAGACAATCTGCAGGCATGCATGGCTTTCTCCAACGTTAGATCCGGATTCCTCAAAAGCTCACATCGCAGCTTCTGGTCACGCAAGCCAGTTACTAAAATGTCTCTAGTGAGCTGGTCTGTCATGTCACCAAAACGGCACCGCTGGGCGAGGTGACGCAAATCAGCAATAAAACATTCAACAGGTTCATCCAGCAACTGTCTCCTTGTAAAGAACCGTGTCCTCTCAAGAATGCGGTTCGAGGGCAGGTCACAAATCTCCCTGAACTTACGTAGCAGGCAAGCGGGGTCGTCGGCAGACTCTGCAGGAGTAATCACCTCGTCGTTGTCGCCCAGGACCGCTGGAGCGTAGGTGAAAGATCTGGCTCTCTTCATGGCATCAGGTCCGACAAGGTTGAGTAGGAGGGAAGCTTTAAGGGAGTCAGGATCAGCACGGTGTGCGACGTTGACAAAGTGTGTGAAATCAAATTCAAACGTGGCCCAGCGCTCAGAGATGTCAGCATCAAAGACAAGCTGCTCGGGCTTTCTGCAAGAGGACGCCATGGCCAGAGAGATTAAGCACAAAAAACACAAATCAAAAAAAAGAAATAAAACCCGATAGACAGGAGACGCAAGTGTCTTCCAGCTTCGACACCATGTAAATAAACACTTTACAACATCTTTTAATGATAGCACAGGGTATTACATACATCTTCAAGCACTGGCTACATTCTTCTACTGCTGCGCCCAGGAAGGGGAAGGCGTTATGATTGATGTTAACTAGGCGGGGTTAATGGGAGTGAGGTAACTATATTATTGGTTGCATATAAACCATCTACACAGTGGAAGCTAAGGTTCCTCTAATGCAGAGGGACAGCGGATACTGGTTTACAAAAAAAGACACAAAATGCTGGAGTAACTCAGCAGGTCAAGCATCATCTCCGGAGGACATGGAAAGGTGACGTTATTGGTTGAGAACACAAAGTAACTTTGACACTCTGGGTTTGGTTCCTTCCAACCCACACCTGCTGGTACATGCCCCAATTCACAGATCACTAATCAGTGCTGCCGTAAGCAGTTAATTAGCACTCACTTCTCCATAGGACCAGATTTTGTTAACTTTTCCTTCAGTCGGCAGGCAACAGGCAGACCAGCCACACGTATTGGTTGCACTGCTGGCTTCACCAAGTTGTAGACTGGATCCGCATCTCACAGGCAACAGTCTAGCATGTTCCCGCCAGGAGGACCACCAGATGAGTTTCCATGGACTGCTAGAATGGAAAATGTTGCTTGTACAAGTGATGTGACTCACTTGAGGAGCTTCTCAGTAAACATAGGAGCATGCTTCATGCCTTTAAGTTCACACATGTTGCCATCTACAAGTGTAGAGTGCTTTCCAGTAACTGGAAGAGCATGGTGGTATTTTCCACTATGTTTTAAGAACAGGCTGATGAGTCCTTGGTTACCCATCAAAGTGATGGCAGCTGTGAGCTTTTCAGTGATGCTCTCTGTTTCCAAAAGACCATGGTGTTACACAAGGGAACCTACAACAGCTATTTTTAAAATGGCTCTGTCAAGTGCCACTTCCTTTTTCAAGCTTTTATAAAGCAATACAAAGGGGACGTAAGATATTTCAATGCCATGATCAACATAGCTGATTTTTTTTGGCCAAAATGAAATATTGGATTAGATATGTGCCATATAGCATAAATAGGTGATTTAGGATTAACTGGTTGTTTGATGTAATCACAATTAATTCAAAACAGAATGAAGTTATTCCAAGGACATGTCACAATGAAATACGTGTAAGTGTATCGGGGCCAAGGGCAAAATTTCCATTTCATGTTTCAATGTAAATTGAATAAATAGGAATCTTCTTTAACATATCTCTTTTTTTAAAGTTGTATTGCATTGTTTTTGTGATTGTAGTTTGTGTAATAGGTCAGGCAAAGCAAGTGGAGGTGGAGAGATGAAACTAATGGGTGTCTTTGAAATGCTGGAATCTAGAATTTGCTAGACGTAGTTGGTGGAACAAGATGAAGGGTCTAAACAAAAATGTGTTTTATCTATTTCCCTCCACAGATGCTGCCTGGCCTACTGACTTTGTTGTTTGCTTAAAGTTCAATAGAGTTACGGACACAGTGTGGATGAGGTCTTTATTACTTATTCCTGGGAAACATACTGTATCTTCAGATTTCTCAGCTAAGGCAACATTATTTACATTGACATAATGGAACAGCAATGCAACAAAATAAACACATAAACCAGAAATCTACTGTTCATAAAACAATCAGTGTATGTTATCCAATATCAAACTTTTAGGGGAAATTGAATGGCTTTAATTTTTTTTTTAAATTATTATTTAAACATGTCTGGAGATTGATATTTTTTACGAAGGTACAGCTTTTCTGGAAGTCGCACCAACTTTAGGGCAGATGAAATGGAAGGTGAAGTTCTCAAGATTGTAAGCAGCAAAAATCAATGTATCCAGAGCCAGGGCTCCCATCATTCACTGGTGTTTTGTTTAGAAAACACAGCGAAAGGGCTTGTAAGTTATACTCTGAAAATTTAAAAACCATTAAGGTCATAAGTTGAATTTGTGATATAGATTTTAAATATGCCCTCCAATTTATCTCAGACAAAGTATTGGAATTTCTGCTGATTCACTAACTAACTCAATTGAATGAAAGCATTAGCATTTATTAAAAGAGAGTAATATGCTGCAGCAGTAATAAAGATGCTTGATTATTGACTGCTGCTGCTGCTGTTGTCAGATCCCGGGGGAGCAGTGGTACTTCAAAAACAATACCGTTCATTCTATCTTTGACTTATCATTCACATTCTTTGCTGTCCAACCATTTCCATCTCTCCTCTACCTCAAGGGCGGCATGGTGGCACAGCGGGAGAGTTGCTGTCTTAAAGCGCCGGGGACCTGTGTTCAATCGTTACTACGAGTGCTGTCTGTACAAATTTGAACGTTCTCCCCGTAACCTATGTGGGTTTCTCTGGGTTATTCCGTTTCATCCCACATTCCAAAGACATACAGGTTTGTAAGCTAATTTGCTTGGTAAAATTGTAAATTGTCCCTAGTGTGATTGCTGGTCTATGTGGATACGGTGGACCGAAGGGCCTGTTTTCACGTGCGATCCTGTTACAGCTGGTGATGTGCCTGATGATGAAATGCTGGATGCATAGACCACTGGAAAAAAAACATTGGGATCAAGGGACGTCTATCTCTGCGCACACTCCCAGAATTCATTGAAGTCCTAGTGCAGGGATACAAAGGTGAGGTCTCTTCGGAGGACATAGTCTTTCTTTGTTCGATCGGGGATTGGGGGTTGGCGAGAGTTGAGTGTGGGAAATGGAGGAGATGCATGTGGGAGCTCAATCAACTACAAAGAGGGGAAATGATGTTTCCTGAAAGAGGCTATTTCAGCAGTCCCAAAGTAGTAAACCTTATCATTAAAGCATCCTCAGCAAGGACAAACTGAGAGAAGGGAATGTCATGATGGCAAGAAACAGGGTGGGAGGAAGAAGAGTTCAATGTCGATGTGGGACTCCAAAGATGTATGGTAGATATTGGTGGTTAGTTTGACTGCTGAGATGGAGACAGAGAACCAGAAAAGGAAAATATGTGTCTGAAATAGTCCAGCTGAATTTGAGGGTGGGATGGACGTTGGAGGCAAAAGTGATGAAATTGAAGAGTTCCACGTAAATGCAGGAAGGAACACCAATGCATTCGTTGATGTAGCAGAAAAGGGGATGGAGAGGAATACCAAAGTAGGTTTTAAAAACAAGGACAGTTCCACATAACCATTGAAAATACATGCGTAGCTGAAGCCCAGGCAAGTGTCCATGACTACAATTTTGTCTTGTAGAAAGTGGAACTAATCAAAGGATGTATTCTGTCAGGCGGATGAGAGTGTTGGTGGAGAGGAACTGTTTGGATTTTTTAATTTTATTTCTCCATCTTCATCTAAGGAGTCACAGCGGGCAGCCTGGTGGCACCAATGTTAGAGCTGCTGCCTTAGAGTGTCAGAGACCCGGGTTCGATCCAGACTACAGGTGCTGTCTGTTCAACATTTGTACGTTCTTCCTGTGACCACGTGGGATTTCCCCGGGAGCTCCTGTTTCCTCCCACACTCCAAGGATGTATAGGATTTTACTTCGGAGTCACGTGAGTGACTACGTGAAGAAGCCCCGCCTGGCGCTGGAACGGCATTACGTCGACGCTGACGGCAGAAGAAAGAGTTGCAGAGCGCAGCTCCTCGCAGCGGCCGGAACGGACCCGCAGGTAAGTGTAAGGAAAAGTGGGGACGTTCTAAAAAAGACGTTACGCTGGTAAAACCAGCAAAAGAGAAAGTAAAAGTTAAAATCAGAGTCACGCTGGCGTACTGATTTAGCCAGATAAATGGAAAAGAAAATGGAGAAGTCTCAAAGGAAAATTTAGCTGGTAAAAAGATCGTCCCGGGGTAAAGCTAAAGATACGGGACAAGAGTTTAGTGCGGATCCGGTTCCGATACAGGTGGCCGCTGATTCACCCGTTAGTGAGACTATAATTTCTCCAGAAATACAAACCACGGAGGAAAATGTTCCTAGAAAATGTAAAAAGAAATCCGTGAGGCCCGTGGATTTCTGATAATGACTCTGATAATGAAAGTCCTCCGGATAATAAAGCTATATGGCTGAAAATGGAACATATGGAGAAAGTGCTCCAAAATATAATGAGACAAGGGTCACAGTACCCAGAAGTTTCCCAAAATGACCCTGAGGGGTTTGAATATACAGAATATGGCTATGTGCCAAATTGGGAATTTGAAACTCCGGACCCAGGATTAAGGGCGGAGGAAGTCTCATTGGATATAATTCCAAGTGTATCAGGGCTGCAAAAGACAGACCCTGCAAGTGGTGATGTGGATTATGAGTGCACACCACAAATAAAAAAGAGAAGGCCAGATGTGCCTGAAATGGCAAAAGATTTTGCTATATCTGAAGGAAGTGGTGAGGCTATGGAAGAAAACCTAGCTGCCAGTATTAATTATATGGTATCTCACCAACTTCAAGATTCTGTGATGATTGAAACAGCAGAATTATATAAAACACCGGAAAATTGCACCTCATTGAAGGTACCTACGGTTAATCCGGCTATATGGACGCCTATGACTCCAGGCATGAGAGGACAAGAAATAAGATTTCAAAGAATCCTCAAATTGATTTCTGCTGCCATTACTGCTTTTGGAAGGCAAATGGAGGGGTTGGAGATGGATAAAATCCCAAAATATACTTTGGGCTTATTATGCAATTCCTTCTATGAAATTAATTGTATGAGGAAAATTGCGATTCGGCCCATATTTCATCCAAGGTTTGCAGATCTGTGTCGATCAAGTGGTGTTCAAGCTCCTGGTTATCTATTTGGAGAAAACCTGCCTAAACAAATAAGAGAAATGGATGAATTTTGTCTTTGGACAAAAAAGGTATTTTTCGTCAAGAAGGGGATTTGATTTTGGAAACAGAGGCAGGAGTATGATAAGAAAATATTATCATCCGACACAGCCTAATGTTCACCCGTATACGGGGAGAAGGAGACCACCATGTTCATACGGAGAGGTACAAAAAAATTATTCTATGCTTAAAGAAACTGTGGACAAATCTCCAGTTGGAGGGAGATTACAAATGTTTTATGATGAATGGCTTACCATCACATCTGATCGGTTTATTTTACAAACAGTTTCAGGAGCTACTATTACATTTAAATAAGGTGTTAATTCTCCGGTACAAAATAAACCTGCTTATGGTTTCATGTTTTCTGCAATTGAAGAGGCAGAAATAAATGTGGAAATTGACAAATTGTTTAAAAAAGGTGTTATTGAAAAAACTGTTGAAAATGAGCATCAATTTGTGTCAAATATATTTCCAAGAAATAAAAAAGATGGTGGTTGCAGAATTATTCTGGACCTTACAAATCTTAATAAATTTGTCGAATATAAACATTTTAAAATTGAAACATTTAACACTGCAAGACATTTGATATCAGCAGGTTGTTATATGGCTACAATTGATTTAAAGGATGCGTACTATTCAGTACCAATACATCAGTTCTTTCGAAGGTATTTAAAATTTAATTGGCTGGGACAGCTGTGGCAGTTCAAAGCTTTACCAAATGGGTTAAAATTCAGCTCCCAGGCTCTTTACAAAGCTGTTGAAACCAGCTTTAGCACAATTAAGAGCACAAAAGCACATCATTATGGCTTATCTGGATGACATTTTAATCATCAATAGTAATCAGGAATCAGCTGAAAAATCAGTTTCAGCAACTAAAACTTTATTTGAGAAGTTAGGGTTCTTGATTCATCCAATTAAGTCCCAGCTGCAGCCAGCACAGTCAATTAACTATTTGGGGTTTGTGATTAACTCAGTTACTATGTTAGTAACTTTGCCAACAGATAAGATTGATGATATTTTAGTGACCTGTAGGGGTCTCATTCACAAACCTTATCCCTCCATCCGAGAAGTAGCAAAGGTTATTGGTAAATTAGTAGCAGCATTTCCTGCAGTAGAATTTGGTCCATTACATTACCAAAACCTTCAAAGGGACAAAATAAGAGCTCTAAAAAGAGAGCATGCCATTTTGATAGGCCTATGCAATTAACAAAAGAAGCTTTATTGGAATTACAATGGTGGATTGAAAATGTCCCACAAGCTGCTAAAAACATTCTGATACAACAGCCTGAAGTAATTTTACAAACAGATGCTAGTGCTCTCGGATGGGGGGCAACAGATTCATTCACTAGCTGTGGGGGCAGATGGACTGTCCAAGAGGAAATGTTTCTCCAAACATATGGTATTAACTATTTAGAATTATTGGGTGCATTTTATGGGTTGAAGGCATATTGTTCTACAAAAAAGAATCTGCATGCACTGATACAATTAGACAATAAAACAGCTGTTGCATTAATCACATGGGTGGAGTCAGATCAGTATCATGTGATTGTTTGGTCAATCAGATATGGCAATGGTGTATTAACCACCAAATTTGGATTTCGGCAAATTACATCCCAGGTAAAGACAATGTGGTGGCAGACAAAAGATCAAGGATGTTTAAAGACAACACAGAATGGATGTTGAACCCAGTAATGTTCAGTAAAATTGTGACTCAATATGGGGTACCAGACATTGATCTAATTGCATCAAGACTAAATCATCAATTGCCTAAATATGTGTCTTGGGAACCAGATCCAGACGCAGTAGCAGTAGATGTTTTTTCACTAAACTGGGGGAATATGTTCTTTTATGCTTTTCCGCCATTTGCTCTGGTTCAGCAATGTCTGAAGAAAATAGAACAAGATTCTGCCACAGGATTATTGGTAATTCCAAATTGGCCGACAAAACCATGGTTCCCATTGATGTTAAACATGATTAAAGAACCATATATGTCAATTCCTAGCAGCAGTGATTTATTGATAAAACCAGTAACCAAAGAAATTCATCCATTACATGTTTATATGAATTTGTTAATCTGCAGGTTTTGACCAGACCACTACAGGAGCTTGGATTGTCGGATAGAACTATGGATATTATAGTCGCATCATGGCGAGATAGCACTCAGAGACAATATATGACACATATAAAGAAATGGGGGGAAAATTTTTGCAGACAGTCAAATATATCCTATCATACTGTGAACATTGCAAACATATTGGAGTTCCTTGCCGAGTTGCATTTTGAACAACACTTAAGTTACAGCGCCATTAATAGTGCACGTTGTGCCTTATCATCTTATTTAGGACAAATCTGCTGACCAGAAATCAATTGGATCACATCGATTAATATCCAGATTTATGAAAGGAATCTTTAACAAAAATCCACCCAAACCAAGATATGCAGACATTTGGGATGTTAGCATTGTACCTACCTTACTTAGGCAATGGACTCCAATCGAAGTTTTGTCATTGGAAAGGTTAACATTTAAATTAGTAATGTTAATGGCATTGGTTTCAGCTCAAAGGGTGCAAACATTACAAATGTTACGTTTAGACTGTATGCATGTGACTGCAGATAACGTGTTCTATGTTTATGATCTGATCAAACAAAGCAGACCAGGGAGAACTGGAGCGAAGGTAATGTTTCAAGCTTATCCCATTGATCCAACGTTGTGTGTAGTTAAACATTTGAATCATTATGTAAAAGTTACCAAAACTCTTCGAGGAGATGAAAAAACATTAATGATTACGCATAAGAAACCACACACAAAAGCTTCAGTGCAAACAATCTCAAGGTGGTTAAAACTGGTGTTACTTTTAGCAGGAGTAGACACTGATATGTTCAAATCTCACTCCACCAGGGCAGCAGCTACATCCGCGGCGAAGTTACAGGACGTACCACTCGAACATATTTTAGAAACCGCAGGGTGGTGTTAAAGAAGAAACTTTTTCAAAGTTCTACAATAAACCTGTTCACACAATGACAGGCTTTGGACACGCAGTGTTTGGTTCACTATAATCACCTGCTTGTTTCACTATTGATTGATATTATCAATTATGTTATCACGTATATCTTTTATCACTTTGTAATGGTTCCCTCAGGTGTAAAAAGAGGGTTATTATATGTTCTTTTATCATTAAAAGATTTATGGAAAGAACAAAAAAAAATAGTCTGGTTTTCTCATGTATGTGTTGACCTAGCCGGACTGTCGTATGGAAGAATTTCTATGACATGGAAAAACACAGAAGCTTCAAAGTCTTCACGTAGTCACTCACGTGACTCCGAAGTAAAATAGTAAGATTAAATGAGAACTTACCAGTTCGAAGTTTGATCTTTATTTTATGAGGAGTAACAATGAGGGATTACGTGCCCTCCACTCCACACCCTCATAAAATAAATGATCATCTGGTAGTTCTAAATCTATGATGAGCCTTACTATCTTACTCCGGCTATTGTGTTCTGTGTTTTTCATGCCGCTGCTTTGAAGTATGCCGTTCCAGCGCCAGGCGGGGCTTCTTCACATAATCCCTCATCGTTACTCCTCATAAAATAAAGATCAAACTTCGAACTGGTAAGTTCTCGTTTAATCTTACTATTGTAGATTAATTCGGTAAAATTGTAAATTGTCCCTTGTGTGTAGGATAGTGTTAGTGTATGGGGTGACCGTTGGTTACCGTGGACTCGGTTGGCCAAAGGGCCTGTTTCTGTGCAGTATCTCTAACATCTAAAGTCTACAATAAAGTCAAAAGAGACAAACTATCTACCAATAACTACCATAAAGTATCTCAGATCACTACATCTGTTTCGCCGTCTATCCGTCCATCCATCTATCTGTCCATCCGTCCATCCTACCATCCATCCATCCATCCATCCATGCATCCGTCCATCTATCTATCTCCACAAGCCGTGCTGAGTGAGTCCGCGAGCCGTGCAGAGGAGAACGACCAGCGAAGCGGCCAGCGCCCATTGTGAGTTCCCATCCCACCCCCAACCCCTTCCCCTCTGCCACCCCCCCACAATGCCCCCCAAACCACTAAACCCCCGCCCACATCCCCCCACCCACACACCCGCCTCCCCCACAACCACCCCTCTCCCCCACAATCCCCCCTGCCCCCAACACCCTCCTCCCCCCCGCAACCCACCCCTCCCCCCACAACCCACCCTCCCCAGGACTGAATCTGTTCGTTCAGAAGCCGTCCAGAAGCCGTCCAGAAACCAACACGCTTGCAGGGAGAATGTGCAAATTCAACACAGAGAGTGCCTGAGGACAGGATCAAACACAGATCTCTGGCGTGTGAGGCAGAAAGTCTTCCAGCTGTGCCAATATATTTTGTTTTCCAACACACAAAAAATTATAAGTTGATAACTTTGGTTACTAAAAAAAATAAACTATCCATTTTCAGTCTTAAATTTCTAAGTCATGTTATGTCCCCATTTACAGCTACTGTATGTTTTAATTTACTTCAAGACTATGGAGCAGTACATTGGACATAAAGTTGCTGCCAAAAAGTGCCAGAAACCCAGAATTGATTCTGAATATGGGTGCTGTCTGTATGGCGTTTGCTCCTTTTCCCTTTGATCGCATGGGTTTTCTCCGGGTGCTCTTGTTTCCTTCCACATTCCATGTGGGGGTGGGGGGGGAACGGGAAGAAGACAGGAAGAGGCAGAGACAGTGGGCTGTGGGAGAGCTGGGAAGGGGAGGGGAAAGAAGGAGAAAGCAGGGACTACCTGAAATTTGAGAAGTCAATGTTCATAATGCTGGGGTGTAAACTATCCAAGCGAAATATGAAGTGCTGCTCCTCCAGTTTACGGTGGACCTCACTCTGGCCATGGAGGAGGCCCAGGACAGAAAGGTCAGATTCGGAATGGGATGGGATTGCTGAGCCACCGGGAGATCAGGCTGTTTATTACGAACCGAGCGGAGGTGTTGGGCGAAGCGATCGCCAAGCCTAAGCTTGGTCTCACCGATGTAGAGCAGCTGAGACCTAGAGAAGCGGATGCAATAGATGAGGTTGAAGGAAGTGCAGGTGAACCACTGCCACACCTGGAAAGACTTCTTGGGTCCTTGGATGGAGTCAAGAGGGGAGGTAAAGCGACAAGTGTAGCATTTCCTGTGGTTGCAAGGGAAGTGCCAGGAAAGAGGGTGGTTTGGGTGGGAAGGGACGAATTGACCAGGGAGTTATCGAGGGAGCGGTCTCTGTGGAAATCCGAAATGGGAGGAGATGGGAAGATGTGGCCAGTGGTGGGATCCCATTGGAGGTTGTGAAAATGTAGGAGGATTATCTGTTGTATGCAGCATGGAAGGTGAGGACAAGGGGGACTCTGCCCTTGTTAAGAGTGCGGGGATGGGGAGTGAGAGCAGAGTTATGGGGTATAGAAAAGACCCTGGTGAGAACCTCATCTATAGTTGAAGAGGGGAACCTCTGTATCCTAAATAATGAGGACATCTCGGATGCACTGGAGTGGAAACCATTGGTGGGAAATTTAAGGTAGCTCTTTTCACCCTCCACCACCTCCAGTTTAAATTCAATTTGGAATATTTTTGGAGGATCAGGAAACCAAGAAGCAAGAGTTACTCCAGGGAGTTACTCCAGCTCCAGGGAGTGATTCTGCGTTGGGTTTCAGCGGTCAGCAATGGCAGCCCGATCTCCCATAATGCAAAGGGGGGGAGAACGTGCCCGGCGCCGTCCAGTGGCCGTGGCAGTGCTCATGTGCGGGGCGGCCGATGATATGCTGGCCGTGGTTGTGCGCATGTGCAGGGGGAAGATATGCTGGCCGTGGCAGTTCACATGTGCAGCCGGAGGATGTGCAGGCCATGGCAGTGCGCATGTGCAGGGCAGCCGAGGATGTGCTGGCCGTGGCAGTGCGCATGTGCAAGGCAGCTAGCCGTGGCGGCAGATGAGGAATGGCTGGAGAGCGGAGACTCGGCGGCCTGGATATGGAGAGTGGACGGAGACTCAGAGTGACAGAGAGAGAGATAGAGAGGGAGGCCAAGCCAGGCAAAATGACACGGCTTTTAGGTTGCCCGGCGGGACTTCAGGTGGCCATTGGCAACCGGACAAACATTAATTTCAAGCCCTGCTTCACATGTAGATGCATGAATATGATACTGTGCCTAAATATCCACAGAGACTTGGAACACAACATTGAGGAAACATTTCATTTTCAAAGATGTCATTCTTCAGATATGATGAATAACCAAGTACCCACCTATCCTCTGAGGCAGAGGTTTCTGTAGCTACTATTTTAAAAGTATCTCCGGGACCTGGCCAATATATATCGCAAAAGCAAATTATCTTATCTGCGTCCCATTGTTGTTGGTGGAATCCTGCAGTGTGCAAATTAGAGATATGCTTCCCACAGTAGCATAACGGCTAAAGCTCATTGATTGTTCCGAAAGGCATGCAAAAGCACCAGGGAAATACAAGCATTCTTTTTTCACATTTCTAACAGATTGTGTGTCGCTTTGCCATGAAAAGAAAGCAACTTTTAGGCTTTCTCGTTTAATGCTGTTCGGGTGCGATGCACAGGCAATTCTCAAAGCAGGAGGTACGAGCCTGCACATTCTAGATCTAAATAAAACTTGAGGAGGACAGGAACCATTGATCCTAAGTGAGTGTGATGCTGTGGAGTTGCCAACAGCTGCTGTGAGCTTTGACAATCAGTCACTCTGGCTTCAATAATCAATAACTTCTACTGCTGCTCAGGGAGGTGAATGGCCAGAAATGAGAAACGGGAATTTGGACAGCTGGTCAGCAGGCTGCCGATTTTTTTACTCCCCCATTTTGTGGCCCAGTATAATTAGAGTTACGAAGACCGGCCAAAATGCTGATCTTCCAGCTGCATATTAATATTGAATTCCTATCCTCAGGCACTGGCCCATCTGTGTGCTCAACAATAATCATTACGGAGCATCTGCATCTTCTGCAAGAATCAAATGTTGGGGAAAAGTGACCGACATTTGTTAGGATGGTGTTATTGCATTGCTAAACCAAAATAAGATGCACCAGTATACCAAATCCATGAGTTCAGAACTGACATCCTTATGGGCCAGTCCCACTTGGCAATTGTTTAGGCAACTGCCAGCGACTTTCATAGTCGTAGCAGGTTGCCGAAAAACCGGCGTCAACCGACGTCATCCTGGCGACAACCTATGACAGTAGGAGGGAGTTAGATGTTCCATAAATTCATAACTCTCTGGGTAAAAAAGTTTTTTCTCACCTCAATCTTAAATGACCTCCCCTTTATTCTAAGACTGTGGCCCCTGGTTCTGGACTCACCCAACATTGGGAACATTTTTCCTGCATCTAGCTTGTCCAGTCCTTTTATAATTTTATATAAGGTCCCCCCTCATCCTTCTAAACTCCAGTGAATACAAGCCTAGTCTTTTCAATCTTTCTTCATATGACAGTCCCGTCATCCCAGGGATCAATCTCGTGAACCTACGCTGCACTGCCTCAATCACAAGGATGTCCTTCCTCAAATTAGGAGACCAAAACTGTACACAATATTCCAGATGTGGTCTCACCAGAGCCCTATACAACTGCAGAAGAACCTCTTTACTCCTGTACTGAAATCCTCTTGTTATGAAGGCCAACATTCCATTAGATTTCTTCACAGCCTGCTGTACCCGCACGCCAACTTTCAGTGACTGGTGTACAAGGACACTCAGGTCTCACTGTACCTTCCCCTTACCTAACCTAACCCCATTGAGATAATAATCTGCCCCCTTGTTTTTGCTGCCAAAGTGGATAACCTCACAATTATCTATATTATACTGCATCTGCCAAGCATCTGCCCCCTCACTCAACCTGTCCAGGTCACCCTGCAACCTCCTAACATCCTCTTCACAGTTCACACTGCCACCCAGCTTTGTGTCTTCTGCAAACTTGCTAGTGTTGCTCCTAATTCCCTCTTCCAAATCATTAATATATATGGTAAACAGTTGCGGCCCCAACACCGAGCCTTGCGTCACACTCCACTCGCCACTGCCTACCATTCTGAAAAGGACCCGTTCACTCCTACTCTTTGCTTCCGGTCTGCCAACCAATTTTCTATCCATGTCAACACCCTACCCTAATACCATGTGCTCTAATTTTAGTCACCAGTCTCCCGTGCTTATCAAAGGCTTTCTGAAAGTCTATATACACTACATCCACTGGCACCCCTTCATCCATTTTACTTGTCACATCCTCAAAAAATTCCAGAAGATTAGTCAAGCATGATTTCCCTTTCATAAATCCATGTTGACGGACTAATCCTTTTACTGCTAACCAAATGATCCATTATTACCTCTTTAATAATTGACTCCAGTATCTTTCCCACCACCAAGGTCAGGCTAACTGGTCTGTAATTCCCCGTTTTCTCTCTCGCTCCTTTCTTGAAAAGTGGGATAACAATAGCTATCCTCCAGTCCACAGGAAATGATCCTGAATCTATTGAACATTGGAAAATGATCACCAATGCGTGCACTATTTCCAGAGCCACCTCCCTGAGGACCCTGGGATGCAGACCATCAGGCCCAGGGGATTTATCATCCTTCAGTCCCATTAGCCTACCCAATGCTATTTCTCGCCTAATGAAAAATTTATTAGATCTTCTGTCCTCCAGTATATCTGGGAGATTGTTTGTGTCCTCCTTAGTGAAGACAGATCCAAAGTACCTATTCAACTCTTCTGCCATTTCCTTGTTGCCCATAATAATGTCACCCGTGTCTGCCTTCAAGGGACCCACATTTGACTTTGCTACTCTTTTTCCCTTAACATATCTAAAGAAGCTTTTACTGTCCTTCTTCCTGGGTCCTGAAATCCCAGACTGATTCCTGGGATATCAGGACTTTCATATGAAGAAAGACTGGATAGACTTGGCTTGTACTCGCCAGAATTTAGAAGATTGAGGGGGGATCTTATAAAAATGTACAAAATTCTTAAGGGGTTGGGCAGGCTAGTTGCAGGAAGATTGTTCCCGATGTTGGGGAAGTCCAGGACAAGGGGTCACAGTTTAAGGATAAGGGGGAAATCTTTTAGGACCGAGATGAGAAAAACATTTTTTACACAGAGAATGATGAATCTCTGGAATTCTCTGCCACAGAAGGTAGTTGAGGGCAGTTCATTGGCTGTATTTAAGAGGGAGTTAGATGTGGCCCTTGTGGCTAAAGGGATCAGGGGGTATGGAGAGGAGGCATGTAAGGGATACTGAGTTGGATGATCAGCCATGATCATATTGAATGGCCATGCAGGCTCGAAGGGCCGAATGGCCTACTCCTGCACCTACTTTCTATGTTTCTATGTTTCTTTATATTCCTGGCCAGCTTCCCCTCGTACTTCATCTTTTCAGCCCGTATTGCCCGTTTTGTTTCCTTCTGTTGTCCTATGAAAGTTCCGATTTAAAGTCTTCCGATTTAAAGTTCCCCTTCTCAAATTGCAAATTAAAATTAATCATATTATGATCACTACCTCCAAGCGGTTCCTTTACCTCAAATAAATCCAGAATTGCCTTTTCTCTGGTCGGCTCCATTACAAGCTGCTCTAAGAGTTCATCTCGGAGGCATTCTACAAACTCTCTTTCTTGGGGTCCTGAACCAACATGGTTTTCCCAGTCTACTTGCATATTGAAATCCCCCATAACCACAGTGGCATTACCTTTGTTACATGCCAGTTTTAACTCCTGTTGCACTTATTTGATCCATATGTTTAAGATCTTCCAACTGGATCTGTTAAGTTTCATATTCTATTCTGATATTGGAGGGACTCATTTAGTCCACAAATCTGTGTTGTCCCTCAGAGCAACCCAACAAAGATGTATCTTCTTGTATTTCCACCTATTCTTTCTTGCATATCTATCAATTATACTCTGATTTTCTTACTTAATGGTCTAATGTCAAAAATGAACTGAGAGGGGAGTCGGTATGGTCTAGTTAGTGCTGGCAGCATCATTAAGCACTTTGACTACACTTCTTCACCTTAAATTCATAAACCATGGAAAATCTTTGTAGCCACTTAATCCTTTGTGTTGACACCCTGGTACAATCCAGGTCTAATCGATTAGAGTTCGGGAATCTGTGGGTTGACACCATATTAAGAGCAAGATGAAGTCAATCCAATGCATGGGAATATCACCTCCCCATCTTTCCCACTAACCACTTCTGACCCATCTTTCTCTCCAATATATCTCTCCAATATATCAGTTCACCCTGTCAAATCCATCTTTTCCCTATGAGGAAAGGACACAACCTGGTAGGTTTTTAGATTTTTATCAAATTAAGGCTAAAGAACCCTCGGTCACTTGATAAAATATGTACTTTCCTCAGTGTTATTGTTCAACTCATAAGTTTTATATTTTATATACAGTGTGTGTATACATTTTCAATGTTCAAAGCCATTAACTGGTTTGTAAAAAGGTATTTCCACCAAAGAAGAGCAAAGATTTCTCAACTGACCAATATTTTAATAGCTCTTAGAAACAGGTGTAGCGGCACCTAGTGGTTAGGCCACTTGTGCTATGCGAATCCTCGGCAACCCTGGGAAGGAGTCACAAGATATATGGGGGTGTGCCCTAGTATATGTCCTGACCTTCCCTCTCTCGCTCTCTTGCTCTTCCACTTCCTCTCACTTCATGAGAGTGTCCTGCCACCGCAGCAGGAGCACAACCGAGCCCACGAGGCGACAGCTCTCAGCAACAACACGACTACTATGTTAGAGTGCTAAACGTCCATGTATTTCCAACCAACACTGCCATAATAAAGAATCCATTTATTCACGACGTTTGCGCCTCTATTTTGGATTTTAAATTGGTGGTGACCTGATGTCTGCAGCCGACAGCCCAGCTCTATGGTAATTAGCATTATGTATGTAGCCATCAACTCTGCGCGGCAACCAGACATCACCTTGGGTCCTGCCGCCGTCTTGGGCCATGCTGCCTCCCGCCTACGCCTCGCCTAGCAGACCGCAGGCATTATAATTCATTTATTTTTCACAAATTGGAAAGTGATTGCACATTTTCAAACTGACTCTGAAAATCCAACGTGCCAATTCCACTTGCACTTTAACATTTAGCATCAAAGGACATCATTTGCCATCGTTGGATGCTCCTAGAACCATGGAGTTTTATGACGTTACTGTAGACTCAGATTAAACTTGGTTATGTCTTATTTTCATCTACCCACTTTAGATCTTTCGCCAGCATGCTACCCATTCTCCCAGCACACCTCACTTGCTGAATCAGACCCAAAACTGCATCTTCCCATCACTGGCCTGATCTCTAATCCCATATCAACCTCCCTGATTTCCCAATTCTCAAATGACTTGACTCTTCATCCCTTTTGCATCCCATCATCAAACTCCTGACTTCCTCCCTCACAATTATTGCTACAACCTTACTGACATCACCCACACATCATCATACTATTATAGTCAGGTCTTTTCAAGCTATCTGCTTCACATGCAAAACCCCTTGATCTCTGGCTAGCCTCTATTCCCAGGCCGTTTAAAGCCTCTGTCCCACTTAGGAGACCTAAACAGCAACCTCTGGTGACCTTGTCCGCCACCCAAAAAAAAATCAAGGTCGAGTGACCTGCAACCTCCTACACCTCCCATGCATATGTTGAAAACCTTCCTCGAATATGAAGAAAACCGGCTTCACCTAGACCTGCGACTAAAAAATTATCGATTTCTAAAACGGCAACTTATTTTTAGTCGAGGCGGTTTTTAATCATGATGAAAAAATAGCAGCAACCTAGATGAAGCCTCAACGACGCAGAAACCACTTTTGACCATTAGGGAGTGACCAAAACCTCCGGTGACCCCTCATGGAAACCTTGGGTGACGGGCAAGGTCACCAGAGGTTGCTGATTAGGTCTCCTAAGTGGGACAGGGGCTTAAGGAACTACTCACAGTTTCCAAATCTTGACAAGGCACCAGCGGTTGGACACTCATTCGCTTACAATCTCCTGAACATTATTTGTTTACATGTGTGTTATACAATGGAGAACATAAACAATGATATTACAGTGCCTGAAGCCTTATGTTAGCTTACCATACAATAATCCACGAGCAAATTAATTTTGTGGGAGAGAATATCTGGTCTTTAGTACATTGTTGTTTATGAGTTGTTTCTGTGTGAAAACTGACTGTCAGACTGCCCACAATAGACAAATCTCCACACTTCCAAATATCTTTGAGTCACCATGGTGGTGTAGTGATAGAGTTGCTGCCTTATAATGCCAGAGTCCCCGGTTTGATTCTGACCACGGGTGCTGTCTGTATGGAGTTTGAATGTTCTCCTTATGACTGCGTGACATCCCACTTGGGATGTTTCCTCAAACATCCCAAAGACGTGCAGGTTTGTAGGTTAATTGGCTTCTGTAAATTGCCCCTAGTCTGTAGGATGTACGGGTGATCGCTGGTCGGTGCCAACTTGGTGGGCTGAACCATATTGTATGTCGAAAACTAAAACTAAACTCCACTGCTACTGAAGAGACTTAGGATGGCTGAATAGGGTTGTAAATGAATGCAAAAGAAGTAGGCCGACATTAAGTTTTGTGAAATATAGCACAGTTTGTACATCATGTCAACAAACTGTTTCAGTTGGATGGCAGGAACATTAAACTTGATTAAAGTGCTTCAAGTATGTCCAAAATGCCGTGGATGATTTTTCTTAACCTATTCCATAGCACCCAATAGAAAATATGACATCAGGCACCAAGGGCTGGTCCAGGGTCATGGAGAGTGGAAGAAGGAAAACTTGTCATTGAACCTCAGTTAGGTCCAATGTGGAGATGTAGGAACCTCAAAGGACAATCAAGATCAAAAGGTATAAAGTTCTGTTCTGCAGGAGATTACTGATCAGAGGGGGTTATCAATCAATCAAAATGACTTTATTGTCATTCAGAAATACACCAATAAATGCAAGTCTGATTTTTTTTTCTGTTATCTGGCTCACTGTGCAACATAAAATAACAAAAGGATAAAATAGATAAAAATATAAAATAGATAAAAAGGTAAAATAGATAATAGTGGTGGCACATTACATTGAATTCAAGATGGAATTCAAGGTTATGGGGAGAAGACAGGAGAATGGGATTGATAATGAAAGGTAGATCAGACATGATTGAATGGCGGAGTTCCGAATGGCCTAATTCTGCTTCTAGAACATATGAACCTATGATCAGTATTGGAGCTGAAAGGATATTGCAGGCTCGAAGGGCCAAATGGCCTATTCCTGCACCTATTTTCTATGTTTCTATGTTTCTAAGTGCCCAATTGAATCTTTTGTGCCAGTTCTTGGTGCAAGTCCTACGTTTGACTGACATAAACAAATCAGGAATTTGTTGCTATCACATTTCATTCTAGGAAAAATCTATTTCCATTTTTGTAGCACTGATATAAACAACATTACACAATTTAATTTTGTTGTTATTTTTTTTTTTAAATTTTGTACAAAAGATCTTTCGTTATATAGTACAAACATTGGAGAGAAATGGACTATAACTGGAGAAGAGTGGTTGGAGAGAGACATGCTTTGATTAAAGCTCTAGGCATAAGCCCAACGAGAACTGACAGCACCAACAGGCAGTGATCAAACATCTTGTTGTTTGTCAGAGCTACCTCTTTTTGTCTCTGATTTGAAGCAGTTCACCCACATATTGCTGAAGCCTTGCAGTTTCTCAGAGTATCAGGCATTGAGTGGATAAACTGGTGAGCTAGCCGAGAAATCATACGCATTCTTATTGTACTAGATGTTGCTGTTTAGTCATCCGAATTTTGTCACTCTGCTGTCAATATGGAGCTGGCACTTATTTCAAAACCATTAGCTATTTGTATAAAATGAAAGAATGTCCTATGATCCCAATGCATTAGGCATCTGTGCACCAATAGGTAAGGTAGCATTTCAAACCCTGTGAAGGACTGTTATTTAGAATTTATTTGCTTTAAATATGCTTCCACAATAGAGATATGCCAGTGTGTGATATCAGTGATTCCTGCCAAACTCCAGTCTAATCCAGTTTGTTTCATTTATAATCAACATAATGACATCTGACTGATTTTATTACAAAATCCTATGGTTTATGGTGATGAGAAAATGTGTGAAAATTAATCGCAATTATCGCAGGGTATAGTGGGTCTGTTTTCAAGCAAAATGGTAAAATTATTCATCCCTAATGGCCTAAGTAAAAATTACACGTGGCCCACTTCATCCAAGATAATTTCATTAAGTAGCAGAGATGCCCTGCTATCTTGCTAATTATATTGTCACTACTAAAGCCTGTGATTTTGCTTTATTCAGCATGACACCTTTGCATTAAGAATGGGTCTTGAAATCATATGACATCTCAGCACAAAAAAGGCATTAAGACTTCCAAAACGAATGTGATAATGCAGCATATTTTTCAATTAGCATTTGATGGACCTCATTCAAACTTACCGAACAGTGAAAGGCCTGGATAGAGTGGATGTGGAGAGGATGTTGCCATTAGTGGGAGAGTCTAGGAATAAAGGCCATTGTCTCAGAATAAAAGGGCAAACATTTAGAAAGGAGATGAGAAGGAATTTCTTTAGTCAGAGGGTGGTGAATCTGTAGAATTCTTTGCCACAGAAAGCCATGGAGGCCAAGTCACTGGATATTTTTAAGGTGGAGATTGATAGATTCTTGATTAGTTCAGGTGTCAGGGGTCATGGGGAGAAGGCAGGAGAGTGGGGTTGAGAGTGAAAGATAGATCAGCCTTGATAGGCCGAATAGCCTAATTCTGCTCCAATAATTTATAAACCGATGAATTTCTGAATTATGTCTATAGATTGCACAACTGGGATGTTTATGTTTATTGCTGCATGGGCCTTGTTTCCTTCCCAAGCTATTTCCTCCCTCAAACTTTGAGACTACTTTGAGTCAGTGCACTGGTCCATATTCAGGGATTCTGCAGCTAACCTAAATGAGTATGCCATTGCCATGGCTGATGTCATCAGCAAGTGCATGGAAGACTGTGAGCAGTCGAAGTCACTCTGAGTGTTCCCCAACAATGGATAAACTGCAAGGTACATTCAGAGGTTAAGGCCAGGTCCACTGCATACAAGTCAAACGATACAGAGTGGTACAAGAAGGCCCGCTATGATCTCAGCAAAGCCATCAAGGATGCCAAGAGACAATATTGGGACAAACAAGGGTCCCAGTATAATCACTCGCTCACACGGAGAATGCGGCAAGGTTTGAATAAGATAACTGGCTGCAAGGTCAGGCACCATTGATTGTAGCAAAGGTTAGATCATCCTCCCCGAGGGTAAATCCACGAAAAGCAACTGGCCCAGACGGAGTTCCTGGCTGTGTCCCTAGTAGCTGCATGGACCAGCTAGCGGGAGTATTCGCGGACATTTTTAATCTCTCCCTACTCTGTTCTGAAACACCCACCTGCTTCAAGAAGAACACCATCATCCCAGTGTCGAAGAAATGCAAGACATCATGCCTAAGCGACTACTATCCAGTGGCCTTGACATCCACCATCATGAAATGTTTTGAGAGGCTTGTTATGGAACACATTAAATCCAGTCTACCCTGTGGCCTTGATTCACTGCAGTTCACCTACCACCACGACAGGACCATGGACGATGCCATTGCCCTAGCCCTACACTCATCACTGGAACACCTGGATAAGTGGGAAACGTATGTCAGACTCCGATTCATAGACTACAGCTCTGCCTTTAATGCCATTATACCATCCAAGCTTATTACCAAACTCGTGTGACTTGTTGTCAGCACTCATCTCTACAACTGGATCATCGACTTCCTGAACAACAGATCCCAATCAGTGAGGAAAGGGGACAAATCATCCTCTACAATAACCCTTAATACTGGTATTTGGCAAAGATGCATTCTCAGCCCCCATCTTTACTCCTTGTACGCTCACGACTGTGCAGCCATGTATAAATATAATTACATTTTCAAGTTCGTAGACGACAACACCATTGCGAGCCGGATATCAAATAATGATGAGACAGAGTACAGGAAAAAGATCGAGCACCTCGTGTTCTGGTGTTGAGGCAACAACCTTTCTTTCAATGTCAGCAAGACAAAGGAGATAGTGATCGACATCAGGAATCAAAGCGGTACAGATACCCCAGTTTGTATTGACGGTGCTGAAGTAGAGATAGTTGAAAACGTCAAATTCTTAGGAGTCAATATTACCAACTACTTCTCTTGGACCACCCATATTGAAGCAACAAGAATGCACACCAATTAGTTAAATAATTAACAAAATAATTAATTAATACTAATCTTGACTTCTATAACTTATGTTGAGTGAAATATTCCACTTCCTTCTGTAGTTTTGCTTATATGCATTCATTGTTAGTTAATAAAACTAGAGTCCCAGTATAATCACTCGCTCACACGGAGAATGTGGCAAGGTTTGAATAAGATAACTGGCTGCAGTTATACAGAACTGGAAATACATATATACTAAAGTGACCTGTAAATGTTTCTCATCATGTGAAAGCTAGTTTTTGAGATATCCAATCACTTTGTCTCTTGCCCTGATTATGTGTGGTTGTACCCTTATTTCTAACATTATTCTTAAAACTGATCTAGTGTTCAAATGTGCCATGCATCTTCATCAACAATTGTTCATCCCCCAAATATGTTAGAAACATAGAAACATGGAAAATAGGTGCATGAGGAGGCCATTCGACCCTTTGAGCAAGCACCGTCATTCATTGTGATCATGGCTTATCATCCACAATCAGTAACCCGTGCCTAACTTTGCCCATACCCCTTGATTCCACTAGCCCCAAGAGCTCTATCTAACTATCTTTTAAATTAATCCAGTGAATTGGTCTGCACTGCCACAATTCACAACTCTCTGGGTGAAACGTTTCTTTGCATCTCAGTTTTAACTGGCCTCCCTTTATTCTTAGACTGTGGCCCCTGGTTCTAGACTCCCCCAACATTGGGAACATTTCTCCTGCATCTAGCTTGTCCAATCCTTTTATAATTTTTATATGTTTCTTTAAGATCCCCTCTCATCCTTCTAAATTCCAGTGAATACAAGCCCAGTCTTTCCTCATATGACATATGTAATGGGACTGTTTTAATTTGAATCATTGTTGCTAGTTTTTGGCCTCGGTTCATCCCTGTAAATGTATGATCTTGTGGCACAAATGGACTCATATTTTGTTTTCTGTTTCTGTGAACATTATGCTTGCTATCATAGACTAGGAGATTGGAATCCCATTTAATTAGGTTGTCATGAAGTCACCGAGCCTGGGCTCTGCTTGCCCCCAAACATCGGGAATTGAAGAAGAGGTGGTGGGTCAGTGAGAGCAGCAGATGCTGGACAATGAACGGTAGGAAGAATTTGGGGGGGGGGGGGGGGCTCATACCTTCCGTGGCACGTAGGTTGAAGATGACCAGGCTATCCATGACCCTGCACTGCTGCCAGGCATAATTTGTCTCCATCTTAGCTTCCTTACTGTTACTTTTCTCATATTACTTCTCCCCTCGCTCCATCATCCATCCCTACATCCACCCCCATGCACTTCTTCACTCTTGGTAACACCAGTGAGCCACCCCTGAAACCTGCACTAATCTGATGTGGCAGTTAGACAATATTAAGAGAAAAGCGGCCACATGGACTACGATTGATTCCTAATCCAGAAAAAAAATTACTGAAGAAACTCAGTGGGTTAAGTAGCATCCCTTGAAGGAAATGGACATGACAACTTGGGTCAGGATATTACAGTAGTCTGAAGAATGCTGCCTGTCTGATGCTGCCTGACCACTGAATTTCTCCAGCAGTTTGTTTTTTTGTTCAACTTTCCAGCATCTGTACTCTCTTGTGTCTCCATGACTGATTCCTAGTTCGGATCTGATCTAATGATATCAAAAATATCAAAAAATATTTGAGTGAGTAATTTTTGAAGAACTAAAAATGTTTTAACCAAATATCTGTCAATGGCACAATGGGCTGAAATGTCTCCTCCATGTGTAAATCATTGATTCAAACTGAGATGCAAGTCTTACTCATGGACAAATTGTGATGTCTCTTCTTAGAATTCCTTTGATTAGGCAGATCAAGGTGCAGGAATATCTGTCCAGTTGGTTTGTCAGCTAACCCATTTAGTGTGATCATCAGCTTCTCTAATCACTTCAAGTGATTCTGTGCATTTACATTCTGTTTTAGGTTCATTGCCGGGGGAGAAAAATCATTTTTTTTCCAAGATGTTTCTATGCAACCTCAAATAATCTGAAGCAATGTTTTCTCAGCAAAAATCTTGGAACTAATCACTACATGCAGTACACTCAACACTGGTCAATATTTCTTCATTTCTCCTACAATGGGCTTTGGCAGCAAGTTCTCGCATCACCAGCTGAATTGCTTAGTAATAGCAAAGGCTGACTAACAGCACAGATACCAATGAACGTAGTACCCTCCCCTAATCAGAGGTGCATGCGCTTGACTATAAACTTTCATTCTTACAAATATAAACTTACGAATAGGCCCCTCTGGATTGTATTAAATGGTAGGACATGCTTAAGGGATCAGGTGGTTTACTATTGCTATTCTTGTTGCTATTCTCATACAGGTCAATCCACTCAGACAGCACAAACCATCAAGCACACAATTCCATATAGGTGTTTCCGTAAATACAGCACTCAGTAGTGAGATTGGTCTCCACACTCTCAGGTTATTTTCCTGTTTTTTATGTAATATTCCCTTTGTTTCATATCCTGTATTTTAAGTAGTATAAATCATGGTGTATAGCCAAAATAATGAGATGAAGCAAAAATGAATAAATCTGTTTTTACAAAGAAAAATATCAGATATGTCCATTTGTTTTCTTGCCTTTTTTTGTGACATTTTTCAAGCAGGATTTCACAAAATCCTTAAGCTTATTTATACCAGAACGATGACATTGATTTTGCAATTAAATAATTCTATATAATCCAATTCTGATTATCCTTTTGATTTTTTATCATTTATCACCCGATAAGATGGTTTCCTGATGCTCCAAGCTTTTGCAGCAGAACGTGAGTTGCAGTCAATTTGGTCACATGTTAAATGTGTGAATTAAAAACAGATTAATGGACCTGTCCCACTTTCGCAACTTTTTTGGTGACTGCCAGCACCCGTCATAGGTCGTTACATGTCGCCTAAAATTTTCAACATGTTGAAAATCCAGAGGTGACCAGAACAAGGTACGACTCTTTGGGCGACTACTCATGACCATACAGGCTTCACCCCATGACATATCGCCTGTATGGTCGCGAGTAGTCTCCTCAGTCGCCCAAAGAGTCATAGCGTCTTTCTGGTCACCGCAGAATTTTTAACATGTTGAAAATTTTAGCCGACCTGCAACGACCTATGACGTGTGCCGGTAGTCGCCGAAAAAGTAACGTAAGTGGGACAGGCTCATAACCGTTTTTATATTTATTGATTCTGTTTTTATTGTTCATATTTTTTGTTTAAGCATTCCATTTAAATACTTACTAATGAAAAGAACTTAAAATCATGAAATAAAAATCTGGCATGGTGGGCTGAAACGCCTATATCTTGCATTATACTTTATGACTCTTTATATCAAGAACATAATTAGACAATTTATTTACATTAACAGTCTAAATAAGTATTGGAGCTAACAATTTTAATTAATGTTAAGCGCTGGCAATTTTGCAAGGAAAAAAAAACTATTTACAAACAGACCTAAAAAACCCCAACAATTTTCCTAAAATTAAGTCATTGATACCGAAACTTTGTTTGATGTCTGAAGATATTCTAAACAGATTAAAGATTAGATTTTGATATGGAGCTCAGTATTCATTGCCACTGCTTCAGCTCTGGAGACAATGGATCTGTGGCCTGAAAATTGTCCTGAGAAACAGCAAATGTCTTGGCTGGAAAGGGTACAGCGGCTCCCGATGCAAGTGATGCGCTTGCATAGCGATGTCACATGCTGTTCTTCCGCAAGCTCTACTCGCCTGCACACAGTGTTTACTTCCTGTTTCTTTTTCAGAGGCCTTTGCATAGTTTATGGTATGGTTGACTCCCTGACTGAACAGCTGCCTTTCATTTATTCATGATGATACAAATTGCCTGAAAGCTTTTCTACAGGTGACTTTGAAGTACAGGTGTGGATTCCCAAATTGCCTTTTTGTTCAGGCTGACTGTCTGCAGAGAATGTCTTTGTGAATTCCCCCAATGTTCATCTGGTGTTCTGTTGTGTTATTGTGCCTTTAAAGCTGCAACAAGTAGGAATGTATTTGTAATGTTCCTGGTGCATACAACAATTAAATATACCTCCAGTTCCCTCCCCTCTAATTTCAGTCTGAAGAAGGACCCCGACCCAAAACGTTACCCATCCTTTTTCTACAGCGATGCTGCCTTGACCCACTAAGTTACTCCAGCACTTTGTGCATATCTTTAGTATAAACCAGCAACTGCAGTTCCTTTCCACACACATGATTCTTTCCTAAATATACCAAAGTTATTCAATGCTAATGCATGCAAACAAATACGTGCTTTTGTCTATCCAAGGTAAATTCAAAAGAGCCATTGCAATAATATATAGATTTAAAGAAAATAATATTTTCATTTATAAGGCACTCCCACCATTGCACACTAAGAGCTTCAAATTTGTCTGAAAATTCCTTACACATTTTGGTCACGGCTTAAAGAAGGGAAATATATGTAGTGCCATTCATACAATGTTAATCTTGTAGTGAGGTGGAATGATCCACTGTACTGTGAATGATGTCTAATGATTGGAATTTATAATGCATTTTCAAATTTAATGAACAAGGCACATTTCTGGAAAAAATACTTGCAATTATACATTGTATTTCATGATGTCAGCATGTTATTAGGTGCTTTCCAACAAATGAACCATGGAAGTGCAATCATTCCTGTGTTATATCCTGAAAGGAGGAAGCTGAGTTTCATCCTTTTGGCAGTTATATTTATTTATTGCAAACTTCATGTCCCAGCAAGCATCTGCCACACAAACTGAATCGAGAAAAATGACATCTGCAAGCATCAGATAATCCCAAAGGTCAATGACTCCCTGATGGTTTGGAGGAAGAACATACGGAAGTAGGATCTGGACTAGGCCACATAAACCCACATTCCTGTCTTACATTCAACATTAACATGTCTGATGTATCCCAGACAACCCTTCTTTTATGCCTGATCTTCTGAGCCCAATCCCTCAATTACCTGCTCTTTCAAAAATATACCTACCTCTATTTTAAATACTTCCAATTAGCTAATCTCAGCAACTATCTGGGGTAGAGAATTCTGGAAAGTCAATACCCTCTGTGAGAAAAATTCAATGCACATTTTGGTTATAAATGACACCATATCTGATGAAGGATGTGTTGGCTCTGGAGAGGACCCAGAGGAGGTTTACAAGAATGATCCCAGGAATGAGTAGGTTAACCTATGATGAGCGTTTGTCAGCACTGGGCCTGTACTTGCTGGGGTTTAAAAGGATGACGGGGGACCTCATTGAAATATACTGAATCGTGAAAGGCTTGGATAGAGTGGATGTGGAGAGGATGCTTCCACTTGTGGGAGAGTCTAGGACTAGAGTTCATAGCCACATAATTAAAGGACGTTCTTTTAGGAAGGAGATGAGGAAACATTTTTTTAGTCAGAGGGTGGTGAATCTGTGGAATTCCTTACCACAAAGGCTGTGGAGGCCGTCAGTGGATATTTTAAAGGCAGAGATAGATAGATTCTTGATTCGTACAGGTGTCAGAGGTTACTGGGAAAAGGCAGTAAAATGGGGTTAGGAGAGAGAGAGATACAGTGCATTCAGAAAGTATTCAGACCCCTTCACTTTTTCCACATTTTGTTACATTGCAGCCTTATTCTAAAATGGATTAAAATCTTTTTTTTAATCATTAATCTACACACAATACCCCATAATAAAAAAAGCAAAAACAGGTGTTTAGACATTTTTGCAAAGTAATTAAAAATAAATAACTGAAATATCAAATTTAAATAAGTATTTAGACCCTTTACTCAGTACTTTGTTGAGGCACCTTTGGCAGCCTCAAGTCTTCTTGGGTATGACGCTACAAGCTTGGCCTGTATTTGGGTCATTTCTCCCATTTTTTCTCTGCAGAACCTCTCAAGCTCTGTCAGGTTGGATGGGGAACATCTATGTACAGCTATTTTCAGGTCCTTCCAGAGATATTTGATCAGGTTCAAATCCAGGCACTGGCTGGGCCACTCAAGGACATTCACAGACCTCACAAAGCCACTCCTGCGTTGTCTGGCTGTGTGCCTTAGGGTCCATCCTCTGACCCATCTGAGCCTGAATGCTCTGGAGCCAGATTTTCATCAAGATCTCTCTGAATTGCATCTGTTAATTTTTCCCTCGATCAGGCTACCAAGACTGGTTGGGGAACAATCGTAGGTTTTATGTGGGTCATGGAAATTCCTTACCACAAAGCTGTGGAGGCCGTCAAGTGATTATTTAAAGGCAGAGATTGATAGATTCTTGATTGACAGGTTACTAAAAGGCCGTAAAATGGGGTAAGGAGAGAGAGAGATACAGGTGCAATTCAGAAAGATTCAGACCCTGTTTTCCACATTTTGTATACAATTGCAGCCTTATTCAAAAATGGATTAAACACATCTCTTTTTTAATCATTAATCACCAAAGCCATTAGACAATTTTGCAAAAACATCAAATTAAATGTTTTAGACATTATTTGACTCTCACTTTGTTGAGGCACCTTTGGCAGCCCTCAAGTCTTCTTGGGTAGACGCTACAAGCTTGGCACACTGTATTTGGGTCATTTTCTCCCATTTTTTTTCTCTGCAGAACCTCTCAACTCTGTCACGAGTTGGATGGGTAACCATCTAGTACAGCTATTTTCCAGGTCATCCGTTTCCAGAGATATTCGCTCAGTTTCAAATCCAGGCCACTGGGCTGGGTACACTCAATACAATGCACAGACCTACAAAACCACTCCTGCCGTTGTATCTTGAGCTGTGTGCTTAGGGTCATTGGCTGTTGGAGGTGAGCCTCTGACCCAGTCTGAGGTCCTGAATGCTCTGGAGCAGGTTTTCATCATGATCTCTCTGTACTTTTCTCCGTTAATTTTTCCCTCGATCCTGACTAGTCTCCCAGTTCCTACCACTGAAAAACATCCCCACAGCATGTGCTGCCACCACCATGCTTCATCGTAGGTATGGTATTGGTCAGGTGATGGACAGTGCCTGGTTTCTCCCAGACGTGATGCTTGGCATTCAGGCCAAAGAGTTCAATCTTGGTTTAATCAGACCAGAGAATCTTGTTTCTCATGGTCTAAGAGTCCTTTAGGTGCCTTTTGGCAAACTCCAAGCAGGCTGTCATGTGACTTTTACTGAGGAGTGGCTTCCGACTGGCCACTCTACCATAAAGGTCTGAATGGTGGAGAGCTGCAGATATAGTTGTCCTTCTGGAAGGTTCTCCCATCTCCAAAGAGGAACTCTGGAGGTCTGTCAGAGTAGCCATCGGGTTCTTGGTCACCTCCCTGACCAAGGCCATTCTCCCCTGATTGCTCAGTTTGGCCGGGCGGCCAGCTCGATGAAGAGTTCTGGTGGTTCCAAACTTGTTCCACTTAAGAATGACGGAGGCCACTGTGCTCTTCGGGACCTGCAATGCTGCAGAAATTGTTTTATACCCTTCCCCAGATCTGTGTCTCGACACAATCCAGTCTTGGAGGTCTACAGACAACTTTGCTCCATTTTGAGTGCCAAAGGGTCTGAATAATGTAAATGTGATATTTCAGTTATTTCTTTATAATTACTTTGCAAAAATGTTTAAACACCTGTTTTTGCTTCTTTATTCTGAGGTATTGTGTGTAGATTGATGATAAAGAAAATGAATTTAATCTATTTTAAAATAAGGCTGTAAGATAACAAAATGTGAAAAAGTGAAGGGTTCTGAATACTTTCTGAATGCACTGTATATCAGCCATGATTGAATGGCGGAGTAGACTTGATGGGCTGAATGGCCGAATTCTACTCCTATCACTTATGACCTTATGGTATGGGTTCATTTATGTTACCCCAAGAGAACAGTCAACATTTTGTTTGACGTTTCCTCCGCAGGTAGCATCTACAACCGTAGAAAAATGTTAGTGCTGAAATGTCAGCCTAGATTATATTTTTGAATTCCAAACCTTTCTGTACATATTTATGATTGTCTCTCCGTCAAATTACGGATTATCTCACCATGCACACTGACAGAATTCTATTGAAGCTTGATAGCAAATCCTCCACATGAATACACAGAAGCAAACTGCCAACATAGGTCAACTATAAATTTTACATCCAGGATTCAAACTGTGCAGTTAACAGAAATAAAGCTATTTAAATACACGAAATATAATCTTGTTAATACATTCAATCATGTTATTGAGAATAGTTTTCCTTTATGCTCCATTGCATACCTTGCATATTAGAAGTTAGGTCTTCAGAAAGTTAGTGGTGTACTTTTTAAAGTCAGATATTTCTGTGATTTAAAATCAGTGGTGCACTTTTTAAAGTCAGAAATTGAATTGTTTTACAATTTCTTTGAGGTACCATCAAGCTAATTATAATTAATACATTTGAAACAGTTATCATTCTTGTATGGCATTCAACCAGGTGGAAGAAATTCAAATCAGACCTACATTTAATTATATCACTTATTTAATTATATCACTTAAACTTGGAAGCTAAAGTGCACCAACATACATGAATGATCAGATTTAATATGATGCCAAAGTGTGATGGAAAAAGTATATGTTAAACATACTTATTAAGTAGACAAATAAATATTAATAATCTGATTAATTGGTTATGTAGGGTGGAGCTGTGGCTATTCTAGTTCAAAGCTGTATTTATTCATCTAAATATGTTATTTTCTCCGGGTCTTTAATGAACATTCTACTTAGGGATCGTTGCAATTCACAGAGTTCATAGAATCCACACAATCTATGGATGTGCATGTAATGCAAAAGAAGACTCTTGCTCCTCAGAGCTGCTTAATTGTTCGACATCTGAAACTTTTGGAGTTAGTTCAAACATTTGACATGAGAATTAAGGGACAGAAGTTTAGGGGTAACGTGAGGGGGAACTTCTTTACTCAGAGGGTGGTGGCTGTGTGGAATGAGCTTCCAGCAGAAGTGGTGGAGGCAGGATCGATTTTAACATTTAAAAGTAAAGTGGATAGGTATATGGACGTGAAGGGAATGGAGGGGTATGGTCTGAGTGCAGATAGATGGGACTAGGGGAAAACAAATGGTCGGCACGGACTGGAAGGGCCGAGAGGGCCTGTTTCCGTGCTGTAATTGTTGTATGGTTTATATGGTTTATTTAAGGTTGCAGTACTCCAGGCTTTAAATAGGGCTTCTCAATGGGAGCACAGAAGTGCTACATTTACATTTCATGCTTGCTCCTGCTGCATCAAACCAACTTATTTTAAAGTAATTAATATAGATGCTACTTATCCATGGTTCAATGACAAATCAGTACTGTTTCCAATGAATATTCACATGTATTCTCAGTCATTCAACTACAGATTCCTTGAAACAGGACCAACATTTGTAAGACTTTAATACGATATTATTATGTGCATTTATTGCATTTAAATACAACTCGGCACATAAGAGCTTTTTTATGCAGAAGTGCTATGAATTAATTTATGTGACAAATTAAGTATGTATAAAATCTACTTAAGGCAAATTGATTTGGGCCTGCTGCGCAGCAAAGTCCCAAGTATGTTAATTCCAACCATAAGACATCTGATTAAATAGATTAACTAATTCAAATCCATAAAACATTAATATGAAGTTTCTGTCATTTGAGTTATATGCTTAGTAGATTATTTTCAATGTTTCCAATTTGTTTCTTGACTGGAACCAATGTATGAATATTCACAATTGACTGCACAGTTTAGAAGGAAGCTCCATAAAAGTACAAAGTACTGCAAATGCTGGCAAAATAATAGGCTGATAGTTTTATAGCATATTTCACATCCCTTTCTGGATTCCTTTCCGAAACAATATTTCATGGACATGGAATATAGAACAGGAATGGGCGGTTTGGATCATAATGTTTGTGCTAAACGTGATGCCAAGTTAAACTGCTCTCATATCCCGGTAGATGATCAACATCCCTCTATTCCCTGCACTTCCATGTGCCTATATAAATGCCTCTTAAACACAACTATCAAATCAAATCACCTGTGTATATTTGATTTTGGGTGCAATAATGTTTTCATAACATGGCCACATGCACTCGTACTTTCACTTTCCTTTGTGGATTTGTAAAGGGGTTGGTCCCACTTGGGCGAACTAATTGGCGAGTTTAGAATAGTTTGAAAAAATGACATGTTGAAGAACTCCTTCGACTCTGTAAACGACGCCCTACCGCCCATCCTTCACTATGTTGAAGACAACTTCGACTAGCAACACAATCAACACTAACCGGAAAATGGGCACCGAAAAGTGGAGAGTGAAGAACAACTTTTCCTTCGATCTTCTTCGACGCTCCCCTTGGACCTCCCTACGACTATGATGAAACTATCTACGACTACCTCCTCGACGACCCTCACAAACCCTCGTTTAACGGATGACTAACATCCCAACCCACTACGACCTACTACGACCAACTACGACTAAACTACGAGTAAAAGAAGTATCAATTTTTTCCATGTTGACTTTATTTACTCGTGACATTTTTTAACACATTGAATAAAACGCCACACGACGCAATAGCATGAGGCATCGAGTACGCGGAGACCAAGCGTCTCGCGCATGAAGGAGAGTTAACGAAGACCTCCTACGACCTCGTGTCGAACCATGCTGCAGTAAGTCGAGGGCAAACTCGCCAGAAACTTAAACGCGATTAGGTCGCCCAAGAGGACAGCCCTTAAAATATTTAAATGCAGTTAATGTCATAGTTTAAGTAACGTTTCCTCCATAAGGTTCAGGTCAAGATGTTGTCAATTTATCACTATGACACGAGAGAAATATCCTATGAAGAAAGGATAGCCTAATTCATCGAGGGAAAAGTACCGTAATAAAAATGGTAATTAATGAGCAGGGTGGATTCTATTACAGAAAGGTGTTTCCCATTAAATAATGTGAACAAAACATTTCTATTACAAAATGGGCTTTGATATAACGGGCTGGCCTTGCCCCAGAGGCTGTGGATGCCTCTGAAATGCATTGCACCACATTGACTTGCACCAACTAGTGTTTGATTTAATTTGTAGTGAGTTTGCATGTAATGGCCTGCAAACTGCAGCAAATGGCTCTCTCTGGGTCCCGTGCATTGGACAATTAAATTACCTTGACTGATCCTTGAATATTCAAGCTCAGACTCTTGAATTTTATGAATGAAGGAATGAGGAAACTGGGTTCAGACTGGAAAATGTAGGTTGACGAGAGAATCGTTATTTAATCAAGAGGTGGAACATGCCCCAGAGCTGCTGAATGTACACTGGCTTTGATTTCAAATTTTATTGTGCTCCTACAGCACATAATAGTTAATATTAATATATTCATGGTACCTGGACGTGGCGTTGAAGGACGAGAAGCTGAAACGAAGAAGTGGAAGCCAAATAACTGAACGGAAACAACGCCGAAAAGCCAAATAACAGAATGGACGCAATGTCGAAAAGCTAAATAACCGTAAGGGCGGGACGCCGAAATGCCAATTAACCAAAAGGGTGGGATGCCAAAGCCAACTAACAGAAAGGGCGCAATGTCGAAAAGCCAACTCACCGAACGGACCCGACGCCGAAAAGCAAAATAACGGACATGACGTCGCCGGGGGTGGGACTTGTCAGCGATTGGTCCAGATCCCCGCATTCATCACATGACTGGCAGGGGGAGACGGGAAGGTAGGGGTTATTTTCCCACACAAGACCGCCTGGGGCTGGAGGGTGAATAGGCACTCTGAACCCGAGCACCAAGGTGGAAGCGGCCAAAGGAACGCATCCCTCAGGGCAGCCCCCACTCATCCCCACCAGTGTCAGCGCTGTCCGGCCACAGGCCGCCATCCGCCCCATCTGCCCATGCGGGCCGCATTGTGATGGGCCGTGGGTCGGCAGCGCACACACATACGGGTCCGGGTGGAGCAGAGTTGGGGACAGTCTGGTCCCTCCGCCCACCCAGAGTTACTGACCGTGATGCACCACCACCAGACCCCGGCCCCCACACCAGGATGGTTCACCCCCCCGACCCTGGACCCCGACCCACACATGGAGTGATTCACCCCACGACACCCACATTGGGTGATTATCGCTCCCCCCCCCCCCCCCCCCCCAGTGGACAGGACAGCCCCGGGGACAGAACGTTTCGGGGTAACGTGAGGGGGAACTTCTTTACTCAGAGGGTGGTGGCTGTGTGGAATGAGCTTCCAGCAGAAGTGGTGGAGGCAGGATCGATTTTAACATTTAAGACTAAAGTGGATAGGTATATGGACGTGAAGGGAATGGAGGGGTATGGTCTGAGTGCAGGTAGATGGGACTAGGGGAAAACAAATGGTCGGCACGGACTGGAAGGGCCGAGAGGGCCTGTTTCCGTGCTGTAATTGTTATATGGTTATATGGTTATATGGTTATATGGGTGCTGGCAGCCATAATAAATCACTTTTAAAACATGGAGGGTGGGACACAAATTCCCTGGCGGGCCTATGACAAGTGTGCAACGCAATGAACAATATATCTCCACCCACTCCCCCCCCCCCCCCGCCCTGACAACAAGAAGTAGGTTTATTTATTCTCTAAACACAGTAATACCATCTGGTTGCCTGCGTAAAGCACAACAAGCACAACAAGTTCCAATGCACAAAACAACAGATAATCTGTATTTGGTCAGTTTATTTGCATTTCATTAGTTTTTTTTAACTTTGCGCATTTAACAGTGCCATTTCCACTTCATTCTTTTTCACTCTCTGCGATTTGGGCTGATCGATACTGCGTCACTAGGCTATCTTTCACTCGTGCTCATGAGATTAATTTCAAGATGCTCAGATGATCTTCTAATGCATCCCGGGTCATCTGTTCCCGCGGCCGGGGGGTGAATCACCCGGTGTGGGTGTTGGGGGGAGAATCACCCCGTGTGTGGGTTGGGGTCCGGGGGTCGAGGGGTTGAATCATCTTGGTATAGGGTCAAGGTCTAGTGGCGGTGCATCACGGTCAGTGAATCTGGGTGGCCGGAGGGACCAACTCTGCTCCACCCGGTCCCATGTGTGTGCGCTGCTGACACACTGCCCATCACAGTGCGGCCGCATGGGGTAGATGAGGCAGAGGGCAGCCATGGCCGGATAGCGCTGACCCCGGGGGGTAGAGTGGGGCCTGTACGGAGGGATACGCTCCTTCGGCTGCTTACGCTTTGGTGCTCGGGATCAGAGCACCCAGTCACCCTCCAGCCCCGGGTGGTCTTGTGTTGGAAAATGACCCCCACCCTCCCATCTCCCCCAGCCAGCGATGTGAAGGGCACGGGGATCTGGACCAATTGCAGACAAGTCCTACCCCCTGGAGATGTCATGTCCGTTATTTGGCTTTCCGGCGTTGTGTCCATTCAGTGAGTTGGCTTTTTGGCATTGCGCCCTTTCAGTTAGTTGGCTTTTAGATGTCCCGCCCTTTCAGTTAGTTGGCTTTTAGGCGTCCCGCACTTTCGTTTATTTGGCTTTTCGGCGTTGCATGCGTTCGGTTATTTGGCTTTTCAGTGTCACATGCTCTCGGTTATTTGGCTTTTCGGCATCGTTTCCATTCGGTTATTTAGCTTCCACTTCTTCGCTTCGGCTTCTCATCCTTCGACGTCATGTCTGCACACGGTATTCACTGCACCATTGTTGAAGTGAGCAAGATAATGGGTCAGGTTTTGCTTCCAGTGTAAGTGTGAGTTTAATGGAACTTGTGTTTGTAAATGTACAATTCATGTGGAAAATATTAAGAAGGGGAAGATACCTGTGAATTGAAAATCATCACGGGCTGTTGGACAATTAATGTTACTTCACTATTTAGCTGCAAATCGAATATCTCCGGTTGAATCGTCTGGTGGCTTTTTTACAGAAATTGTCAGATTAATTTTCCATTAAACTCATTGAATAAAATCTAATTGTGGAGCATAACAATGTAAGTATGATTTTAATGGGGATATTTATACAACCAATCAAACTGATCACCCTAGTGAAGGAACAATGTAAACTCTAATCTAATTGTGATAGGCAATAAATTAGGGTGAGTAATTTCTCAAATTTAGGATCTCTCTCAATTCAAACATTTTTTATCTCACCCCCTGTACTTGATTTGTCCTGTGCTCAACTTCTTTCTCTGCCTTTCCTCCCTTTGTTCGTTTATTTACACTCCTGCTGTTTAAGGTAATAAACAATTGGTCCCACAATTGAATAAAGTACCGCAGATCCTTTTGGCAGATTATACTAGAAAAGAGACAGCAAAATTGGAGATGAATAGAAAGGGGAAATGTCATATTTTTTTTAATTGTGCCTGTCATAACCAAAGTCATCAGTCCGTTAGAGCCAAGAGTCAAGAGTTAAGAGTGTTTGATTGTCATATGTCCCAGATAGAACAATTAAATTTGTACTCGCTTCAGCACAACAGAATATGTAAACATAGTACACTTTAAACAATATGATAAACAAGAGAGAAAAACAAGTTCAGTGTGTACAGTATATATACACATGCTCACAAGTACATACACAACAACACACACACCTTACACACACATATATTTATATATATATATATATATATATATATATATATACACACACACACACACACATACTCACACAACAAAAGGGGGTGGGGGGGGGGGGGGGAGGGGAGGGAAACAATAATAGTCAATAATAATAATAATAATAATAATAATAATAATAATAATAATCTATTGTTCAGAGCTTCAAAGTTCATTACATTTGAGGAATTGATGGACATCTCAAGGAGCAAGACGATAGATAGGTCTCCCAGGCCTGATGAGTCCAAGGACACTGTGAGAAGCTGGAGAAAAATTGCAGTAGCCCTGAGGGAGATATATGAATCATCATTATACATGAGTGAGATGCGGGAAGACTGAAGGGTGTCTAATGTTGTGCCTCTTTTTAAGAAGGATTTCAAGGGAATGCCTGGGAAATATGGACCAGTGAGCCTAAAATCTGTGGTTGGTAAATTACTGGAGAGGTTTCTGAGGGATAGGATACACTGATTAGGCTATGGCTGATTGGGCATTGTCAACGTCGTCTTGTGCATGGGAGATGAAGTCTCATGAATTAGATTTAGTTTGTTGAAGAAGTAACCAAGAATGTTGATGAGGGTAAGGCCATAGGCTTTGTCTATATGGACTCCGACTTCAATAAGGTGGTTGATAAGCTACCATATAGTAGGCTGGTCTGGGTGTCAGGAAAGAGAATTGGCTTCATGGAACGAAGCAGAGGATGGTGGTGGATGGTGGTGTTTTTCAGACAGGAGGCCTGTGACTAGTTGTGTGCCTCAGGGATTGGTGCTGGGCCCATTGTGGTTTATATCAAAGATTTGGAAGATAATTTAGTTTAGTTTAGTTTAGTTTAGAGAACAGGCCTTTCGGCCCACCCACTCCACACCGACCAGCGATCCTGGCTCATTAACACTATCCTACACACACTAGGGGCAATTTACACATACACCAAGCCAATTAACCTACATATCTGTATGACTTTGGAGTGTGGAAGGAAATTGAAGATCTCTGCGAAAACCCACGTGGTCACGGGGAGAACATACAAACTCCGTACAGACAACACCCATGGTCAAGTTCGCACCCAGGTGCCCGGCGCTGCAAGAACTTTAAAGCAGCAACTATGCTGCTGCACCACCGGCCGCCCCCAATGTGCAAGGCATGATTAGTAAGGTTGCAGATGACACTAAAGCAGTTAGTATCATAGACAGTGAAGATGGTTATCAACATTTACAGCAGCATGTTAATCAGCTGGGCAAGTGGGCTGATGAATGACAAATAGAGTTCAATGCAGATAAGTGTGAGGTGTTGCATTATGGTAAGCTAACCTAGGGCAAGACCTACACATTGAATGGGAGGGCTCTGGGGTGTGTGTGGAGCAGAGGGATTTAGGAATGCAGGGCCACAGTTCCCTTTCATCATTGTCATGTCTATTTCCAAGTTGGGATTGTTTGAGAGAAGAATCTGTAAGAAATAATTTGCATTTGTTGCCAAAATCGTTGGTCGGCATGGACTCAGTGAGCTGATGGGCCTGTTGTCATGCTATATCTCTAAGCTAAACTAAACTAAACTACGTGATTGCAATATTTTTCTCAATAAATGACAATTTGCAAGCATTTTACAAGTTATCTATTGAAGAATGAATGCTATTGTGTAAAACTCTGTTGCACTCTAACACCCTTGTAATCAAAGCTAGTAAAATAATGTGCAGGGTAATTGTAGGTGCATGTAATTAAGTACAAATTGAGCTCCTGAGTGTATGAACAAATTTATTTGATTTCTGGAATATTATAATCACAATTACAATTCATATTTTCTGTAATTTTGAATTGCAATAGTGATACAGAGTTGACTATTATCTGTTTAGACTTTTAAAGCTTCTATAGGTGACTCAGTTAGGTATCTTATTAAGAGAATTGTGAGGAGCTATTAAAACAGATGCTACATGTTTCTTTGTTTAAGACGGAACTGCAGATGTTGGAAAATCGAAGGTAGACAAAAATGCTGGAGAAACTCAAGTTTCTCCAGCATTTTTGTCTACCTACATGTTTCTTTTGTCAGTTAGGCAGCCTATTACTGAGGTTGTAGTTGGCATTTACAGTTACAAGGTAGATTTTGTTTTCCCAAAGTTGATTTAATGGCTACTGGAAACAATTGTTTTGAATTGGCAATGGACAATTTTAATGGGCTCCCAAAGGATCAGCGTAACATAGGTGCATTATTGATTCATCATAGTTTAATGAATGCTCCAGCAAATCTAATTTACCACATTATGGTTAAGTCTATATTGTGAGCAAACTGAGAGATGATGATAGACATAAGAGGTAACATGTGAGACTTTGATTGCGCATGCTATTTTTTTTTTAAAAGAGCATAGTCTCTTTCTTCAGGCTGAGTACCATCAACACTGGTCACACTGAGACTATTATCCAGTCAATAAATGGCAGTGATGAAATATCAATTCAGCATTATAGAGGGTGAAAGCAAATCACAATGATTAGATGCCAATGACTATATTGAGCAATTGAATATTTACGTCTTTTGGAGAATGGAAGTGGTTCGGTTAAAGCCAATCACTTTTTCCCACAAGGGGTGACATTGAAACAGGAGATGTAGAGTCAGTATGGATAAGACTAAGGAATTGTTGGGTAAAAAGACCCTAATGGGACTTATCTACAGGCCCCCAAACCATAGCCTGGACATAGGGTGCAAGTTAAATCAGGAGTTAAAATTAGCATGTAGCAAAGGTAATGCTGTGGTTGTTATGGGGGATTTCAACATGCAGGTAGACTGTGAAAATCAGGTTGGTACTGGACCCCAAGAAAGGGACTTTGTAGAGTGCCTTTATGATGGATTCTTAGAGCAGCTTGTATTGGTGCCAACCAGGGAGAAGGCAATTCTGGATTTAGTGTTATGTAATGAACCAGATTTGATAAAGGAACTTGAGGGTAATGAGCCATTGGGAGGTAGTGACCATAATATGGTCAGGTTTAATCTACAATTGGAGAGGGAGAAGGGTAGATCGGAGGTGTCAGTGTTACAGTTGAATAAAGGGGACTGTGGGTCCATGAGGGAGGAGCTGGCCAAAGTTGACTGGAAAGATACCCTAGCAGGGATGACAGTGGAACAACAATGGCAAGTATTTCTAGGAATAATACAGAAGGAGCAGGATCAGTTCATTCCTAGGAGGAAGAACGATTCCAAGGGGATAAGGGACGACCGTGACTGACAAGGGACGTCAGGGACAGTATAAATATAAACGTGAAGTACAACGTAGCAAAGATGAGCGGGAAGCAAGAGGATTGGGTAACATTTAAAGAGCAACAGAAGATAACTAAAAAGACAATACGGGGAGGAAAGGTGAGGTATGAAGGTAAGCTAGCCAAGAATTTAAAGGAGGATAGTAAAAGCTTCTTTAGGTATGTGAAGAGGAAACAAATTAGTTAAGACCAAAGTTGGACCCTTGAAGACGAAAACGGGTATTTTTTTCTATGAGGAATGGCAAATGCGTTGAACAGGTACTTTGGATCTGTCTTCACTAAGGAGGACACACACAATCTTCCTGGTATAGTAGTGGCCAGAGGATTTGGGGTGACGGAGGAACTGAAGGAATTCCACATTAGGCAGGAAATGGTGTTGGGTAGACTGATGGGATTGAAGGCTGATAAATCCCCAGGGCCTGATGGTCTGCATCCCAGGGTACTTGAGGAAGTGGCTATAGAAATCGTGGATGCATTGGTGATAATTTTCCAATGTTCTATAGACTCAGGATCAGTTCCTGTGGATTGGAGGGTAGCTAATGTTATCCCACTTTTTAAGAAAGTCGGGAGAGAGAAAACCCGTTAGAACCATTAGCCTGACATAGGTGGCGGGGAAGATGCTGAAGTCAATTATAAAAGATGATATAGCCACACATTTGGATAGCAGTAACAGGATCGGTCCAAGTCAGCATGGATTTATGAAGGGGCAATCATGCTTGACTAATCTTCTGGAATTTTTGGAGGATGTAACTCGGAAAATGGACAAGGGACTGCCAATGGATATACTGTACCTAGACTTTCAGAAAGCCTTTGATAATATCCCACATAGGAGATTAGCGGGCAAAATTAGGGCACATGGTATTGAGGGTAGAGTGTTGACATGGATAGAAAATTGGTTGGCAGACAGGAAACAAGTGTAGGGATTAACAGGTCCCTTTCAGAATGGCAGGCAGCGATTAGTGGGGTACCACAAGTCTCGGTGCTGGGACCACAGCTATTTACAATATACATCAATGATTTGGATGAAGGGATTCAAAGTAACATTGGCAAATTTGCAGATGACACGTAGCTGGGTGGCAGTGTTAACTGTGAGGAGGATACTATGAGAAAGCAGGGTGACTTGGACAGGTTGGGCAGATGCATGGCAGATGGAAGTTTAATGTGGATAAATGTGAGGTTATCCACTTTTGGTATCAGAAGGCAGATACCAAACGTTTGGTATCTAAATGGCGTCAAGTTGGGAAAAGGGGAAGTATAACGGAATCTGTGGGGTCGTTGTTCATCAGTCTATTTAAAAGTAAGCATGCAGGTACAGCAGGCAGTGAAGAAAGCAAATGGCATGTTGGCTTTTATAACAAGAGAAGTCGAGTACAGGAGCAAAGAGGTCCTTCTGCAGTTGTACAGGGCCCTAGTGAGACCACACCTCAAGTATTGTGTGCAGTTTTGGTCCCCTAATTTGAGGAAGGGCATCCTTGCTATTGAGGGAGTGCAGCATAGGTTTACATGGTTAATTCTCGGGGCAACGGGACTGTCATGTGCTGAGAGAATGGAGCGTCTGGGCTTGTACACTCTGGAGTTTAGAAGGATGAGAGGGGATCTTATTCAGGTTTAAGATCGTTAAGGGTTTGGACACGCTAGAGGCAGGAAACATGTTCACGATGTTGGGGGAGTCCAGAACTAGGGGCCACAGTTTAAGAATAAGGGGTAAGCCATTTAGGCATGTCTGAAGGAAATGGAAAGTGACATTTCGGAACGGGACTCTTGTTCAGTCAGAAGAAGGATTCCGACCTAAAACGCTGCCTAACCTTTCCCTCCATAGATGCTGCCTGACCTGTTGAGTTACTCCAGCATTTTGTGTTCTAATCTCCATGAGATTCTTTATGAGCCATTTTGGTGAAAAATTAGACATGTGGAGAAGTGAGAAGTGGAGATACTCAAAATCACGCCCTGTTCCATTTCATACCACAAAGAAAATATCCAGATTTCATAAAAGAAACCCAAGTCTCATTTAAGGCTGACACCTATTCCTTTTTTCCAGAAATGCTGCCTGACCTGCTGAGTTACTCCAGCATGTTGTGTCTATCTTTGGTGTAAACCAACATCTGCAATTCCTTCCTACACATCTTGTTTGATCCATATTGAAATTTCCTTAAGGTATGCCTACTTTGAAAAAGTTCTCCTTCCTTTGTACCATTTCATACCTCTAACTTCCCTCACCCCTGACTCTTAGTCTGGAGAAGGGACTCAGCCCATAACATTACCTATTCATTTTCTCCAGAGATGCTGCCTGACCTGCTGAGTTACTCCACAATTCTTCAATGTAAACCAGTATCTGTTCCTTCCTACACAATTTCATTTCGCCTGGACACATGGTGAGCTAACCTGCTTCTCTTCAAAATAATGCCATGGGATTTTTCTATGTCCGTCTGTGTGACCAGACAGAGAACAGATAAGCACAGCAGACAAAGCTGCACCCAGGGTTCGGGCTCTATGCACAAACCCCTGAACACAGGAATTACTGACCTGGAAACATTTATTCGATTATCACCTTGAACCAAGAAAAATATTGTGGAAAGATAACATGATGTAGCAAATACAAAAACACGAGAAATAGAAACAGAGGAAGGCCAGTCAGCTCTATGTTCCTAATCGGCCGCTAAATAAAATCATGGTGGACTTACTACTTCATCTACGCTGTTTCGCACTGACCCTGCAACCTCTGATTATTTGAATGCATCAATCTCTGTCCTGAGTATTCTTCATGTCGCAGCACCCTTCTGGAGACTCACCGACTTCTGGGTGGTGAGTCTGAAGAAGGGTCTCGACCCGAAACGTCGCCTTTTCCTTCTCTCCATAGATGCTGCCTCACCCGCTGAGATCCTCCAGCATTTTTGTCTACCTTCTGGGTGAAGATGTTTCTTCTCATTTCAGTTTTCATCAGTTTCACCCTTATGTTGAGCCTGTGACTCACGATTGTAGGCACCCCAGCCAAAGGAAACCACAACTGGACATGCCTGGTACTAAATTTGGACACTTCAATGAGCTTACATTTGAGAAAAGATTACTGAGGGAATGACACTTGTCCTAGCTCTTTTTCTAGACCTGACAAACTGTTCATTTTGAAGTTGACATCACATTCAAAAGTTCAGTTATCTCCCCTTCTGAAAGACAAGTGCAGATTAAATTGTTGCAAGTACAAAGCTGGATGGAAATTCTTTAAACCCTTGAGAGTTTGTCACTTTTCTTTGCATTACAGCACTGATCGGACTTCAAAATGTTGGTTATAAATTGCTTTGAGAAATCCTGAGATGGATATGAAAGGAATGTATACTTTTATTTTTTTGTTCTCAGATATCAAACTACAAAATGATAGCTCCTTAATGAGGCCAAGATGTAAACTCCACTGGATTGCTTAAGGCAATGGGCCAGGTTGTTATTGACCCAGCCAAAGCCTAGCATTCTTCCGCTGTGATTTCCACAATGTTTTATTCACTCTTAGTTGCAGTGCAGCTCTCGATGTCTTCTCAATCTCATAGATGCGGTTGTTTCCGTCTGCATGTCATGGCCGAGCCTCAAGTGGTGCAAATTGTCCTGATAGGCTTCAAAATGTGTTGTCAAAGGACTTTTCACCTTTTCTAAATTATCTGAGGAACAAAAACATTTGGAGGCAGTCGAAATATGCTTTGGTTAAACGACCAAATCCAAAACGATGTGAAAAGAAAGTGTGTTTAGTTTAAAAGTGGATTTAAATTGTAAAAATGGGCGGCCTTACAGTGCCAGAAACCTATGTTTGATCCTGACTGTGTGTGCGGAGTTTGTGCGTTCTCCCTGTGACCACATGGGTTTTCTACGGGTGCTCCATTTTCCTCCCACATCCCAAAAGACGTGCAGGTTTGTTGATTAATTGCCTTCTGTAAATTGTCCCTTTTTGTGTAGGATTGAACTAGTGTATGGGTGATGGGGGGTTACACAAAAAGCTGGAGAAACTCAGCGGGTGCAGCAGCATCTAAGAGGCGAAGGAGATAGGCGACGTTTCGGGTCGAGACCCTTCTTCAGACTGGTCAGGGATCAGGGAAACAAGAGATATAGACAGTGATGTGGAAAGATAAAGAACAATGAATGAAAGATATGCAAAAAAGTATCGATGATAAAGGGAACAAGCCATTGTAAGCTGTTTGTGGTGTGAAAATGAGAAGCTAGTGCGACTAGGGTGGGGGAGGGAGATAGAGATAGAGGGAATGCCAGGGCCCGAGGGCTGAGGGAGAGGTGGGAAGGGGAGGAGACAGCAAGGGCTAACAGAATTGAGAAAATTCAATGTTCAAGCCGAAAGGATACAGACTCCCCAAGCGGAATATGAGGTGCTGTTCCTCCAACTTGCGGTGTTGCTCACTCTGGCTGTGGAGGAGGCCCAGGACTGAGAGGTTGGATATGGAATAGGAGGGGGGGTTGAAGTGCTGAGCCACCGGGAGGTCGTGTTGGTTTTTGCGGACCGAGCGGAGGTGTTCGGCGAAACGATCGCCAAGCCTCCGCTTGGTCTCACCGATAGAGATCATCTGGCATCTGGAGCAGCGGATGCAGTAGATGAGGTTGGAGGAGGTGCAGGTGAACCTCTGTCGGACCTGGAAGGACTGCTTGGGTCCCTGAAAGGAGTGGAGGGGGGAGGTGAAGGGACAAGTGTTGCAAGGGAAAGTGCCCGGGGAAGGGGTAGAGCGGGAGGGGAGGGAAGAATTGACAAGGGAGTTGCAGAGGGAGCGGTCTTTGCGGAAGGCAGACGGGGGGGGGGGGAGATGGGAAGATGTGGCGGGTGGAGGGGTCACGTTGGAGGTGGCGAAACTGGCGGAGGACTATCTGTTGTATTTGCCGGCTGGTGGGGTGAAAGGTGAGGACCAGGGGGACTCTGCCCTGTTTGCGAGTGGGGGAATGGGTAGAGAAGGCAGTGTTGCGGGGTATGGAGGAGACCCTGGTGCGAGCCTCATCAATAGTGGGGGAGGGGAATCCCCGTTCTCTGAAGAATGAGGCCATTTGTGATGACCTGGTGTGGAACACCTCATCCTGGGAGCATATGCGGCGTAGACGAAAGAATTGGGAATAGGGGATGGAGTCCTTACAGGAAGCAGGGTGGGAGGAAGAGTAGTCCAGGTAGCTGTGGGAGTCAGTTGGTTTGTAGTGGATGTCGGTCAGGAGTGTATCACCTGCAATAGAGATGGTGAGGTCAAGGAATGGTAGCGAAATGTCGGAAATGGTCCAAGTGTATTTGAGTGCCGGATGGAAGTTGGTGGTGAAATAAATGAAGTCAGTCAGTTGTGTGTGGGTGCAGGAGGTGACACCAAAGCAGTTGTCGATGTAACGGAGGTAGAGGTCGGGGATGGGCCCTGGTACGCCGAGAACAAGGATTGTTCGACGTACCCAACAAAGAGGCAAGCGTAGCTGGGGCCCATGCGTGTATGGGTGATCATTGGTTGTCTTTGTTAGTAGGGAGAAGGGCCTGTTACCTTAGTCTGTAAACTAAATTGAACTAAATTAAATTTATTCAGATGGTAATAGAACAATAAAAAAAAACGCAGCTTCACCAACCGTTTTAATGAAGGTCAGGACCTCACTGAAATGAAGGGATTTCCTGCTTGTGTGTTAACTATGTCTGGCATAAAGCTGAGGCATTAGATACAAAGAACATCTGGTTCTTCAGCTCAGTAAAATTAAAAACATCCTTGGTTTGAATCCTGTCTCCTGGAGCACAACAGTAAATCAGATGTGCCAATATCTGAGCACCGCTGTGGTCATGCCTCCACGTCGCCATGTGCTGATGTGAAAATTCGATACCCACTGCACACACAGCAGCCAGCTGTCACCTCTCTGCAGAACCGTGTGCCAACCAGTAGTTCAGTCCCATCCATTTCTTGCTACTCGTATACCGTCCATACAGGACAATTTATTCAGCACTGAGAATCAGTGCACACACCATATAGATAATGATCTAGATTTTCCTGAGAAATACTGCCAGGTTTTCATGTAACTATCACAATTTCTCCAAGTGAAGTTCAGAAAGTATTGGGTTCCTACATAACTTAACACAAAGTTTTGAAGTTCCTTGATGCTCCATGCCATTGGTAAGCCAACTGTGTATAACTCCTCATGAAAAAAGTGAAATATCTAGATGGTGAAACTCTGGCAAGTTGAAAGTGTTTGGAGTGAATTGTGTATTTGAAATGCACCCTCAATTTGGCTTTTACATGGGGCCCCATCTCCCTCTTAATTACACCTGAGATTGGAGCAGTACATATAGAAAGTTTCATACAATAGTGATGACTTCTTAAATAAGATGGTTTATTCATGCACAGTTACAGTAGATACCAGGGAAGCACTTTGATTGAGGGCTCAAAGCTACTCCAATCACTCAAGAAACTTTCAGCAATATCCTGAGTTTGAACTTGAGCTGAACTTGAGATACAATAGTTACATGTAGAATTTACATTTTTGCACCACTTAATCTGTTACCTACGGTATTTTTCTTTATCTTTGTTTTACCTCTGTGGCGATGCCTCTGTTTACATTAGTTTGAGTTTTTTTAGTTTTGGTTTTACAGATACAACGCGGAAACAGACCTTTCGGCCCACTGAGTCCATGCAACATTATCCTGCACAGACTAAGGACATTTTACACACAAACCAAGCCAATTAACCTACATACCTGTACGTCTTTGAAGTGTGGGAGGAAACCAAAACTTGTGGATTATGTTTTTCAAGAAATTTTGGAGTCTATAACGTCAAACAAAGATTTGGCAATAAAAATCGTTATCGTCTGAAATAAATACAGAAATTTAGGTAAAATTAGCATTTTAATAGCATTGATTCGGCCAATTAGGGATAAGGACATTGGTGACCATTTAGTGAACTGATGTTTAATATGGTCAATTAAAGGCATAACATTGGCTTTAAATAAATCCTTGTGTTTCTTGGTGATCTTAATACCTAAATAAGTAAGACTTTTGGTAATCAATCTAAATGGAAACTGACCATAATTCAAAACAAGATTAATTAATGGAAAAAGCTCACTCTTACTAAGATTTAGTTTATAACCAGAAAAACAGATCATCTGCATAAAGAGATAGCTTATGTGTCTTATTGCCATGGACAATACCAAAAATACTAGGAGATTCCCTAATAGTGGTGGCTAAAGGTTCCAAAGCAATATCAAATAGTAAAGGACTTAAGGGACAGCCCTGTCTAGTACCTCGAAAGAGCCTGAAAAAGGGGATCTCTGATTATTAGTAAATACAGAAGCCTGAGGTATGTGATATATCAGCTTGAACCAAGAAATAAAATTTGGACCAATCTTAAATGTTTCAAGTGTATTGAATAAATAATCCCATACTACTCTATCAAACACTTTCTCGGCATCAAGTGAGATGACACGTTCTGGGGTTTTAATAGACAATGTATATACAATATTCATTAATCTCCTAACGTTAAAGTATGAGTAACGATTTTTAATAAAACCGGTCTGATCTTCAGAGATAATTTGCGGTAAAATCTTTTCCAATCTCATTGCTAATATTTTGGAAATAATTTTGAAATCTACATTTAACATTGATATAGGTCGATATGATGACACTTCAGTAGGGTCTTTATCTTTTTTTAAGAATTAAAGAAATAGGGTTCATGAAAAGATTGTGGTAATCTATTCCTTAAAAGGGCTTCTTTAAATACCTTACCTAGCCATGGAGTCAATAAATTTGAAAAATATTTTTAAAATTCTACTGTAAACCCATCTAAACCGGGAGCTTTACCAGAATTCATTGAACAAATTGCTTTCTGTATTTCTTCTTCCATGATGGGTTCATCTAACAACAGAGACACATTATATGGTAAATTTGGTAAGTTCAGTTTCTTTAAAAACTCATGCATTATATTGGAATCAGTAGGAAGATCTGATTGGTATAGGGAGGTATAAAATTCTTGAAAGGATTTATTAATTTCGTCATGGTCTACAGTTACTGTACCATCCCGTTTTCTTACTTTAGTAATCTGACGCTTGGCCGACACCGCTTTCAATTGATTAGCAAGTAATTTACCAGATTTTTCGCCATGTATATAAAATTGACTTTTGGTTTTAAGTAACTGGTTCTCAGTCTGTGATACTAATATCAAATCATGTCTCAATTGAAGTCTATTCTTGTAGAGCTCTAAACTAGGAGCTTTTGAATATTTTTTATCAATTTCTTTAATCTCGTCAGCCAATGTACCTATTTATTTTTGATTTTGTTTTTTTAATCCCGTGGAGTATTAAACAATTTGTCCACGAATATATGCCTTAAAAGCATCCCAGACTACACCATTGGATATTTCTTCAGTAGAGTTTGTCAAAAAGTAAAAAGCAATCTGATCTTTCATAATATTAATACAATTTAAGTCTTGAAGCAAAGTAGCGTTAAATCACCATTATTCAGCACTAAACTTGGAATCAGGTAGATTGATTGATAGTTTCAAAGGTGCGTGATCAGAGATAGTGATTGCGTCATACTCACATGCAGTGACCGATGGAACTAGCCGAGAATCTAGTATAAAATAATCAATACTAGAATAACTGTGATATACATGAGAGAAAAATTAAAATTCTTTGTCATTTGGGTACAAAAAATCTCCAAACTTCTAACATTCCAGAGTCAAGTAAAAAATAATTAATCAAATTAGCTGATTTATTTGGAAGCACATGATCAGATGTAGACCTGTCAATTGCGGGGTTCAAACAACAGTTGAAATCTCCACCCATTATTAAAAAGTGTTCATATAAATTAGGAAAGGATGCAATTAACTGTTTAAAAAACTCAGTGTGATCAATATTTGGTGCGTAGACATTCACCATAGCAACTTTTTGCATGTAAAGAACACCAGTAATCAGCAAAAATCGGCCATATGGATCAGAAATTGTTTCATTGTGTACAAACGAAATTGAGGAGTCAATAAAAATAGAGACACCTTTCACCTTAGCCTGTGAGTTTGAATGAAACTGCTGTCCTCTCCAAAACCTAAAAAATCGTAAATTGTCATCTTGCCTTACATGGGTTTCCTGAGCAAAGAAAATCTGAGCATTTAGTTTGTGAATAACTTTTTTTTTCCTCTTAATGGGATTGTTCAAGCCATTCACATTCCATGAAAGAAAATTAATAACTTTATCCATATTGCTTGTAAAAATCATGTGGGATGTAATGGGTTAATTTCTTGAAGCCTAAAAGTTCATGATACTGGAAGAAGAAAAGTCTAGGGCGGAGCCAGAAGTGGAGAACACTAAATAGGGAACCAAGGACCCCTCCCCCCACCCCCCTCCCACCCCTGTAAAGTCCCAAACTGACCAATAGACAGTCAGCAAGCTATCTAATCCCATCCCTGAACCCATCTTCCCTATTAACAGTGCTCGGCACATAGATAATAATTTTTAACCACTCCTAGTCAAAACACATTCCCCCTTATCACTTTGAGAGAGAAGAAAAAAAAAATACAGACTGACATGAAGTTAACAAGCGAAAGCTACATCTTATTATCCAAGGTCAGAATATGAACAACAAGAACTGCATTCCCTTAGTTTGTCTAGTGACAGGGGAACACAAAATTAACAAATAAATTCTTAAAAGAATATATATAAAAGAAAAACAACTCGTCCAGTTAAGTTCTTAATCATTATCAAACAAAATATTGTCAAAATAGGAACAGTAAATCTCCAGTTATAACTTAATCAGCTATCGATTGGTCTCCTTCCTCCGCGTAGCTCTCAAGAAAGCTAGAGGCGTCTTGAGGATTGTTAAAAAATCGAAAATTACCATTGAAAAGTCGAATACGCAATCTAGCTGGGTATAATAAAACTGGCCGTAGCTTTTTCTTATACAGATCAGACATTACATTATAAAAGGACTTTCTTATTTCCAAAAGCTTGTAACTATAATCAGGGACACACCGAAACTTGCCTCCTTCATATTCAACCACACCCAACTTTTTTGCTGCCTGGAGAACATTCTCCTTCATTTGCCAAAAATGAAAACGAATAATCAAATGTCTCGGTTTATTACTGAATTTCTTCCCAATCCTGTGAGCGTTATCCAAAATTGGAAGGTTTTCATTGTGCTCAAAGTTAAAAGTTACCTTTATCATTTTAGAAGCATATTTTATAACATTATCTCCTTCTTGACCTTCCGGCAAACCAACAATTCGTAAATTCAAACGAAGGCTTCTGTTTTCTAGGTCCATATTTTTAGTCGTCTATGGCTGAAGTGCTCGAGTGCTTTCATTCATTCTCCGTTCCAGTTTTTCAATCTTCAAATCTCTCTCCCGTCCCAGGGTTCGCAAGATATCAATTTCATCCTTTTGTTCATGCAGTTCTTGTAACAAAGACAGTTTTCCTTGGACTTCCTTCAATTTTGTCGAAACTCCTTTCACCATTTCTTCCAAACTGCCAAATCTTAGTTTCATTTCATTTTTCAGCTTATTTTTCAATTCATTATTCATTTTCGATATTGCTTCTATGATACTGGAATCAGAAGCTGCAACTGTGGTTGTGGCTTTCCCCTGTTCCTTCCTTGGGGAGCCTCCCTTTCTTCTTGTCTCCATCCTTTTCACAATTAAGGCGTGTAAAAGTGTTATCAACACTTTATGAAAAGTTAGACGGCGTCTTGAAATCAAATAGTCACGTGTAACATTGAAAGAGTGGTGAGTGGAAGTTAAAAGTTAAGGGAGCAAACAAATTTGCAACCTTTACAGCACGCTGCCACTAGGAGAGTCCCCCTATCCTTTTACTGTCTGGCCCATTGAGTTACTCCAGCACTTTAGTTATTTCCAATGGGTGGTGGATTTTCCAAAAGAAAAGTGAGAAGGAATGTCTTCACTGAGAGACATGTCCACCTTTGAAATTAATAAAGAAGAGAACTCTGGGGGGTCAGTTGCTAAATCAATACATGTTTAAATATTCAGTAAATAAATGGATAAATAAAGGAATGTGGAAATCTGGTGGAATGTCAGCTATGAGATTGAATGGCAAAGCAAGCACAAGGGGCTGAATAAATAGCTATTCAATTTATTTTTTCTTATATTCTTACCACTGGGGTATCATTGCAGGATTACATCAATAGCCCCTCTTCTGTCGTGCAGGAGAAGAGAAATTGGAATAATTGTGTGGTGTGTTTCTAAAGATTCAGACTCATGATCCAGAGACAGGAGTTTGAATCAAACAACAGAGTAAAATTCTGTTAATTAAACCTGTCAGGAATACAAAGGTTGTATTAATAATTGTAACTAAGAATGTATTGGTATTGATACTAGTTTATTATAGTCACATATGTCAACGTACAGTGAAATGTGTTTTTTTGCTTGATATCCAGGCAAATCAAATCACATTATATTTGTGTATAATAGTAAGATTAAACAAGAACTTAACAGTTTGAAGTTTGATCTTTATTATATGAGGAGTTACAATGAGCGATTATGTGATGAAGCCCGCCAGTCAGCATGCGCATCAATCTTCAAAGCTGTGGTTGGAAATCACAGATAACAGTAGTTGAAGTGACACAATAAGATTAGAGAAGACTAGAACTACCAGATGACCTTTATGAATCGAGCGTTGGGAGCGGAGGGCACGTAATCGCTCATCGTAACTCCTCATAAAATAAAGATCAAACTTCAAACTGGTAAGTTCTCATTTAATCTTACTATTTTACTTCGGAGTCACGTGAGTGATTCCATGAAGATTTCAAAGTTCTGTGATTTCATGCCGTGGAAAAGTCCACACAAACACAACTGCATCAATTAACCACAGATAAGGGAAACATTGATAAAGCATACAGCCATGACATGGATTTAAAACATGCTGATGCTATTTAATGAATAAATAATAATAATAGTAACCCCTGTCATCCGGGAGGAACTATAAAATAGACCCTAAAACAGAGTTGGCAAATACCCCCGGTCTGGCTATAGGTTGGGAAGCGAACCCGACGGCCGACGGCTACCCGTACTTCCGTGGTCCGGACCGGGATCTTCATAACCGGTTTCCCCATGGCCCTTCTGGACTTCGCCCCAAAATAGAATCCAGCAGGCAAACTCTATAACAGATCTTCCTGCAAGACAAAAAACAAAACGTGGAAATAAGTTTTAAACTTACCTGCAGATTTAAACTTACCACTGGTGGAGCTACATGCCTGCCAGCCCATCATTGCACCATGCGTCAGACGTAATGATGTGCATGCGGACTAGTGGGCCTCTTCACGGAATCACTCACGTGACTCCGAAGTAAAATGAAGAATATAAGTACAACACAAATGTAAGTACAATAATTAGCGCAAAAAGATAAATATCCAGGTACAGAATATAATATTACAAAATTGTTGCAGTTACGGAGAAAAGGTCCAACATCCATAGTGAGGTAGGTGGGAAGATAGGAACTACATCCTGTTCTATGAGAGGACCATTCGGTAGTCTGAGAGGAAGAAGCTATTCCTGAATCAGGTGGTATGTGCTTTCTAGCTTTTGTATCTTCTGCCCAACTGGAAAGGGAAGAAGAGGGAATGACTATGGTGTAAATGGTCATTGGTAATGTTGGATGCTTTTACAAGGCAGTGAGAAGTGTTGATGGAGTCAATGGTGGGGAATATGATCTGTGTGATGGACTGGCCTACATTTCCGACTCTCTGCAATTTCTTGGGGTCTTGGGCAGAGCTGTTCCCAAACCAAGGTGTGAAGCAACCCAATAATATGCTTTCTATGATGCATCTGCAGAAATTGGTAAAAATTGTTAGAGCCATCCTGAACATCATTAGACTCCTTAGGACATGTACTTTTTTAGCTGTAGTTTTAATGTGCTTCATGAGGACAGGTTGTTGATGATATTACCACCTAAGAACTTGAGGTTCTCGACTATTTCCAATTTGGCAGAATTAATACTGAGTGGGGTATATACACCAATATGCTTCCTGAAGTCAATAACTAGTTTTTTCGACGTTGAGAGAGAAGTTGTCTTGACATGTTATTACTAAGCTCTCTATCCCCTTCCTATACTACTCTTCATTGTTCAAGATCCACCCACTTCAGTGGGATCAACTGCAAACTTGCAGTTGAGGTTAGAGCAGAATTTGGCTGCATAGTCATGAGTATATAGGGTGTATAGTAATGGGTTGATAATGCAGCCTTGCGTGGCACCAGTGTTGAGAATTATTGTGGAGAATGTTTTGTCACCTATCCTCACAGATTGTGGTCTGTGGGTCAGAAAGTCAAGGATGCAGCGGCAAAGGTAGTGTTAACTCCTAGGACCAGGCGTTTAAAGATGAGTTTTGTTGGGATTATGATCGTGAAGGCAGTTATAGTCAATAATAGAAGTCAGGTGTAGATTCTGGAACTAGATGTTCGGTGAATGTAGCACCAGGAAAATGGCATCAACCACGGACCTGTTGCAAAAGTATTCAAAAGGCAGTGGATCAATGCTATCTGGGATGCTGGAGTTAATGTGTGCCATAACCTAACTCTAAAAGCATCATCTTGGTGTTTGTCAGAGCCACTGAACATAATGAGTAATGCACACACCCTGGCTTTTATTTGAGCCAATTGAGACAATTGCAATTTGAGCCCCATGAATCAATGGCTTTCCACAGATTCACTTTGAAGAAGGCCGATCGGATATTTACTACAGTGAATGTAATAGAAACAGGCGCACCCAAGGCTGTTGGGTGAATTATGTCATTCCACCATCCTTCTGTTCAATTATTTCCAACTGTGGTCAAAAAAGCACTATTACATGGAAGGAAATGTTGTAAATTGTGATGTCCTTACCTGGTCTGACTTATATATGTGATTCCAGACCTTCAACAACATGGGTGAACCACCCTCTGAAATGGCTGTGCAAGCTACTCAATGCAAATGCAATTTGGGAGAGGTAATAAGTGCTATCCTTACTAGTGAAGCTCACATCATGAAAATGAATGAAAACTAATCTCTTTCATAATGCAGTACTTTAGAATATAGCAAGTGATTGGTTTCTTAATGCAGATTCAGAAACAGTGCACAGTAGGAAAGATGAAAGCAACACCAATCCCATATTATCTTCATAGGGATGATCCTTGTATGATTATTTTTCAATTTACAAAGTATTTTTTGCGTGTTTCTATTCATTTTGTTTTCATGAGAATATTTATACGGAGGTTATTGGTGTGATGATTTCACATATCTCTAGGAAATACTGTGGACATCATGAGAAAGTATTGCTTGCACACAAATACCATACTCTATTCAAGGTGTTAGTGTATTCAATGATTTTGACACATCAAGTCGATGCAACATAACTAGGGTGGGTGGAGATGGGGCTAGTGGTGGGGAAAGGGGCCAGTCAAACCTCATGTTAGGGCTACACAAGAAATTGCAGATGCTGGAATTTTGAGCAAAACATGGAGTGCTGAAATAACTCAGCAGGTCAGGCAGTATCTGTGGAGGGAATGGACAGACAATGTTTTGGGTTGGGACTTCTTCAGACTGCGAGTTAAAAAGATACATTGTTAAAGGTGGGGCCAAGTTTAGCCAGGTGTAGGTAAGGTAAGGGGAACTGATTGAGTCACTGCTCAAGAACGAATCGGAGGGCGTTGAGGCCTTCCTGGTGAGGAATGGACGTGTAAAGGGGACTGACATCCATTTTAAGATGAAGTAATTGGGATTTAGGAATTGAATGTTACTAAAGCGTTGAACAACATGTGAAATGTCCCGGATGTTGATTGATTGATTGATACTTTATTGTCATATAAACTTGGTACAGTAATATTCTTTGTTTTGCACCAAACGTTACAAAAGTGATCAATATAGTCCCTTTTACTCCGCCCACCCCCCACTACCTTCATCCCTCTTTGTTCTTGGCAGCCCCCCCCTCCCCGGCACCGGATCCGTCTGTTCTTGGCACCCCCAGGACTCACACGGGTGATGGCTCTCTGACGGCCTTCCACTCTCACCGTTGTCCTCCCCCGCTTGCTGATGTGCCTCATACTCGCCAGCATCCCTCTTGCTTGGCCAGAGGTTGGGCCTGCCATTCATGTGTAATGTTGGTCAGAAAGGACAAGGTAAAGGAATGGGCAAGAAGGGTCAAAAGAAGGGTCCAGACCTGCAATGTCATCTGACCATTCCCTCCACTGATGCTGCTTAACCAGTTGAGTTCTTCCAGCATTGTGTGCTGCACAGTGTTACAGTGTGGGTTGACTGAAGGTTGGAGGCCATCGAAGTGTGATATGTACAGAGATTGGGGCTTTGCTGAAAGTTAAAAGAACTAGCTAGAAATTGGCTGGTTGTGGAGTGCCATGTATTGGTGAATGGGGTCATGAAGGTTTGTGATTTGCTGGGGAAAGTTGACTGGAAAATATGGCTAATTAGCGAGTGGCAGGGTATTAGGTCCAGGTGTCAGGATAGCTGTGGGCAGATATCAGGCCCAATAGAGAAGAACTTTCTGAATACTGAGACCTGAGTCTGGAGTCCAGTGTGTCATCAGAAGATTGTAACACGGTGAAAATTAGTACACTAGGGTGGATGGGGTGATATTAGTCTTAATACTGGGTGATATTGGGATTTCTTGGGTTGGGTTCCTGCTGCTGGCCTGGTACTTGCATCATGAGCCTTTCCGTAAACTACAGACAGCAGAATTATGAAATTATGGTGGCATCAGGATCGGCTGATGACTGATGGGCATTCTTGGGGGGAAATGATACTTTAATTTTCCAAGCAATTTGGTTGAAGCAATGCCCCTTCTCGCAGGAAATGCGAGTGACATCTTGATTGAATAGTTTCTCATTTCTCAAGAAAAATCAATGATATGGCGTGTATAATATCCTGAACGTATCACAATGAGATTAATATGTCTCTATTTGTGGCACAGATCCAACTGTTTTTGACAGTTGGCAAAGAACATGCAAAACAATCCTACAAGATTTGAGATGGAATTTTAATCATGGTCCCGAATAAAGGTCATTGGACTCCACATTTTAAACAGATTCTGGGGCTTGTAAACTCTGCTCGATTGGACTGGCACCTCCCAGATATGGCTCGCTGCTTTGCCTTCTGTCAAGTGCTGCATTGAACAGAAAGCTGGTTCATATTCATCCCAAGAAAGCAGCAGGCTGATGCTGTCAATAATTTACAGCCCTCACTGAAAAGGAATGGCCGAGATTCATTTATTCTAAAGGGCACATCAACCATTGCAGGATTACAATATTTTATCCAGCTCTTTGAATCCCAGAGCCATATTTACATGCTGCTCCTCTACCTTTTGATTGAAGAGTTCACTGCTGCTGATCATACAGTTAGAACAGTTTTTCCATGTGGCTACATTGGCTAAGTAAAGAAGTGCCACTTTTGCCCCGATTTATGACAACCCCTTTCTTTAATGTTATTGGCGACTTGCAGTTCCTAGAGAATATTTGTTTTTCATGTCATGCTTGGAAAAGCCTCCCACGTCCGTAGCCTGATACTATTGACAAATATGTATATTAGACAGGAACTGGTTTCCCACAGTGTCTCAGGAATGGGTTAAGGGGAAAGGAGTAGGAAGTGAGAAGAGGAGAGGGGATGGAAGTGGTGCATAACTTCATCCCTCTTTGCTGCAGAGAGAAAACAATGAATAGAAATCTTGAAAAGGAATCATTTTTAAATATAATTTTTATGAATGATGAGGGCACTTGCATCATAAACTTTGACGGATGGGCGAATGTGTGATGTCAATATAATTGAATTATGATGATATATCTTTCCTGTTTTTTCATTACATTTAGATTATCTCTATGTTCCCAGGTGTGCAAAAAATAACCACGATTTTTTAAAATATTCCCTTATTTTGTCAAAGGATCAAAAGATCTTCAATTAAATGTTTCATTCATCTTGTGGAAAAAAAAGGGGATGCAGTTCAGTTTCCTTCCCAGATCTCGAATCAGTCCGGGGAATCAATCTTCTTTGAGCAAAATGATCTGATTTCTTCATAATTTCTCCCTATATCTAGAACCAGGGAAGAGGAAATATTTATGAATTTCCAATTTATATCAGTAGGAGTCCAGATTTACCAGCAGACGGTATGTATACATAGGAATTTTGATGATAAGATCAGTCCTTGCATTTTATTTGCATTCGACCAATGATTAGGAACTGTTATTTTTCCTTTTTTTATCCCAGACTGAGGTGAAGCTCTTCTTCTCTATCCTACCTTCCTCTTCATCTTTCCTTTTTCTCCAAATCCCTCCCCCCCCTCCCATTTCCTTCTCCTTTACTTCCTCCTCTCTTCCCACTATCTTTCACCCTCTTTCCACTCCTTTCATTTTCTTCTCCATTTACCATTTCATGTCTCTTCTCCCCTCTCCCCCTTGTTTAGGCTTTTCACTTTTTGTTTCTCTCTTAATCCTCTCAGATAAGCTTTGGCTTCCCTTCTCTCCTTGTCCTTTACTCATTGTTTCTGTCCCACCAATTTTGGGTAATACCAGCAAGGGTATTTACCTCTTGGAAATAGCTTGAAAAGGTCTTTAAATAAGCTGGAATGTGTTTATAATATATATTTAAATAACTTGGCAACTTCAAATTGCACATTATAATAGCATTTTAATATTGGTTTCTTAAATGAGTTAATCAGTAACAATGTTAATGGGGACTGGCATGCACCTCTGTTAAAATGTATATATTGATGTTCAGTCCTTCACATTAATAAATCCTTGTCACCAGGACAGAACCGGTGGATAAAAACATTTATTTACTTTGAATCACATGAGTGATTCCATGAAGAACCCCGCCAATCCGCACGTGTGTCATTATGTCGTTCACATGGCAAAGCAACGGACTGGCATGCGAGTCGCTCCTGCCAGCGGTAAGTTTAAACTACAGGTAAGTTTTGTTTTCTTACCTGGTGTTGATTTTCTTGCAGGAACCTCTTTTACAGAGGTTTTCCTGCTTGAGATTTTAGTGAAAAGTCTGACGAGGGAACCGGCTATGAACTGTGGGGACACCCCGGTTCTGACCGCGGAAGCGGGTAGCTGGTGAATGTCGGGTTCGCAATCGCAGTCATTGATAACGAACGGTCAGTGACTTCCAGACGCTGTGGTCCCGGGGGAACAGGGCTGCTTAATGTCTCCCTCTTGGAAGAGGAGAGCATGCCGGGTCAGTTTAAATCTGACGCCGAGTCTGAGGGTCTAGCCGTGGAGCATACCCCAAGGGATGAAGGGCACTTGTCAGAGGTCCCATTCCTGGCAGCAAGGTTTGCCATCCAACACGATGGAGTGAACACCGCTATCAGGTGGACATTAGTGCCTATTCCGCCAAATCTTCTATTCAGGTAAGGCCTATTCAACAAACAAAACCTGGAGGGCGAAGAAAAAGCTTTCGGACAAATCAAGGCCAACAACGAACAAAGCTTAATAATTTCGGGGACAACACCCTACGCCTTCATCACTGAACCTAGCGACAGCATGAAGCTGGGTAGAGGTTCCACGCACCCTAATCTATGAGGTAACCAGGCAGATAGGTTGGTCTGGCACTTCCGAACCATGGATAAGGGTACCACTTACACGTTTTAATACTTACACTTGTTTGTACAATACACAAATGGTAAGACATAGTCAGCTACTTAGCAGCATCTAAACATGTAAAACTGCACACTATTAACATTCCAAGCAAGGGAATTGTGCCCAGCATTGTTTTAAAAGAAAGATGGTGGGAGTGGATTATTTTGGACCTGACAGGACTTAGTCCATTTGTGCAGTATAATTTAAAAATGGAAACATTTGATACTGCCAAGCAATTGGTTTCCACAGGGTGTTATATGGCATGGATAGATCTTAAGGATGACTATTATTCAGTACCTGTTCATAAAGAGTATCTGAAATTTAGCTGGATGGGGGAATTATGGCAATTCAAGCACTGCCTAAAGGGTTAACCTCAGCCCTAGATATCAATTTCAGCTGTTACACTCATGGTGAGAGATTGGTCCCATTCATCCAGCTAAATCAAAATTGGTACTGGTTAAAGTAATTGACTATTCCATGTACCATTTTAGCTGTGGAGGTACATGGGATAGGCATGAGGCATTTATTTCTCCAATCACATGGAATTAATATTTAGAGTTTAATAGCATTTTACGGGCTCAAGGCTTACTGTATCACCAAGCACCACTTACATGTTCAGCTTCAGATTGACCACACCACAGCAGTGGTGTATGTTAATGCCTACAGCCATACTGGCATGAACACGCCCGATCCAGTCTGCTCTCGGAAGCAAAGCAGGCTCAGGCCTGGTTAGTACTTCGATGGGAGACACATGGGTGGAATCAAGTCGAAACCTTGTGACAGATTGGCTAACCTTATTTGGCACGGATGCATTTAAAAGAACATTTTGATTTCAGCTGTCTATTTGCCATGTATATTCAATATGGTGGCAGACACCAGGTCACGCAAATTCAAAGACAACACAGAGTGGATGTTCAATCATCATGTATTTAATGAACTTGTTCTTCGGTATGCGATACTAGATTTTGATTTGTTTGCATCCAGACTCCATCACTAGGTACCGAAGTATGTTTCATGGGAACCAGATCCAGAAGCAGTAGCGGTTGATGCGTTCTCGCTACACTGGAGCAGAATGTTTATATGCATTTCCCCCCTTCTGCATCATCAGTCGATGCTTGACCATGATCAAAGCAGGACTCCGCTTCATGGTGGTATCTGACTGGCCTACACATGGACATTATTACACAGCCTATTATGGTGGTTCCAAAAATGATCTGTTGGTGCACCCTGTGACAGGAAATCCATAACCATTGTATGATCGTGTTAATTATTAATTTGCAGATTTAAGGAAGACCATACCTGGGTCTGGGACTATCCAATCACACTGTGGATGTCATCACATCGTCCTGGAAGGATAGTACGAAAAAGCAATACATCTCTTATGTCAGGAAATGGGGGGAGTTTTGTTCACATGGGAACATTACATACCACACAGCTTCCATCCCAGATGTGCTTGAATGTCTGTCCAAATTACATTTTGATGACGGGATGAGCTTTAGCGCCATCAATAGTGCCAGGAGTGCCCTGTCCTTGTACCTATGCTGGGGGTCATAACTTCAGTCTGGAGGATCTGATCCGTAATATACAAATTTATGGAGGGTGTTTTCATTCCAATTCCCCAGGCCTAGGTACTCTGAAATCTGGGATGTGAGCATGTTTTGTTAGTGGGGTCCAGCCACATCCTTGTCATTGCTGAAGATTACCCTAAAGTTGGTTATGTTCATGGCGCTGATGTCAGCGCAAAGGGATCAGATTTTGCATAAACTGCTTCTGGACACGAAGGTGTCATCAGGAAATGACATTATATTTTACATCTATGACCTAATTCAACAAAGCAGACAAGGTTGTCAGGGAAGTTTTTTACTGTCAGCATATCCCACGGATTACGGCCTTGTGTAGTGGCGCACTTGAGGAGGTATATCAAGGTCACCAAGAGCTTCAGAGGCTCCGAAGTAGCATTGTTTATTAGCCACAAAAAAGCCACATCTGCAAGTGTCCATTCAGACCATCTCAAGATGGCTGAAACAAGTGCTGGTTGTGCAGCAGTTCATACTGACAATTTTAATTCTCACTCCACCAGGGCGGCATCAACGTCAGCAGCAAGGGCAATGGACGTCCTTCTACACCATATCCTTGCGGCCGCAGGATGGTCAAATGAATTTTATAATAAACCACTTATTGAACCGGGGGTGTTCGTCCATTCCATTTTAAGTTCTGTCTCATAGCTTCCCCGTGGGACAGAGGAGTCGCTATTGTGTTTCTCTTGTTATTTTGTGAATAAGGCAACATGTTCATCAATACCATGTTTCACTGTATTACTAATTATTCACCTCTCCCAAGTCAACTGATGCAGTGTGAGATGCCTGGATTTGGATCGGCGTGAAATCACAGATCTTTGAAATCTTCACAAAATCACTCACGTGACTCCGAAGTAAAATAGTAAGATTGAATGAGAACTTACCAGTTTGAAGTTTGATCTTTATTTTATGAGGAGTTACGATGAGCAATTATGTGCCCACCCGCTCCCAACCCTCATATTGCAAAGCTCATCTGGTAGTTCTAAGTTTATAATCTTACTATGTCACTTCAATTACTGTTATTTTGTGATTTCACACAGCTGCTTTGAAGAATGACATGCGTGTGGATTGGCTGGGTTCTTCACGTGATCGCTCATCGTAACGCCTCATAAAATAAAGATCAAACTTCAAACTGGTAAGTTCTCATTTAATTTTACTACTTTATACAATCCTGCACTGATTGGTGTCATAGTCATAGTCTTAGAGTGGTACAGTGTGGAAACAGGCCCTTCGGCCCAACTTGCTCACACCTGCCTACGTTTGTTCCACATCCATCCAAATCTATCCTATCCATGTACCTTTCTAACTGTTACTTAAATGTTGGGATAGTCCCTGCCTCAACCACCCCTTATGGTAACTTGTTCCATACACCCACCAACCTTTGTGTGAAAAAGGTGTCATCGTACTATTAGATATGCGTAAATCAAACATTAATACAGTTTTCCACCAGTTTTAAAGCATACTAGAATAAGTAGGACCCATTGGGTCCGATTCTCACATGGGAGACCAGGTCCCCCAATGCAATATTCCACCACTCACCCATAGCTCCCAACTGCGCATGCGCGGCTGACGGGTTCCCATTGTGATGCTCCCGATCCACCCTCACCCACCCCCCACTCCGCCCTTTGCCCTTCCACCCCCCACGTACTGACCTACACTCTCCCATCCATTCTTAGTGACTCTCCAGCGGCGCAGCCACTCCCACCCATTGGGTTCCCATTGTGATGTACAATACACAGGCATTACTGCGCAGGCACAGCTGACGGGCATGGCAAGTGGAAATTTGATATATTAATGCTTAAAATGTGAATAACTCTTAAAATACAATAACAATTTGAACGTTAAAGACAAGTTAAAATTCAGTTCAGTTCATTCTTGTTGCGTCTCTTGTTGCATTCTGCTGCTCACCGCGTCTCGATGTCTCTTTACAGTTGATGATAAAGAAGACACACAATTTTAATATAGAGACATTATTGAGTGGTCAAACTTTAATGAAGAAAATCTGATAATTTACTTTAGAAGTCATCGTTCAATCAAGCACATGTTTAATGACAACATTCTTGGTTGATGTTCCATCCATCAGGAAAACTTTGACATTTTCCTTCACCTTTCCTCGGCTAACAGCCACATATCGTTGTCCATGCTGAAATACTGGTTTTTCGGTGTATATCAACACTTTCTCCATGGTTTGCCCTTGCACTTTACGGATCATCACAGCAAAACTTGACTGAATGAGGAATTGGCTCAGCTGAAGGGGAATGTCTTCGCCTTCTGTCAAATTGAGCGTTATCCTAGGAATGAGAACAATGTCATCTTTGAAGGCTGCCATGTTGATTCATGCAACAATCAGATTATTGTGTAGCTCTTCCACAATCATCCTCGTTCCATTGCATAGCTTTGGGGGTTCCAATATCAATAACCCGTGCCTGCCTTCTCTCCATATCCTTTAACTCCACTAGCCCCTAGAGCTCTATCTAACTCTCTCTTAAATCCATCCAGTGACTTGGCCTCCACTGCCCTTTGTGGCAGGGAATTCCATAAATTCACAACTCTCTGGGTGAAAAAGTTTTTCTCACCTCAGTCTTAGGTGACCTCCGCTTTATTCTAAGACTGTGGCCCCTGGTTCTGGACACGCCCAACATTGGGAACATTTTTCCTGCATCTAGCTTGTCCAGTTCTTTTATAATTTTATATGTTTCTATAAGAATCCCCCTCATCCTTCTAAACTCCAGTGAATACAAGCCTATTCTTTTCAATCTTTCCTCATATGACAGTCCCGCCATCCCAGGGATCAATCTCGTGAACCTATGCTGCACTACCTCAATCACAAGGATGTCCTTCCTCAAATTAGGAGACCAAAACTGTACACAATACTCCAGATGTGGTCTCACCAGAGCCCTATACAACTGCAGAACCTCTTTACTCCTATACTGAAATCCTCTTGTTATAAAGCCAACATTCCATTAGCTTTCTTCACTGCCTGCTGTACCTGTAAGCCAACCTTCAGTGACCGGTGTACATATCATCTCAATAACATCATTTTAATCATTATTTAATTATTTTAGGATTAAAAAATTATGACTTACTATATTTGTATATAACTCAAAATAAAATCACATTGAAAGTAACAGAATATGTTTGAATTCAAATAACCTGTGGGATCCCCATTTATAATTAAGCATTCTTGGTATTTTGTTTTAATTTTTAAAAAAGCACATGCGAGCATCCATCTGTAAAGAGCAAGGCATCCACAACTACAAAACTATCCTCACAGATCTCTGATCTGATGCTGCAGCTGATTGCAGGGGCTTGGAGCCATCCTTGTTCATGGAATCAATCAGTCACTTCATAGTTAGTGGGTGGCTCCACAAAGAGACCATTATTAACGGTTCTTTGTGGTTCCACCAGAGTGTTATTAACTGCTACACCACCCCTCACCAAATTTCCACCTATCACCTTTCACCATTTTCATGATCCACTGTGCAAACCTGCCAGGCTGTGACTTTGCATGGGTTAGTGATTGGATGTAGTCCTAAGCACAAGGCAAGAGAGTCATAGGGTGATACAACATGGAAACAGGCCCTTCAGCCCTATATATCTATCAGCCGATGAATGAAAAGGTTGCCCATTAGCTTCCTATTAAACCTTTTGCCTATCACCTTAAATCTAAGTCCTCAGATTCTTGATTTCCCTAAGCTGGGTAAAAAGATTTTGTGTATTCACCCTATCAATTCCACACATTATACATCTCTATAAGGTCATCCCTTTGTCAATTGCACTCCATGGAATAAAGTCCTAGCTTGCCCAATCTCTTCCAAAAGCTTTGCCCTCAAGTTCAGGCAGCTCCTTTGTAAATATCCTCTGCATTCTTTCCAGCTTTCTCACATCCTTACCAGTAGCAGTCTGTTAAATATGCATGTTGATCTAATGCTCTTAAATGAGATCCAATTATAATCAGATTTCCCATGGTATGGATATCTGAATTGTGAATTGTTTTTTGATCTACAATTTGTTTTTTAAAAAGTTTTAAAAATATTTGCATTGAAATATAAATTAAATAAAATACAGTCAGACCAAGTTGTAAAACTATACCAATATACTAAACAAATACAATTTGAATTTGGTGACAAACCACATAAACTATTGGCCCGTCAGTTAAGAAAATTGGAAGGAGAGAAATTAATTTATAGGATTAAATCAGATAAAGGGGAATTACTAGTACAAACTAAAGATATAAATGAGAGATTTTTGCAATATTATAAAAATTTATATTCAGCTAAAACAAAAGAAAATCGAATAGGAGTAGAAACATTTTTAAAAATTTGTAATCTAAAAGGATTGGATTTAGAAGATAGGGAATTATTAAACGTTAAAATAACTACTAAAGAAATCGAAGAAACTATTAGATCATTAAAAAATGGTAAAACTCCAGGACCAGATGGTAATGGAGCAGAATTTTATAAAATATTTTATGATATGATAGTTCCACGTTTGAAGACACTATATGAACACACTTATGCACAACAGAAATTGCCAGAAACATTAAATGAATCTATTATAACCCTTATACCTAAATTAGATAAAAATCTTGATGATCCAGTGTCATATAGAGCTATATCTCTTTTAAATACTGATCAAAAAATATTAACAAAAATATTAGCACAAAGACTAAACATAGTGATTAATAAATTAATTCACTTAGATCAAACAGGATATATACCAAAACGATATTCCTCAAACAATCTGAGAAGATTATTTAATATTATATATTCGATAAGAAACATTAATAAGGATTTATCAATTATTTCGTTAGATGCAGAGAAAGCTTTTGATCAGATTGAATGGTCTTATTTATTTTCGGTTAGGATTTTTTTCAGTTGGGGGAGAAGTTTATAACATGGGTTAAATTACTATATACCAGACCAACAGCTAGAATATTAATAAACCAAGTGTTAACAACTAAATGTAACTTATTCCAAGGCTGCAGACAAGGTTGCCCTTTATCTCCACTATGTTTGCACTTGCAATAGAACCATTAGCAAAATCTGTGAGATTGCATCCTGAAATATATGGGTATGAAACTAAAGAAACTGAAAATAAAATTTCTTTATACGCAGATGATGTATTACTCTATATCACGAAACCAGAAATTAGTATCCCTAACTTGTTAGATTTAATCTCAATTTGGATTGTTTTCTATTGTTAATAGAATTAACTGGAATAAAAGTGAACTTATGCCAATAATGGGAAATAACTTACATATATTACAACAATACCCTTTTAAGATAGCAAATGAAAAAAAAAAATATCTTGGAATTTATGTAACAAAAAGATATGATTCTTTATTTCAATCTAATTTCCCACCCTTATTGAATAAATTACTTAAGAATATTCAATATTGGAAAACATTAACTATTTCAATGTTAGGTAAGATTAATGCGATAAAAATGATTTTTCTTCCACAATTACTCTCCTTGTTTCAAATGATCCCGATATATCTTCCTAAAAATTTTTTTAAGAAAGTGGACTCTATGGTTACCAATTTTATTTGGGATGATAAGAACCACAGAATAATTAAAAAGCATTTATGTAAATCAAAAATGAATGGAGGTTTTGCATTGCCTAATTTTATGTTTTATTATTGGGCAGTTAATATAAAAAATATGAATTTCTGGTTGGAAGAACTAGATAAACAACCAAACTGGTTAAAAATGGATAAAGAAGACTGTCTACCTTATGAAATTAGCTCAATTTTATTTGCAAATACTACAATACGTAAGAAAACTTATAGAGGAAACCCAATAATAGAAAGTGGAATACGTATTTGGAAACAAATAAAAAAAACATAAAAATTACAGAATACGCCACTAGCTCCTCCAATTGTAAATAATATTCCTTTTAAACCTTCATTGATGGATAAAGGTTTCATAAAATGGAAGAACTATGGAATAAATAGGATTGGCGATCTCTACAGGGAAAGTTTATTTCTCTCATTTCAGGGATTACAACAAAATTATGGATTACATTCCAAAGAATATTTTAGATATCTACAAATTAGAGATTATGTTAAATCAAATACATTAGATTTTAGGAATAGAAAGACAGAAATTTTAGATGAATGTCTAAATAAACATCCGAATACAGAAAAATTAATATCATATTACATAATATCTTACTGGAAAATGATTTACCAAATACGGATAAATATAGACAAGCATGGGAAAACAAATTAGGTCAAGTAATTAGTAGAAAAGTATGGAATGAAAGTTTACAACATATACATCACTGTTCATTAAATGCCAGACACTCCTTGATACAATTTAAAGTTATACATCTCTCAAAACCCAAATTAAATAGAATTTTCTCAAATGTTTCCGCGATATGTGATAAATGTCAACAATTAGAAGCTAATTTAACGCATTCATTTACAAAATGTATAAAAAATACTAATTTTTGGATAGAAATGTTTTAAATAATCTCAATTGTAATTAATGCAAATTTAATTCCAGATTCAAAATTAATCATATTGGGAATACTAGAAACAAATCAGATATTAACAACACAACAAATAATTTTTATTGGTTATAGTTTAATAATTGGTAAAACATTAATACTAAGATTTTGGAAAGGTCCCATTTCCCCTACAATTAAAATGTGGATTACAGAAATGTCGGAGACACTTCATCTGGAATGATTAAGACTTGTACTGATGGACAGGCTGGATCAATTCAGAGGAAAATGGTCTCCATTTATTGAATATTTAAAGGGTTAAGATGGTCCGGTTCGAGGCCATGACTGAAGCCTGAATGAATGAATAGATGAAGAATTATATACAATAGATCGTGAATATATCTCCAATGAAGAATATCTTGTTTAATACTCCACTCATTTAATTTATCTCTTTTTTATCTATTTTTCTCTTTATAACCTATCTCTATTTCCTACTGTTATAAAATAAAAAAAATATATAGAAGTATAAATAAGATTGACTGTAAAAGTTTAAAATATTAAGAATGTATGTGACGATAATATTTTCTTTTTTTTCTTTGATCTTATATTATTTCTTCTTAGTATGTAATTACTTCTAATAAAAATATTTTACAAAAAAAAAAAAGTTTTTTTGAGATACAGTGCGGAAACAGGCCCTTTGGCCCACTGTGTCCGCACCAAACAATGATCCCCGCACATTAACACTGTCTCATACTCATATGCGACAATTTACATTCATACCAAGCCAATTTACCCACAAACCTGTAAGTCTTTGGAGTGTGGGTGGAAACTGAAGATCTCGGAGAATACCCATGCGGTTACAGAAGGTCCTGTACAGACGTAGTGGGTAACGAATCCGCATCTGTGGCACTGAAAGCGCAGTAAGGAAACAACTCTACTGTTGTATCACCATGAATAATAAATACAGAAATCGTTTTGTACAAGAAAAATGCCTCACATACAGTTTCTAGCATGGGTGTTCTGTCTTGACGTGTGTAAGCTGGTGTATCATCATCCCTTGAGGAAGATAGACACAAAGTACTGGAGTGACTGGAGGCAGCATCTCTGTAGAGAAGGAATGGGTGATGTTTCGGGTGGAGACCCTTCTTCAGACTGGTTAGGGATAAGGGAAACGAGAGATATAGATGGTGATGTGGCGAGATACAAGATACAAGGTAAAAGATATATTTATTTGTCACATGTACCAATTGGTACAGTGAAATGCGTGGTCGCCATACAGCCATACAAATAATGAAGAGCACGGAACACGATAGTCTTTAACACAGAACATCCCCACACAGCAGGATCAAAGTTTCCCACTGTGAGGGAAGGCTCCAAAATTCAGTCATCCTCCTCTGATGTCCTCCCGTGGTCAGGGGGATACCGAACCCCCCGCTGTCGCTGCTTCGTGCGGCCCAATGTTCAGGTCCACTTGCCGGGGTGATGGAAGTCCGACGTCAGGACTGGAGGACATCCTCAGCGGCTTGGACATCCAAATCGGCCACCTCCTACTGGAGTCTGCGGCTTCCGAAGTCAACAGGCCTGGGCAGAAATTCAACACTGGTGGCCCTTGGCAAAGGGCCCCAGGACACCACGATGAGATAAAGAATAATGAATGAAAGATATGCAAAAAAGTAATGATGATAATGGAAACAGGCTGTAAGCTCTTTGTAGGGTGAAAAAGAGAAGCTAATGTGACTTGGGTGGGGGACGGATAGAGAGAGAGAGAATGCCGGGGCTACCTGAAGTGAGAGAAATCAATATTCATGCCACTGGGCTGTAAGCTGCCCAAGCAAAATAGGAGATGCTGCTCTTCCAATTGGGGAATCATCCCCTGCGGATGCTGAAGGCAAAACCCATGCTCATCGTCCATATTTGATATTCCTGCAACATTTTGGATTGTTTGGGAGACATTGAGATTGTTCTGTTTGTCAAGTCTAGCCTTCTATGTGACTTTAACAACACCAAACCATCAACATGCATCAACACACATATTATATTGTTATAAATATATAACCAATAATAGCACCATTTAGTCATTCTCTCAAGCTTCTTCCAACACTCAAGAAGATCGTGGTTAAGATGATAGGCTTATCTTCATAGTCCAGCCAGTTCCCAATAACTCTCCATCCTATCACAGATATTCCCTTTCTTCTTCCCACCTGCTCCCCTTAATGTGCCATTTCAATGTATCTGAATTTTAACTTTTCCTTGGTTTAAAATTTACTTTTTTTTCTCTCTCAATTGGTGTTACCTGAGTTACTGTTTTGATCTCATAACCCTTATCTCACTGACAGTCCACATTTCTGCCTTTCTCAGCCTTGGATATATTCTAAAACTCAACCTCCACAGTAATCTGCATTACCTTTTAAGGCGTCACATCTCTCTGTGAAAATGAATTCCTCCTCAGTTCCATAATGAGTAGAATTCCATTAATCTGATAGCAAGCTCCCTGGTTTTAGATTGCCCCGTGAGCAGAAACATCCTCTCTACATTTACTCTATCCAGAGCTTTCTATATTTCAATATGACCACATTATTGTACAGCAGGATTTGTGATCAACATACAAAGTATTCTCAGGATATTACAAAGAAAAAACATTCCCCGTTGGCAGAGTGTCAAGAATAAAAGAACAAAGATTTAAGGGACTTTTAAGTGGAGCCAAAACATGGGAAATATCAATTTCACACAGTGAATATTTAAGGTCTGGGATTTACTGTCTGAAATTGTTGAAAGGTAGAAGAAAAAATCATGACTATCAAAGGAAAATTTGATAGGCACTTGAAGGAATAAAAAATGAAAGATTACAGCGAAAGAATGGACAACTAATTGGATTAATCTTGCAAAAGAGTAATGGTCTGAATGGCCTCAGTCTAAACTGTAACAGTTCTAGATTTCATGATGAATTTCCTATTGAGAAATGTCATTGTAGAATGCATTTGGATGGAGTGATTTTCTTTTATTTATATTCGATGCAGAATTGGATATTCAGATGAATAAGGTGTTTTGGTGATCGCTATATTAAAATGCATTAATCATATAAATGCATAACTGTGCATATATTCACAACACAGAGAACTAAATTAGATTCAAATTGCCAATGCAACAGCTAAACAACTATTACACTGAAGAGGTTTGCATGATATATAAATACTCAGTTTAATATTTAAATGATACAGCTCAACAATTAGTACAAAAGGGCAAGGTGTGTGTGTGTTAAGGGCCTGTCCCACTGCGGCGACCTAATTGGTGAGTTTAGAAGAGTTTGCCCTCGACTCACACTCACAGCATGGTTGACATGAGGTCCTAGGAGGTCTTTGTAACTCTCCTTCATGCTCAAGAGTAGTCCCCGTGTACTCGAGGCCTCAGCTAAGTCGCGGCATTTTTTTCAACATGCTGATAAATGCCCGCGAGTAAAAAGTCGCCATGGAAAAAATCGATATTTTTTTACTCGTAGGTTTAGTCGAGATAGGTCGTTCTAGGTCGTAATCCTATCATAGGTAGTCAAAGGCAATCAAAGGTAATCGTAGGTAGTTGAAGGTAAAGCTCATTGAGAAAAAAAAGTAAACCGACCGGTAATGTTAAATGCCCGCTAAACTTTATTAAAAGTTGTGTGGCTTCTTAAAAGTGTCTCCCCCCCTTCTCCCCCTTCTCCTCTTTCTCCCCTCTCTCCTCTTCTCTCCCCACCCCACCCCCCAATTCACGCTCTCTAAAGGACTTACCGTAACTGTGCCAGCCGTCTTTTACCTTCTGTTAATCGTGGGTGTGAATTTCAGACAGCGCTCCCCCGCTTTCCCTGGCCCCTGCCTATGTGATGTGTTTGTGTGTGTGTAGACGGTCGATCTGGCTCGCGGTTTAATTGCTGACGGTCAATCCAGCTCAAGGTTTTTCAGGCGAGTGCCCTCGAGCTTGAAGGCCGAAGTCAGATCTGAAAAGTCACGTTAGTGGGATAGGCCCTTTAACGTGTTGACTGTGAAGTGAAGACTAGCCACGTCATCTGCTGCACCCCCCCCGCTGGTCACCCAGGTCGGTGTTGATTGGTCGGCCCAGATCACGCTAGGTCCACGCAAATGCTTGAGCTCGACGAACTACGGTTCGAGACCAAAGTGGCTCGGCCCGCCACAATTCTCTGTCTCTGATCATGAGCTAACTTTTTAATTCATATTCTGTGCTTCGGCTTGGTATTTTAGATCAACTGCGGAAGGAAAACTAAATACTTTCCCATAGTCTGAAGAAGGGTCTCGACCCAAAACGTTGCCCATTCCTTCTCTCCAGAGATGCTGCCTCACCCGCTGAGTTACTCCAGCAGTTTGTGTCTACCTTAAACACTTTTTCACATATTTTAGCATGTTCAATAGCATTATCTTCCCATCCACCTTCCCATCTCCTTTTGCCTCTGCCCCCATTCCTCTCCTTACCCCCTCTCACCCAAAGTATGGTCATTGTTGTAATAGTGGAAACCATACAACCAATTTTTATACAGAAAGCCTCGTTATATACAGTAGCAGTGTAATAAGGACCAAATAATTAGGTTCTTAGGTATAGAATAATACCCATTCCCTCTCTCCAGAGATGCTGCCTGTCCCGCTGAGTTACTCCAGTATTTTGTGTCTATCTTCGATTTAAACCAGCATGTGCAGTTACTTCCTACACCTAATAATTTGTACTGAAAGGCAGGAAACAAGGAGGAATTCCCCTGCTCATTTCTGAACTCATGCTAGGGGGTATTTTGCATCCACATGAGAGAGCAGTTTCACATGTCCTCAGAAAGACAGCATCTTCAACTGTGCAACTATCCCCTGGCACAGCATTGAAATATCAGCCTACATTTTGATGCTTAGGTTTCTAGAGTGGGACTTGAAGGCAGAGCATTCTGACCCATGGTACTACTGAGTCTAAATCATATAACATGAAAAGTGCTGCAAGTATTGGTAAGGTGCCAAGAGAGTAGTTAGAAATATTTAGATCTTAAATATTGGCAAATGCAAAGTGAAAGTTTATAACTTTTACCCACACGCTCATTAGGTATTAACAACTAGCTGAGTCAACTGGGTAATGCATTTGGATTTGTAGAGCACTTGGCATGCTGTGCCAGATGTAGTTCACTCGGGTGGTGGAAAGGGTTCGCAAGAGTGGCTCTCGCAAACAACTGCTATGGCATGGCTTGTTTCCTGGTCAATCCTGTTGTGGACCAGTAGTTCCTAGATTCAACTGCGAGAATCCTTCAAGAAATTATGTACCAAGGAGGAAGTCCTGCTACAGGTTCAATCTTAAAAAGAAATACGAGAAAATAAAAAGCCTATGGACGGTTCTCAACCCTCAAGTACAATACCGCAGATGTTAAAAATATAACCAAAGTCACAAAATGCGAGGATTATTCAGCAGTCAAGCAGTGGTGGTCAAGAGTGTAAAACAGTTAAGATTAACTGTGTTTCTTTGTTCATAGATGTTTCCGAACCTGGTGAATGGTTCCATCATCTTCTGTTTTATATTGTTCTTTGTCAGGGTGTTTTTTTTTATGTGTTTGCTTGGTGGCTACAGTTACAAGCAGCCTGTTCCATTTCCATAAAATAATCTCTAAAGTCCCGGCACTAACATGATTGACCTACCCCTCTATTAACTGGGCAATTGCTCTGTGGTCTGGCACTGGCTGTGTAGAACTGCACAGTGGAGAAATAGGTTGCAAAGTATAAATACCAGAACATTACCTTTACATTCCTGCATTAGTTTGAATTGGGGAATCGCTCAACGTTGCTATATGGGTAAAACACAGAAACAAAAAGAAGGGTGATCTTTATGTTGGGACTGTATTGCTGGCCTGTCCAATAGAGAGTGTATTTGAGGAGCAAATTTAGTATTCAGTATTCAGTATTTACTTTAATATCATTTTAACTGAGTACTTACATACACAGAAGAAACGAAAAATTGTTTCTCAATCAGTTCCCATCAGTGCAGTTAATAAAAACAGAATAAATACATACAACTTAAAAAAATTAAAATGAACATATCTAAAAGTAGGCATAAAACTTGAACTAAAAACAGACATTCAGACCGAACAGTAGCATTCTCTGACAGGTGCCTAGCTGCCAAAGTATGGGCGAGGTTAGATAATTTGGTGTGTGATGTATGGGGGCGGGACACAGTCCGTTAACTAATCTTATTGCCTGTGGGAAGAAGCTGTGTAGCATTCTGCTGGTTTTGCAGCTGATGTTCCTGTACCTCTTCTCAGTGGGAGATTTTAACCCATAGTGTGATGGGGTTAGATGGTGTGGAATTTGTTGAATGTGTCTAAGATAGGCTTCTTAATTAATAAATAGAGGGACCTACCAAGGGTGGAATAATACTGGACTCTGCCTTAAAAATATCCATTGGCCTCCACAGCCTTCTATGGCAATGAATTTCACAGATTCACCACCCTCTGACTAAAATTCCTCCTATCTCCTTCCTAAAGGAACATCCTTTTATTCTGAGGCTATGACCTATTGTCCTAGACTCTCCCACTAGTGGAAACATCTTCTCCACATCTACTCTGATAAAGCCTTTTACAATTTGGTAAGTTTCAATGAGGTCCTCCCTCATCCTTCTAAATTCCAGTGAGTAGAGGACCAGCACCGTCAAATGCTCATTATTTGTTAACCCACTCATTCCTGGGATCAATCTCGTAAACCTCATCTAGACCCTCTCCAGCACCAGCACATCCTTCTTCAGATATGGTGCCCAAAATTGCTCATATATTTCAAATGCAGTGTAAACAGTGACTTATTAAGCCTCAGCATTACATCCCTGTTTTGGCATTCGTCCTCTCAAAATAAAAGCTAACATTGCATTTGGCTTCCTTACTACTGATTCGACATGTAAATTAACTTTTTAGAATTCCTGCACCAGCATTCCCAAAGCCCTTTGCACCTCCGATTTCTGAATACTCCCCCCATTTAGAAAATAGTCTGTGACTTTATTCCTGCTAACAAAATACATGACTCCACATTTTGCTATGCTGTATTCCATCTGCCTCTTTTCGGCCCACTCTCCCAATCTGTCCTTCTGCATAGTCCCTGCTTTCTCTACACTACCAGCTCCTCGACCGAACGTCGTATCATCTGCAAACGTGACCACAAATCCTTCAATCCCCTCATCCAATTCATTTATATACAATGTTTAATTATGAGAAGTAATTTCTACAGTGGTTTTAATTTATAAAGGACTTCCAAAACAAAATACAATACTTGCAATACCAGAAAAATACCCAATGAGTTAGAGACAAGTCGTCAGTTGACAACAAGAATTGAGGATTCTGTGTCTTTTCTCTGTAACTCCGACCATCTCCTTTGTATACTAATTTTACACTGGCTTTCTATGTGCTGACGTGATGTTGTATGTATTAATTGCAACAACATTGACCAGGTCAGATGGATAGTGGGCCTTAGGATTTTGACTCACCTGATCCAAGAACTGATTAAAAAAAAAAGAACCATAGGTTCACAGAAACATTATTGTGATGCTAAAAATTAAGGCTCACCATCCACTTTTTTTTAACACAATAATGTTTCTGGCCCTTTGGTTCTTTTTTTATCAGTTCTTGGATCAGGTGTCGGAGGTTATGGAAGACAGGAGAATGGGGTTAGGAGCGATAGATCAGCCATGATTAAATGGTGGAGCAGACTTGATGCGCCAAATGGCCTAATTCTACTCCTATTCCTTATGACCCCATGAGTCAAAGTCTTAAGATCATCATGGTCGGTATAGTTTTTCTTGATAATGTCAATATAATGGGCAAAGTGTACCGGTCAGAAGCTTATCTTAATTAACAATCAGATTTATGAACCTAGGTTAGCTTCTGCTGCTGTGCTGAAATCTGAGCTCAGCATTAAGCTTTTTATGCCTCGATAGTGAACATCCATCACAATGTCTAATTTGTGTAGAACTTTTGTATGATTTATGTTTTTTTTGTGTTCTGAGACCATACAGTATGCCCGTGATTCTGCTGTAAACAAGATCCTCATTGTTCCCGTGCATACTTGTGCATATGACAATAAACTCAAATTGGCTATTTAGTTCCATTGAAGTCAATGGGAGAAGAGTAAATCTGAGAACAGTGTAAAACATCTGTTTTCCACAAATAACCAAGACCAATTTTGATCTAGCATCATCGGATTGATTAACCAAGTTACCAGGACTAGCAACCTCCATGTGATCATTGATTTCATACATTCTCCCATATTTTCTTGAACTGCATTCCATTTTCCAGTCATTCTCTGTCAAATTTGCAGTACAAAAGCACAGAGGTTTATCACTATACTGAAACATATGTGAACTAAAAGCATCGTCCTTCTTCCTCTGCACTCCCTGGGATCAAGGAAGACCTTCGTCTACTCTGTTTCTGTGGGCACTGAGGTGACTTGTGTGGCCAGTGTGGGTCGTGCAGATTTAGTAGTGGTGCAGGTGGTGCTAGTTGGGCAGGGCAAGTGGCAGCTTGGACAGTGGTGTATTTGGATATTTTTTGTTCTCTTGACAAATGACCTGAGTTTCACAATGCTGATCTATACACCCTTACTCCATCTTGAGTGGCTAAAACCAGGATTTCTGTGTATCACTGGGGATCTTATACTTTGTTCAAGAAGGCTTTGAGAAAATCCTTAAATTGATTCCTCTGTCTACTTAGCAATTTCTTTTCTATGAAAAAGCTCTGAAGAGAGAGTCTGTTTTGGTTGTCCGGTGTTGAGCATATGAATGACATGGATCACCATTCAAAGCTGATTGAGTGTGATAATGGTGAGGGTGGGAATGTTTGGTTGAAAGAGAACGTTTATCCTGACAATGATTTGGAAAATTCCGTTGATCAAAACAAGCGCACTTAGGGTCAGTATGATTTGTTCCAACACAAAATTAGTCGGGTGTGAACTTCAAATTTTTTCCTGGTTCACAAACTTTTTTGTGGGTTGCAAAACCCAAGATTACATATGAGGGTTTTCCCTCTGTAGCTGAAGACTGCTTCTTCTCACTAGGGCTCCACATGGGTGTACCTGATGATCACGTGAAGCTTCTCCTTCTCTGGGCTTGCTGTGGGGCATAAGGAGGGGACATGGTGCCTGAGTGACTATTGTGGGAGGACACTTGCAGATCTCAGGTGATGGAGAAAGGTCATCAATGTGCTGAACCTCCACACCAGGTGATGTCTCATGGGACCAGGTAGCTGTTTCAATGGCTAAAGGTGAAGCAGAACAGGCTGACTGATACCAATCACACGTCCCTCCTCCCTGCTCACTCCATGCTTCTCCTTAGAGTGTTTTCTCCACACAATCAGAGCAGGAGGTCTGCTCACCATGAAATGTAGTGTGAGCATGGGGTGAGTCCGTCAAGAAGATATGATGGGTCACGCCAATACTCTTGCAGAAGAGAGACCGGCCACACCGTTTATCTGTTTCATTAGGAAATCAGTTTGATCACATGTGGTATCCTCCTGCTCTTCAAAGAGAGACTTCAGCAACTCTCAGTCTAGAATAACTAACTGCTCACAAGCAAAAATATATCTTGCTTTTGGAGAACCACTATGTGTTTATGGGTGGTATCACTGTATCCATTGAGAAAGACACCACACTATTCACTGGCAGTACATTGTTCCTGATGCACTTCAAGCTGCTTCCATGAGTGACCAGACCTCTAGCTGGATCAGAGTGAGCTTATTAAGCATTAACATTTCATGTGTCCTCCTTCTGTGCCACAGAGCATCCATCACCTGATCCAGTTAGGAGCAAATGATAGAATATTCACCAACCCACAGCAAAGATGAGGAGATTATAGTCTTCTGGTCCTGTACAACCTCCTGCAAGAACTTGGCAGTGGATCACCAAGAGCCCGGTCATTTGCTGTCACTGAATGCAGATATTGAGATCAAAATGAAAATAGGAAAGACTAGTGAATATACAGGCAGATCGTGGATTGTACTTGCTCTTGAGGAGGCCAGGGGCCCAGTGCCCTTCTGCACATTAGCTGGAGGATGATGTGAGGATTAGGCGTTGCAATCTCAATAGCACCATCCATTGGATAACCTTCCTCATATTCCTTTCTGTTTTTTGTCAAAATGGAAGGGATGAAGGACATGTAGTAATTATTTAATTGTCCCATTGGAAGTTTCAACCCTGAATTGTTCATCATCATCAGCGGTCACTTGAAACGAGTATGACTGACCTCTCCATTGGGTCGTCTACTTGTGGGTCTGCAGATGTCTGTAGAGGCCAATCTGCAAACCACACACCTTGGTGCAACATGGGCAGTGGAGATTGGCAGTGGTTGGTAGTCATCGAGCCCCCTTCTCTCTCTCCTTACGGTGCTGTTGCTTTGTCTCTGTGACATGGCATAGTTCCATTTCATGAAGTGCAGCTCCTTCCTGTATGGATTTCCTCCAGGAGCGCCTGTCCAGTGCAATGTGCTTCCAGATGCTTGATATGATGTGGAATTTCTTCAGACTGTTTTTGATGTTGTCCTTAAAGCATTTCTTTGGCCCGCCGGGGGCTCGCCGACCTTCCTTCAATTGAGAGTACAGGATTTGTTTAGGGAGACATGTGTTGGACATGTGGATGACATGGCCAGTCCATTGAAGTTGGTGCTGCATTATTGTGGTGGTGATGCTGGTCATGTTGGTTTCCTCCAAAACGCTGATGTTGGTGTGTTTGTCCTCCCAGCTGATCCTCACAATCTTTTGTAAGGATCTTTGATGATATTGTTCCAGGGGTCTCAGGTGCCTGCTGTAGGTGGTCCATGACTCGGCTCCATACAACTGGGTGGAGAGGACAACGGCTCTATCAACCAGCAGTTTTGTTTGAGCCTTTAGGACTCGGTCTTCAAAGACTCTTTTCCTGAGTCTGGCATCGGCTCCGCTGGTACAACTCAGGTGATGGTTGACCTCAGAGTTGATGTCAGCTTTTGAGGAAAGAATGCTGCTAAGGTAGGGGAAGTGGTCAGCGTTTTCAAGAGTGGTATTGTCCACTTTTGAAGTGGGCTGGGTAGACCGCTGGTTCAGTGGAGGTTGATGTAGGACCTGGGTCTTCTTCATATTTAAGGCTAGGCCCATGGCTCTGTATGCCTTGGAAAAGGCATTTAGGATGCCCTGGAGGTCTTCTGCTGAGTGTGCTGCAATGGCACAGTCTTCCGCATACTGAAGCTCCATGATGGTGGTGTTACTGACTCTGCTCTTGGCTTTCAACCTATTAAAGTTGAAGAGCCCACCGTCAGTTCTGTAGAGGATTTGGATCCCATTTGGCAGCTCTTCACCAATGAGGTAAAGTATGGCGGCAATGAAGACGTCAAACAGGGTGGGTGCAATGATGCATTCCTGTTTGACCCCCAGTTTCCACAGTGAAGGGCTCGGACTCAGAGCCGCAGTTGCTGAGCACTGTGACAGACATGTCATCATGTAGAAGCCTCAATATTCTTATGTACTTGTTGTGACAACCATACTTTGATAGTATCTTCAAAGAGCCTGGCAGTCTACCAAGTCAAAAGCCTTTCTCAGGTCGATGAAGACCATGTACAAAGGCTGCCTTAGTTCACGACATTTCTCGTGAAGTTGGTGTGCTGCAAATATCATGTTTGCTGTACCTCTGGATGGGCGGAAGCTACACTGTGATTCTGTGCGTACCTCGGCAGACAGTGGTAGAAATCTGTTTGCGAAGACACGAGCTAGGACTTTGCCTGTTGCTGACAGGAGCTAGATGCCCTTGTAATTTCCACATTCAGCCTTGTCCCCCTTCTTGAAAATGGTCACCATTAGAGCATCCCTGAGTTCTGAGGGAAGTTCTTCTTTTTCCCAGACCTTGAGGAGTCGGCGTGGATGTGGAACAGTAGCTCCAGTCCACCTTCCTTTAAGATCTCAGCTGTGATCCCAACTGGACCGGTGGCTTTGTTGTTCTTAAGGCTCTTGATGGCATCTTGAACCTCTGTCAGTTGGAGGTTCTTTCATGTCTTCTCTGATGGGACTGGGGGATGCGATGGGTAATGTCTGGTTTAGTTGTGCTGTCACGGTTGAGGAGTTCCTGTAAGTGCTCTTTCCATCGGGCGTTAATGGACTCATTGTCCTTCAGCAGTTCTTGTCCGTCTTTTGAACACAAGGGGTTTAAGCTGCGGTATCTTGGCCTTAGTAGCGCTGAAGAAGCCAATAGACAACAGACAATAGGTGCAGGAGTAGGCCATTCGGCCCTTTGAGCTAGCACCGCCATTCAATATGATCATGGCTGATCATCCCCAATCAGTACGCCATTCCTGCCTTCCCCCCATATCCCCTGACTCTGCAATCTTTAAGAGCTCTATCTAGCTCTCTCTTGAAATGGCCCTGTCTCACGGTGCGAGTCCACCCACGAGTGATCCTGAGTGAAAGAAAAAACACACTCGTGGTTGTCTATGAGATTCCAAGTTTATGTTCAAGAGTTTAAACGAGTTCCCACGTGTATGTCTAAGTTTGCCTTTTACTTCTCATTTCTGCGATGTACCAGTTTCCCCTCCCATGTTACCAAGTTCCTCTCCCGAGTTACTCTTGAGCCAACCGTGAATGCAAGTCTGTTTTAAGTATCAAATAGAGGAGCTGGACAGCATCTCATACAGTAAGTATATTCTGATTCAGTATTGAAAGTTATTCGATTTCAGAACTTAAGAAAACTAGGCAGGATCTTGACCCCGCACTTGCTACCATTGTGCAACAAGGAGGCGGTGGCAGCGAAGCAACAGTGTTAAAGAAGACAGCTCCGTCCTGCGACTTTGAGTTAAATTCAGTGCGGCCGCGTCTATTGATATGACCTACAAAGGGAAAATGCACACCATCCAGAGCTAGGCTGGGATCATTCTCTGCTCTCATCTGTGTGTGTGTGTGCATTAGCAAGATCTACCTCGCTGGGGCACAAGACCTCAGGCGCCTGCCCCTTGTAGCCATCACCTTGTTTGTTCCTTTGGTGCGCCTCATCAGCCCTGGTTGCATCCCAGCCCTGTCCCATCTCTCTGCCCCTTTTTCTTGGAAATGTCGCTTCCGCCGCTGTAACGAGGACGGGTCTGGCAGGCTGGCTTGGTGGGTGGGTGGGTGGGCAGGGAGGGGGAGTGGGTACAAACCACCAAATCCATTCGCAAAAGTCGGGCAGAGCCGTGTAGAACTCATGTTTTTCTCTGCTTCATATATACGTGGGAATTTCCTCAGTATGGTCACTCAGCACACAGGCAGCATCTCTGGAGAGAAAGAATGGGTGATGGATGACATTTCCAGACCTCTGCTGTGTCTTTGTGTTACTTCAGCACCGTGTGTTCACTTTTTGTCAACCAGCATCTGCCCTTTCTTGTGTATGACATTATTTGTATCCGTGGCAGTTGATTGTCGCCCCCTTCAGTTTCCCAGGGGGTCAGAACGGAACTGGAGTTGGGAGGGAAGGTGGGGGGCGGGGGAGGGGAGTGGGGGGTTGGGGGGGGGGGGGGGGTGGTGGTTGAAGGGAGGGGGGGGAAGGGAGGGGGGAGGAAAGGGGGGTGACAGTATAGGAGACAAGTGTCAGAGAGGTGTACTGACTGTGTGGGCAAGCACATTGGTAGTGATTGCCCATCAGTCTCAAAAGCTGCTGTGTCTCCCTGTCCCTGGGATAGCAGGGAGCGATCAAACAGCACAATACCCCTCTCCCCCTCCACACGAACACGAAGGGCAACGATCCCAAGGCTTTAGCGTCAGAAACAGCGGGCAGGCGACAATCACCCGCCATAAAGCGAGAGAGATCATGCACTATTGTAGGTCTCCTTTGCACGTCGGTGTTTCTGTCTTTCTCCATCTCATTGTTGGCCCTGTCTGTCGCCATCCCCACCCCTCTGCTTCCCGGCCATGTGTGTGACCCCTTCCCTCCCCTCTCCAGCTCCCCGCCCATTGCACTGGGTGCGGGGGCTTCGCACTGTCTTCACGTAGGCGATGCCAGCAGGGTAGTGCCAGTCGCCCGGGGCAGGTGCGCGGGGCCTCTCTCCCAGCATGGCCCCGGACCGGGGGGGGGGTGAAATGGATGGCAGTCTGCCACACCATGGTCCACCGCCAACCAAGCCATCCATCCACATCTACACGCTCGGTAGAACAGCAGGTGAGACTGGGAACTGTACCGCCCTTGCCCCCTCCCTCTGCAACTGCAAACAATCCTGCTCACCTAACCCGCCCATCCCTTCTCTCTGGGTATTGAATTCGCTTCTGGTCTGCAGTGTGCAATAGTCACCAAAATACACTGCATCTTTAGAAAGGATAAATACAAAACACGTCAATCTCACTGGATAGGCCTTAGTCATGGTGCTGTACAACACAGAAACAGATCCTTTGGCCCAGCTTGGCGGTGCCGTCCAGGTTGGCCTCTTGGGGTAGTCCTATTTGCCAGCATGTGGCCTATAGCCCTCTAAACCCTTCCCATCCACTTATCTGTCATTAATAACAAGAAAATATTAAGTCTATGTGAGCCTGCTTCAGTTTCCTGGGTCCATCTCAAAGAGAAGACCACCCCCCCCCCTTTCCAGGGTTAACCGCTCGGTTTATAATGTTCTCTGCATTATAAAGTTCTCGACAGTGAACCCCATGGGCAATCACTACCAAAGTGTCTGCCCACACAGTCAGTACGCCTCTCGTACACTTGTCTCCCATACTAAGTCACCCCAACCCCCCCTCCCCTCCCTCATCCTCCACTCCCCCCCTCCCCCAACCTTTCCCTCGCAACTCCAGTCCCGACTCCCTGGGAAACTGAAGGGAGTGACAATCAACTGCCACGGATACAAATTATGTTATACACAAGAAAGGGCTGAGTTAAAGAGTGCCCATGGTAGACTCACGAGTCACTACGGTAAACTAACGGGGCACTACGTTCTTACATTGAGATTAAATGTTTCAATTTTGACTCGTGGAAAACTTTAAACATGTTTGAAAATTTTCAAGAGTTAACAGGTTTCACGGGCATCTGCCGTTAGTTGATGCTATACAAATGATGTCATACACAAGAAAGGGCTGAGTTAAAGAGTGTCCATGGTAGACTCACGAGTCACTACAGTAAACTAATGGGGCACTACGTTCTTACAATGAGATTAAATGTTTCAATTTTGACTCGTGGAAAACTTTAAACATGTTTGAAAATTTTCAAGAGTTAACAAGTTTCACGGCATCTGCCGTTAGCGCCACGAGTCGCTAAGTTGGTGTCCACGAGTTCCGACGTTCCCACTACGTTAATTGTACATGATTACCACAAGTTTAATTTGTTTTAAACTCGGGGTCACTCGTGAGTCGACTCGTACCGTGAGACAGGGGTTAAAATATCCAGAGAACCAGCCTCCACCGCCCTCTGAGGCAGATAATTCCACAGGCTCACAAGTCTGTGAGAAAAAGTGTTGCCTCATCTCCATTTTAAATGGCTTACCCCTTATTCTTAAACTGTGGCCCCTAGTTCTGGACTCCCCCAACATCGGGAACATGTTTCCTACCTCTAGCGTGTCCAAACCCTTAACAATCTTATATGTTTCAATAAGATATCCTCTCATCCTTCTAAACTGCAGTGAACAGGCCCAGCCGCTCCATTCTCTCAGCATATGACAGTCCCGCCATCCCGGGAATTAACCTTGTAAACCTACGCTGCACTCCCTCAATAGGAAGAATGTCCTTCCTCAAATCAGGGGACCAAAACTGCACACAATACTCCAGGTGTGGTCTCACTGGGGCTCTGTACAACTGCAGAAGGACCTCTTTGCTCCTATACTCGATTCCTCTCATTATAAAGGCCAACATGCCATTCGCTTTCTTGCTGCTATACCTGTATGCTTACTTTCATAGACTGATGAACAAGGACTCCCAGATCCCGTTGTGCTTCCTCTTTTCGCAACTTGACACCATTTAGATAATAATCTGCCTTTCTGTTTTGCTACCAAAGTGGACAACCTCACATTTATCCACATTAAACTTCTTTTAAACTTCAAATATATCCACATTAAGCCTCTGGTGTCACCCGAGTCTGCCAGTCTCTGGATTTCAGGAGCCTTATCTGTCCACCAAGAGTTTTTAAGCTCCCTCAACTGGCTCTGGACGTCCGCCTTGGCTCTGGAGTGAGCCATTCTTTTAGCCTTGCAGGTTATATCATTTTGCCAGGCATGAAAGGCTTTCCTTTTCATGGAGATGAGCTGTTCTATCTCTGTATCGTTCTCCTCAAACCAGTCCTGGTGTTTTCTGGACTTGCACCCAAGGATGGTGGATTTGAGCCAGCTCCAGTGCCCTTCAATATCATCAGGATATTCCTGTTGGATGCTTTCCCCAAGAGAAGCCTGAAGTTGCTGCTAGTTTCCACCAGGCTTTCAAGGTTCAGCTTTGGCCGGATCTGCTTCATTTGAATCCTCCTCTTCCTCTTGAATTTGATGGACATCATGGAGTGGATGAGGCGACGATCTGTCCAGCAGTCATCTGCATCGATCATGGCCCTTGTTATGTTCGTGTCATACAATGACATAGTCAATGAGATACCACTGTTTGGAGTGCGGGTGTCTCCAAGATGCCTTTAGTTTGTTTTTCTGGCGAAAGAGGGTGTTAATGATAATGAGGTCATGCTGAGCACATTTGATGAGAAGCAGACCTCCATTGGAGTTGATGATCCCGATGCCTTCCTTTCCTATGGTACCCTTCCAGATGTGTTGATCCCGGCCGACCCTGACGTTGAAGTCTCCCAGAAGAATAATCTTATCCTCCCTGGGGATTTTAGACAATGTCTCGTTCAAGCAGGCATAGAAGGTATATTTTACTTCCTCTTCAGTGTCTAAAGTAGGGGCATAGGCACTCACAACTGTTGCCATCTGGTTGTTGGCAAGCACTAGACGGATGGTCATCAGATGCTCACTGATTCCCACAGGGCGTTCAGAGAGGTGGCTGATGAGCTGGTTCCTGACGGCAAACTCAACACCATGGATCCTGGGCTCATCAGCAGCATTTCCTTTCCTGAAGAAAGTGTAGCCACCCATCTCCACCTTGAGTTGTCCTTTGTCTGCCCGCCAGGTTTCAGAAAGGGCAGCAATGTCAATCCGGCATCTTCTGAGTTCTCTTGCGATGATCGCGGTTCTCTTGTCTGGACTGTTACTGGTTGCACTATCTATCAATGTGCGCACATTCCATGCTCCAAAGTTCATATTCACATTTCTGTCTTTTTAACCACATGTGGTGATACCTCTGGACACGGTAATCCAGTCGGTAAGTTTGAGGCAGGCTATTTTTAGGGCACCTTTTCTAGCCCTTTCCCCAAGTGGGGTGAGCAGAGTGGATCCTAAAGAGGACTGCACAGTCGTGGGTGCAGCTGCCGAAGGGCTCTTCTGCCTTGTTCCAAGACTCCAGTGACTGAATCTAGTACCCACTGCTTGCTGTGCCAACTCATGACTAGGGGCTTCCATATCACACATTCCTGCCCCCGTCGCCATGCTGATCACCATAGGACTTAATCCAGGGTGTTAAGGTGAATTCCCTATATGGAGGACGCCTGTGCGTGACTTTGTTTAACGTGGGGAGACTGGTGCACAGAGAGCCACCACATGGTTCTTGACAGATCTGGGTCAGGTTCCAGTGGCATGGAGCCCAGGATGACTGGAGACCCTTTTCTGCTGCAGCCTTCATCTGCTCTCCCAGCGGTTGTGATGCTCCACTAAGGTCAGCCATCCTCCTCCGCCTGTTCCTCTGTTGAGGTCTTGGTTGGATTGCTCTTTGTCAGAGACCTCCCCCTCGACCTTACCGCCTCAGGTTGCCCTACCAGGAGCATAGCTCCAGACAGCATCGCTCTCAGGATCTCAGGACCACACGAGGTTCTCCACCATGACAAGGTGACAATCCACGGAGAAGGTGGGAGTGAAGGAACGCGTGTTAATGGTGATGTATGAATGTTTGTGTGCATGTGCCTGTCAATATCTGCACTTGTCAGTGAGGGTCAGGGTGAAAAAGCCAGCTTTTGTATAGTTATAGCCTATATAGTGTAGAACTAGTCAGATCCCAAAATTTTGTTCAGCATCATTCCATGCTACGGTGACTGCCGTTGTTGGAGGAAACGATTGTGGTGTCACCCCTTACCAAGCTCTTTGATAGTGCCCTGTTATACCCTGACAGAGCTTTATTTGGTTTAGCACACAGCACAGCAATGTTAGTACATCTGAAGAAGGGTAAATTTCAATTTCTTGTAGTGATTATCAGAATGTACTTATCAAGGGTCCATCTAGTGTTTAGTTAATGATTTGCATATGACTTTTATATCGCCATTCTGATTGATTTGCAAGTACAGAAATAGTAATTCCTGGATAAGTTGTACAAAGTGAGCTGCCCAATAAACATGTTTCCAGATAACTCTCTGGATAACCAGCTTACAAACATTCTGTAAACTTTAAGTGCTCACTAATCATCCAATGTGGATACTAGTTTTTAAATTGTATTTCACCATATTTTCCCAGGTTTTCTTGGATTGTTTCCAACAATTGTTCCTTCAATCTTTGAAACTAAGATAAAAACAGACATAAGTTTATATCAGTTTACTTTTTTTTCATTGCTGTGTCATTAAATAAACTAATTGCTCCCAACTCCCAATTCAAGAAACATGTATGCTCACTGATTATCAGATGTGCAAGTATCATATTTCTGAATTGCATGATATGTGGCGTGTGACATCAGATTAAATGATCAGATTAAATGCAGGTGTTTAAGAAGGAACTGCAGATGTTGGAAAATCTTAGGTAGACAAAAATGCTGGAGAAACTCAGCATCTATGGAGCGAAGGAAATAGGAAATGTTTCAGGTCGAGACCCTTCTTCAGGTGATTACCTATTCATTTCAATCTCTGATCAGTAAGGCACAGCTGTGTTGGAGTTTACTTTACCATTTATTCAAAGGATGCGGGCTTCAGTCTAGAGGCTAGCATTTATTGTATATTCCAAATTGCCTTTAGAAAGTGATGTTCTGATGTATCCTTAAATCACCTCATGATCAAGATACTTACAAAATCACACTGACAGAGGATTTCAATATTTAGACCTAAAGGGACAATGCCACATTTCCCAGATGAGATAGTATATGGTAGGAAGAGAATTTGGACTTAGTAATATCCCTGTGCCACTTCCCCAGTTCAACACAACAGTTTATTCTGCCTGCACTTTTCACCATCAAGAAATATTTGAAAGAAATGTTATGGAAACAGCATCATCTCTAAATTCCTCTTCTGACACTGACTTAGATACAGATCAATCTGTGATGGGTCAATAGTTTATTTTCGTATAGAGATGCGGTGCGGGAACAGGCCCTTTGGCCCACTGAGACTGCGCCAACGAGTGATCCCCATACACTAGCACTATCCTACACACTAGAGACAATTTACAATCTTTACCAAAGCCAATTAACCTGCACACCTTTACGTCTTTGGAGTGTGGGATTGATGATCAGTATAGACTCAGTGGGCTGAAGGACCTATTTCCATGCTGTATCTGAATGAATGAATTAATACTTTATTATCACATGTGACAAGTCACAGTGAAATTCTTTGCTTGTATACCCAAGGTTTGCAAATAGTCGCCACATTAGGGTGCTGACAAAGTAAAATGCACAGTCTGAAGAAGGGATTCGACCCGAAGCGTTGCCTATATTTTTCGTTCCATGGATGCTGCCTCACCCGCTGAGTTTCTCCAGCATTTTTGTCTACCTTCAATTTTCCAGCATCTGCAGTTCCTTCTTAAACATACACAGTATCCATGCCAGGTCCACCTTTGCTCTCCACCTTCCCCACCCGCACTCCACCTCATGACGGGTCCAAGACCTCCATTGTCCATTGCAGTGGAGTAGACAAACCATTGTCCATTGTTCTCCCCCTCCCTCATGGCAGGGAGTTTAGTATATCCAAACTAAACTGAAAAAACAGAGAATGATGGAGATACTCAGCAGGACAGTACACAATTCTTTGTTGTAGAACATAGAACATAGAACACAGGAATGTAGCAAACATGATGCCTAGCTGATCTAATCTCAACTGCCTGCACATGATCTACATCACTCTATTTTCTGCATTTTTACCTGCCTATCCAAAAGCCTCATAAACACCACTATCATGCCTGCAACCACCACCACACCATGGAATGCATTTCAGGCCATCGCCACCCTGCGAGTAAAATAAAACTTGCTTGGCATTTCCATTAAACATTCCCCCCTCACATTATAGCTATGCCATCTAGTGTTTAATTTTTCCATCCCGGAAAAATAATTTTGACTATTTTTACCCTATTGTAGATGAAAACTTTACAAGCTCTTAAGTGTGCAACATCTTTTAATGATAGCACTGGGTATTACATACACCTTCAAGCACCGGCTACATTTTCCTACTGAGGGGAAGGCGTTATGATTGATGTTAACTGGGCGGGGTTAATGGGAGTGAGGTAACTATATTATTGGTTGCATATAAACCATCTACATCCTTCCCCTTAGAAATAAAAAAAAAACAGATTGTTGTCATGACAACCGAATTAAACAGCAGAATTAAACGAAATCGCCGTAGCGAACAGGCGGCTTACTGATCCTGCCCGAGCGCGTACGGATGTCTCCCCCTCCCCCCGAAAGAGCAGAAGAAGCAGGAGGACGCAAGGCAGCCGGGGAACCAGGGAAGGGCATTGGGGTGGGAGAAACAGGAGAGGGAGAACCGCGATCGGCAACAGGGGACCCGCGCAGAGGGGAACCAGGCGCCCGCGACGGGGACCGAGGCATGCAGGGAACACCAGCCGGGGCGGCAGCCGGCTGCTGATAGGAGAGTGGAGGGGCATAGGGCCCAGGGGGCTGCGGCTGTGGCTCATTAACCGCAAGCAGGTGTTGTCGGCTTCTTCGGTAGATGGAACCCTCACAGTCGACCAGATACGAACGAGGTGAGTCGGCCACCCCAACCACGGTGGCCAGACGGTAGTGACCACTGGCGGTCTGCAATCGAACAACCTGTCCGGGCAACAGAGGATCGAGTGGTCTGCACGACCGATCGTAGGAACGCCGCTGGCTGTCATGTTTCTCTTGAATTCGCCTCTGCACGGAGGCGGGCTCCAGCACCCGAGGTTTCAGCTGGCGCTGGGCAATCGGGACGGTGGATCTGGTAGTTCTGGACATCAGACGCTGAGCAGGTGACCCCATGGCTGGATCCCTGGAAACATTCCTGAGGTTCAGGAGATCCAAATACAAATCAGAATTGGATAGTCGCGCCTGTTCCATCAGAAGCTTGGCGCTGCGGACGGCCCGTTCTGCTAGGCCGTTGCTCTGTGGGTACTCTGGGCTGCTGGTGAAATGCACGAAGTTCCACTTGTCGGCAAAGCTTTTGAATTCTCGGCTTGTAAACTGCCTGCCGTTGTCAGTCTGCAGCCTGACCGGGGTCCCCAAAAGTGGAGAAGTGTTTCCGCAGCTTGCGGATCACCATCTTCGACGTGAGGGATGTCAGCAAATCCACTTCGAACCAGTTGGAGTACGAGTCGACCAGGACAAGGTAGTGGTTACCACGCCACTCGAATATGTCGGCAGCCAGCGAGGACCAGGCCAAAGCAGGGGCGGGCTGTTGCAGCAGGGGCTGTCGCTGCTGGTGTGGCGCAAGATTGTTGCACGTGGAGCAGGCAGAAACTCGGTCTCGGATATATTTGGCCATTCCAGGCCAATAGAATTGGCACTGAGCGTGGGCGAGTGTTGCATCGACCCCAGGGTGTCCGCTGTGGGCTGCACAAAAGTAAAAGTCAAACAGGGAGGACGGGACCACAACTTTATGTCCCTTGACGATAACGCCATCCTGGAGCACCAGTTCGTCGCGGACCAGGAAGAAAGGCTGAGTTTCAGATGGCGCGGCGGAGCGCTTTGTTGGCCACCCTGCTTTAATCACCGATGCAAGCTGCTGCAAAGCCGGATCGGCAGCGGTGTGCTCGGCCAAAACCTGTAGCTGCTTGGTGGGAATAAAGTTAACGCCCAGTACGAGCAAGTCCTCTGTTTCGTAGGGGTGGCGAGCGCAGGAGGTACACGGGGCTCGCGACAGGGTGTCCGCAATGTGCATCTCGGTGCCCTTCTTGTAGATTATGTCAAAGTCGAAACGCTGCAGCCTGGCAGGGGCAGCGTGAATCGGCTTGTTCAGGATTGTCACCAGTGGCTGGTGGTCGGTTTCGACCGTAAATCTGCTGCCGAACAGGAAGTCTCTGAACTTGGAGCAGGCGAACACCACCGCGAGCAGCTCTTTCTCGATCTGAGCGTACCGCTGCTCGGTGTCCGTCATGGTGCGGGAGGCATAGGAGACAGGATGCAGCGATCCATCGACAGACTGAAGGCAGGCCGCACCCAGACCGAACTTGGAAGCGTCACAGGTGACGGTGATGGGGCGACCCACGTCGAAGAACCGCAACGTCGGAGTGCTAAACAGTTTCGACTTGAGGCGGTCAAAGGCCTGCTGGTGATATGGGAGCCAGGCCCAGGCGATATCCTTTTTTTGTCAGCTGCCGCAGGGGAGCACTCAGCTCACTGAGGTTTGGTATAAACTTGCCAAGGTAGTTCACCATGCCCAAGAATCGTTGCAGACCTGGCACGTCGGTGGGGGCTGCCATTTCGGAGATGGCAGCTGCCTTCAAGGGGTCGGGCTTTAGTCCGTTAGGGGTGAAAACATGTCCAACATACGTGACCTCTGAGACACGAAACCGGCACTTCTTGGGATTCAGCTTCAGGTTCGCCTGTCGCGCGCGATCCAGGACGCGGCGGAGGTTCAGGTCGTGCTCGGCAATGTCCTTCCCATAAACCAGGATATCATCCACGATGATGGCACATGGCAGGTCCGCGAATAATTGCTCCATCGTCTGCTGGAACACCTCGCTAGCAGAATTGATGCCGAATGGCATTCGCAGGAACTTGAATCTGCCGAACGGTGTGGCGAAGGTCGTCAGGTCAGAAGACGCTTTGTCCAACGGGACCTGCCAAAACGAGTTCTTAGCGTCTAGGACCGAAAAGATGGTGGCTTGCCCGACCTTTGCCGCCACATCCTCAACAGACCGCATGGGGTAATGTGGTCGCCTGATGGCAAGGTTTAAGTCCTTCGGGTTGATACACACGCGTATCTCGTTCTTGTCTTTCTTAATCGTGGCAACCATGGTGGAGACCCAATCGGTGGGCTCGCTAACTGCTACTAGCACCCCCTTTTCAACCATCTCGTTGAGCATCGCCTCGACCTTGTCCTTCATGGCGTGAGACACCCTGTGAGGTGCGCGGACCACGGGTTGTATATTTGGGTCAATGGAAATATGGTATGACACTGGTAACTTCCCCAGGTCATCGTCGAACAGGTCCTGGTATTCAGCAACCGGGTCAAACGACAGTTGCACTTTGTGGACCGTGCGGTCAAAGGAGACCAGGCCAAGATCCTGGCACGCACGGTTGCCCAACAGGGTTACACAGTCAGAGTTCAAAACATAGAAAACCAGGTTTCTTGTGGCCTTTTGCAGCACGCAAGTTAAAGTGGCCCTCCCCGCAGGCCTTAGAATCTCTCCACCATAGGCGTGCAGGGTAGCATCGTCAACAACCAGAGGCTCATTATTCCTTATCTTGTTGAAAAGATTCATGGACAAAACATTGACTCTCGCGCCAGTATCTAATTTGGCAGAGAAGGTTACGCCATTGACAGTCACAGGTACGGAGGGATCATTGCGGTGGGCGGGTGTCTGTAGGAGGGTAAACACATGAGAGTCCTCGGCAGAATTAATTGGCTCTGCACCATTGCATTCAACTAAATTGGGCTGTGAGTCGAAACAGAGATCAGATTGCAGCAGCATGTTTAGACTGGGACTGGAAGCTTGTGCCTGGCTCCCACGGGAACGGAGTAAGCGACAGGAGGCTGAGAAATGGTTCAGCTTTTTACAAAAGTTACAGGTTTTACCAAAGGCGGGACACGTCGACAGTCTATGGTGCATGTAGTTACAGTTCGGGCACCTTTTTCGGGGCACATCGCCAGGTCCAGGGCGGGCACGCGGCAGAAAAACATTGTTTCCCACCCGAGGCTGTGGGCTCCTAAACCCTGCCAGGTTGACAGATTTATTGCCCGAGTCCCGGTGGTCCTCTTGCAAAACAACGACCTCAGACAATCTGCAGGCATGCATAGCTTTGTCCAACGTTAGATCCGGATCCCTCAAAAGCTCACATCGCAGCTTCTGGTCACGCATGACAGTTACTAAAATGTCTCTAGTGAGCTGGTCTGTCATGTCGCCAAAACGGCACCACTGGGCGAGATGACGCAAATCAGCAATAAAACATTCAACAGGTTCATCAGGCAACTGTCTCCTTGTAAAGAACCGTGCCCTCTCTAGAATGCGGTTCGAGGGCAGGTCACAAATCTCCCTGAACTTACGTAGCAGGCAAGCGGGGTCGTCAGCAGACTCTGCAGGAGTAATCACCTCATCATCGACGCCCAGGACCGCTGGAGCGTAGGTGAAAGTTCTGGCTCTCTTCATGGCATCAGGTCCGACAAGGTTGAGTAGGAGGGAAGCTTTAAGGGAGTCAGGATCAGCGCGGTGTGCGACGTTGACAAAGTGTGTGAAATCAAATTCAAACGTGGCCCAGCGCTCAGAGATGTCAGCATCAAAGACAAGCTGCTCGGGCTTTCTGCAAGAGGACGCCATGGCCAAAGAGATCAAAAGCACAAAAAACACAAATCAAAAAAAAGAAATAAAAACCGATAAACAGGAGACGCAAGTATCTTCCAGCTTTGACACCATGTAGATGAAAACTTTACAAGCTCTTAAGTGTGCAACATCTTTTAATGATAGCACTGGGTATTACATACACCTTCAAGCACCGGCTACATTTTCCTACTGAGGGGAAGGCGTTATGATTGATGTTAACTGGGCGGGGTTAATGGGAGTGAGGTAACTATATTATTGGTTGCATATAAACCATCTACACCTATCTATGCCTCTCATAATTTTCTATCAAGTCACCCCTCAACCCTGACATTCCAGAGGAAACAAAACAGGTCTATTCAACCTCCCCCTGTATCTGATTATAATAAGTCTGATTTCCATGTGTTCTTTCTTCTGTTGAAAGATCAGCAATCAGATTCATCAACTCAAATTCTATCCCACAGATGCTGCCTGAGCTGCTGAGTATTTCTATCATTCTGTTTTTATTCATGATTGTTCTGCGTCTTCTTGTTTCTGCATGATCTGGTCACCATAATATTTTTGTGGCAGCTTGCTGTTTGCAGATTGGCCGCAGCTCTTTCAAAATTGCAGCAGAGACTATACTTATTATTAAGTACTTGTTCCGAGTAGCATACTTTTTCTTTGCCTTTTTTTAGATTATGCCTGCATTAGATAAGGAAAGCTGAAATGTGATGAAAACTATTAATTCAATCAATCAATCAGTTTTAGTCATCACGTAAACAATAAAGTGCAGTGAAATTATTTTGCCAGCAGCGGTACAATCAAAAAAGAACACACAATCTATATTACTAAAAGTAAGATCTTGACCACTTCCTATTTTCTGTTTCATGATTTTTGAAAAATCGCTGCCACTTACAGCTGTGATCTTTGGCCATCTAACACAGAGTCCCCCTCGACTGCGTAGGACAAGAGGATTTTCCCCAACGATGAAAAATAAAAGAATTATTATTGTTTAAAAAATATTGACATTCTCTCTGCTGCCCCTGCTGGTGGGAGGGGGAGGGACTATAAACCCAGAAGTGTTGTGCTCACTCAGTCTCTGCAAGATGGAGGAAGCGAGAGGGTCACGTCTCTCTGAGTTGTGAATAACACTGAACACGTGTCTACTCAACTGTGAGTGCTCTTAATGTGGTTTGAAAATGAAAATGTGGTTGCTTTGAAATGTTGCACTGCAAAAATGGTTGTTGTTGGTGGTGGTAACTGCTTTGAAATGCCGCCCTGCAAAAATGGTTGTTGTTGGTGGGGGTAACTGTTTTGAAATGCCGCATTGCAAAAGTAGTTGTTGTTGGTGATGTTAACTGCTTTGAAAATGCCGCACTGCAAAAGTGGTTGTTGTTGGTGGAGGTAACTGCTTTGAAATGCCGCACTGAAAAATGGTTATTGCTGGTGGTGGACAACTGCTTTGAAATGTCGCACTGCAAAAATGGTTGTTGTTCGTCGTGGTAACTGCTTTGAAATGCTGCACTGCAAAAATGGTTGCTATTGGTGGTGGTAACTGCTTTGAAATGCTTCATTGCAAAAACGGTTGTTGTTGGAAACTTGACAACTTCCTGTTTGCACTTTATATTGATTTTAGATAAAATGCAACCACTTATGGCTGTGATTTTTGGCCATCTTACTCACTCTGCAGCCGCTCATCAGGTGCAGAGGATTCTTGCCATCACTGAAAAATAAAAGTGTTATTAGTGTTTAAAAAATGTTGAGAATCTCTCTCCTGTCAATCACGCCATGAAGGCCACGCCCCTTCCGTTTGGAAGAGGGAGGGATTATAAAACCCAGAAGTGTGGGTGTGGCTCAGTCTCTGCAAGATGGGGCAGGGTGAGTTCAAGACTCGTTCTAAGCTGTGAATCAACTGAGCACACTGAATGTCTACTGAACCGTGAGTGTGGCGTTTATGTGGTGTTTATGTGGTTTTATGGTGGTTTCACCCAGCTTGAAATGGTATGAAACTGCATTTGAATGTGGTGGCCTGACACACTGTAAGAAATAGTATGAAACTGCATTTGAATTTGGTGGTCTTGCACCCTGCATGAAATGGTATGAAATTGCACTTGAATTTGGTGGCCTTGCACCCTGCCTGAAGTGGCAGGAAACTGCAATTGAGTTTGGTGGCCCTACACCCTGCTTGAAGTGGTAGGAAACTGCACTTGAGTTTGGTGGCCCTGCACCCTGCTTGAAATGGTATGAAACTGCACTTGAATTCGGTGGCCTTACACCCTGCTTGAAGTGGTTGGAAACTGCACTTGAATTTGGTGGCTTTACACCGTGCTTGCAGTGGTAGGAAACTGCATGTGAATTTGGTGGCCTTGCACCCTGCTTGAAATGGTATTTCAAGAAATAGCCGCGAGTCAACTGCCAGCCCACCAGCTGTGAGTGAGCTGCCACCACATGAGGCTTGAGTGACTAAGCTGTCACCCCAAGAATCCATTTGGCCCACAATGTCCATACAAGCCCTCTGGAAACCAGTCCCTTCAGCCCACAATGCCCATACTAGCGATCTAGAAAGCCCCTCACCCCCCCACTGGCCACCAATATTGGAATTGGTGGAGAGGCGGAATATTGCGTTGGGGGACCAGCCCTCCCGTGTGAATATGGGATCCAACGGGTCCCACTTAGACTAGTACACAATAAAATTTTGCACAAACATCCACCACAGCATTCTTCACTGTGGTGGAAGGCACAAAGTACAGTCAGTCCTCCTCCATTGTTCCCCCGTGGTCGGGGCCATAACATTTGCAGTCGCCGCTGCGGGCGGTCAGATGTACACACCCTCTCATCGGGACGGTAAGTCCCAAATCGGAGACAGCGGCTTCAGGATATTGTTGGCCGCAGGCCGGCAGTCAGAGCTCTTCTTTGGATGTCCCCAGCGAGGGAACCCAGGCACCAGATGGTAAGTCCACGCCGCTCCCGCAGCTTCAGGATGTTGTAGGCCGCAGGCCGGCGGTCGGAGCTCTTCTCCGGGGATCCCCTGCGAAGGATCCGCGGGCCAGCGATCAGAGCACTCCCTTCTGGCGACACCAGTAAGGGCTCCGCGATGAAAAGTCCATGCTGTGCCCACTGCTGAAACTCCGGGCCCGACTCCGGGAAAGGCCACACCAATCCATGGTGTTAGGCCGAGAGGCAGGCAACATGGGCAAATTTGCCTCTCCGTGGAGGAGGTGACCAAAAGCGGTCCCCCCCCCTTTACCCCCTCACCCCCCCCCACTCAAGACACACCAAGAGACATTATAACACACTAAAAAAAACAAAAAAAGTAGAAATAGCGAACACGCTGCTGGCGGTGCAGCTGACTTGCAGCGCCCCCAAATATAAACTTACTCACAGCGCCCCCAAATATAAACTTACTCGCAACTTCACCAATCTACCCTTCTCAGATCTATCCATGCATGAGAACATTGATAAAGGTCCTTACAAGACAAAGGCTAACTGCTATCCTCGTCTAAATTGTGCTCCTTACAGACTCTGCAAATTTCTGCAGGAGGTTTTATATTTTATCTCTACATGTTTCTCCCTTCTTGAAAGTTTAATATGCAAGTGCTAATTGATCTTGGTTTAAATACGAGATTTTTCTTTGGGTTAAGTGGAGGTCAATTTACTCGACGCTTTCAAGAGAGAGTTAGATGGAGCTCTTAAAAATAGCGGAGTCAGGGAATATGGTGAGAAGGCAGGAATGGGATACTGAATGTAGATGATACAAGTTTTTTCTTTGGGTTATTACAGGAAATGGGAAACTATGCAGTTTACATCTACAAATTTGAGGAAGGACATTCTTGCTATTGAGGGAGTGCAGCATAGGTTCACAAGATAAATTCCCAGGAAGGCAGGACAGTCATATGTTGATAGAATGGAGTGGCTGGGCATGTATACTCTGGAATTTAGAAGGATGAGAGTGAATCTTAATGAAACATATAAGATTGTTAAGGGATTGAACACACTAGAGGGAGGAAACATGTTCCTGATGTTGGGGGAGACCAGAAGCAGGGGCCACAGTTTAAGAATAAGGGGTAGGCCATTTAGAATGGAGATGAGAACAACCTTTTTCACACAGAGTGTTGTGAATCTGTGGAATTCTCTGCCTCAGAAGGCAGTGGAGGTCAACTTACTGCATGCTTTCAAGAGAGAGTTAGATGGAGCTCTTAAAAATACCGGAGTCAGGGAATATGTTGAGAAGGCAGGAACGGGATACTGAATGTGGATGATTAGCCATGATCACAGTGAATGGCGGTGCTGGCTCTGAAGGGCCGAATGGCCTATTCCTGCACCTATTGTCTATTGTCTATTCACAGATTTGTGGAATGAGGCCAGAAAGGAATGTAACTTTTATTGAATGCTGGCACAACCTAAATGTTTACCTCATGTTCTTATGTGATTAATCTGTCAGCTTTATTGATCATACTTTACCTTAACTGCCACAATGAGCAACAACACATGTTTAAGTTTTTAAGCAAACGGTATTCCTATGACAAATATTAAAATAGTTGAGGCTGCATTTGTGGAGGAAATAGGACCCTTCAGTTACACCAGCCATGTCTTCTTAGGCCAATAATCTAAGAATTCTACAGTTAAACTACTGCCTCCAGAGGACAATTACATACCTTGTCTAGTGTAATCGGAAACACTGCATATTGGAAACACTACTGCAAAATGCAGAACTGAGCGAATTCAAATAATCAGACTCAGTAATGGAAGATAAGGTCATGACCAGACATTATGAATGGAAGTGCTCCCACTGCAATTCACATCCAACAGTATAATGGTGCTCTCAGAATATTAGATTGATCAATCCTGTCAAATCATGATAAGTAGATTTTAATGATACAAGATAGCCTAATGCTTTCTAAGCAAATAAACTATGTGGATAATTCGTAATACTATGTGGTCAAAACCTGAATTTGTTTAAGAGTTTAGTTATTAGATTGCTCCTGAGTTTTTCACCATTCACGATGTGTAGCTTTTAAGTGATAATTTCTGATTTCATTATGACCAATGTCCCAAGTATTTAAATTACTTCCATCTCATAATGGGGATAAGATCCATTAAGATTTTGTTATCCTTGCGGTTTTTCCTCTAAGATGAGAATGTATTGACACAGCGCTATTTAAGCAGGTGCAACTTTAATATTTTGTAATTGGCATTTATGTGCTGGCTTGCACATGGTATCAACCAAGTAAACCCAGCATCCTCTCTTTCATCAATAAAGTGCTCACTTATTAAGAAATACTTTTATTAGAAGTAAATATTTGAAGAGGAATCCATAGACGATTATTACCGAACAGGACAGTTGTGTAACCGGGGAGAAGGTAAAACGACTCAAGGACAATAAAGGAGGGAATTTATGCTTGGAGTCAGGGGATGTAGGCAAGATATTCAAAGGTTCAAAGGTCTGTTTATTGCCACCTGTAACAGTGAAACTCGAATTCAGTGAATACTTTGCATCTGTATTTACCACGAAGAAGGACATGGAGAACAGTGAGATCAGTGTGGTGCAGTCATATCCTAGGGTAGTTTGAGATTAGAAAATAGATGTTTTTGTGTCTCTTGAAAGGTAAATTGGATTAATCTCCAGGTTGATGGGATCTATCCCAGGCTATTGAAAGGGGCAAGAGATTGCAGGAGCCTTGACAAAGATCTTTGTATTTTCTCTAGCCACAGGAAAAGTCCCGGAGGAGTGGAGAGTAGCTAATGTTGTTCCTTTGTTTAAGAAACATCCTATTCTTCAGAGTAGGATTTGGTCATATTTTGAAGACAATACTCTAATTAGGGAGAGTCAGCATGGCTTTGTCTGGGGCGGGTCATGTCTCCTTGATTGATTTTTTTGAGGTAATGAAAGTGATTGTTGAAGGTAGAGCAGTTTGTGTTATTTACATGGATTTTATTAAGACAATTAATAAAATCCCTCATGAAAGGCTGACCTATAAAATTAAGATGCATGAGATCAATTGTGACTTGATAGTTTGGATTCAGAACTGGCTTACCCATGGAAGAAAGAAGGTAGAAGTAGTTATTCCAGCTGGTGGTCTGTACCCAGTGGAGTTCCACAGGCAGTGCTGGGACCTCTCTTGTTTGCAATGTATTTAAATGACTTGAATATAAATACAAGTAGGTTTTCAGACAACATCAAAATTGGTGGTGTTGCCGACAGTGAGGAAGGTTGACAAATGATGTAGTGGGATATCGATAAGTTACAGACATAAGAGGATAAATGGCAGGTGGAGTTTAATCTGAGCAACTATTAGGTGTGGCACTTTGGGGCTCAAATATAAGGAGAAATATACAGATAATGGCAATACCTTCAATAGCATTGAGGTACAGAGGGATCTTGGAGACTGAGGACATTGGTCTCTGAAAGTGGCAAGTGAAATTTGTAAGTAGATATATGTGAAAGAAGGTGTAGATGATATGTGTGTACACCTTTAATTGATAGTAACAATGTCCATGCTAACCACTCCCCCACCAGTCAGTATAATTGTAACCCACACGCCCCTAGCTCGCTCTCTAGTGATCGTGACAGACCACGTACAGCCAGGGCTATATATAATGTATGCTAAATAAAGTAGTGAAGACTTTAAGGTGTCTGTTTACCTTCTCTACAGAAGGCATATGTTATGTTTTCCTTCATCACTTGAGGCATTGACTATTAGAGTCAGGAAGTCAGTTTGCAGCTTTGTAGGACTTATGTTGTGCTGCATTTGGAGTATTGAGTGCAGTTTTGATTGCCCTATTATAGGGAAAATGTGTAGCCTTTGGGGAAGTTGCACAGAGGTTTTACCAGAATGCTCCCTAGGTTAGAGTGTTTCAGCTGCAAGGAGAGGTTGAGTAAACTTGGATTGTTTTCTCTGGAACATCAGAGGTTGAAGGAAAACTTGAAAGATATATATAAATTATGTGAGGCATAGACAGTTAAAACCTTTCACTCAGGGTGGAAATGTCAAAGACTAGAGGCCTTGGCTTTAAGGTCAGAGGGGGAGAAAGTTTAAATGAGATATGCGGGGCAAATATTTTTTACACATAGTGGTGTATTTCACAAATAATGAGTCTTGTAATCTTTGAGCTTTGTCCAGGAGATAGGAATCCTGGCAGGTGACCAAAACCCATGGCTCTACAAATAATGCAAGAAGTGGGAGTAAAAAAAAAATTGTTCAGTAAGGCTTGAAGAGTCAGTGATTCAGGCCACTGAACTTAAAAGTTGCTGAATCTTAAATTAATATAATTTAGTCCATCTCATGATGAAAGATAACTCTTTGTCAACTGTTACTGGATTGCCAGTTCAGGATGATACTGGAGCATGAAAATGGCCATTCATATTTACAATTTTGTATCAAAGTAATGGATCATTATAACCAATGCCTCTGAGCTTTCAGTAACTCATTGACTATTAAACATTGCATTTTGATGCAGGTGAGATGGATAATTCTTGGTTTTATAGCAATTTAAAAGACAGCTTTGATCAAATTCACTGTTTTATCGTGGTACATAAAGACAAAAGTCACAGCAATATAAAATTAGGAATGAAAATGCAACCAACACAATTGTCATGTGACATATTAACTTATTACTTGTAACATCAAGTATCTGTGGCAGGAATAATTTTATAAGCAGATTAATTATTCCATTCTGCCATAAATTTAGATGCATATCGAAAGAGCCTCTGAGTCAGTAGATAAACAGATTGGATTCAGGCTTTTCACTCCACAGAGTCCACGCAAAACATCAAGTACCCATTTACACGCATTCTACATTTTTGACACTCTTCCGACATTTTCATCAATTCCCCCAGTTTCAATCACTCACATACACACAAGGGGAATTTACAGTGGCCATAAAATCTGTCACACCAATATCTTGGGGATGTGGGAAGAAGGCAAAGCCCCAGTAGTAGCCCAAGTGGTCATAGAGAACATACAAAATCCACACAGACAGCAACATTGGAGATTAAATCAAACTATGTTTCCTGGTGTTATGAGGCAGTGGCTCCACCACTTGTGCCACTGTTCTGCCCCAAAACTATCCAGATCTTTGCATTTGGAAACAAATCCAAAATGTTGAACAAAAAGCAATAATTCTAGTTAGATGGCTATAAAATGGAATTTATAACACAGGTAGCAAAGTCATGAATTCCAAAGTACATTTAGTATCAGTAATGTTATCCTAGCCAGCAAAGGTAACATTTCATGTAACTGCTTGAAGGCTAAATAAATGGCTATTTAAAACCCTTGTACAGAGAAAATAAATGATAGTAACATCTATAATATTACACATATCTTCACATGATGCACTGGTATTAGATATTTATGTATGATGAAACATGTTTCTTTCACTGCAATAATTAATGGGCCAAAGTTAAATTGTCAATCTCTTTAGAAATCCTGTTTCTGTCCATGAAATTCCCAAGGGATAAGTGATAAAGCTGAGGGAATAACTTCAACAGATAGAGAGGTCCCTCTCGGCAATGTAACACAGCTCTTTAGAGAAGGGTAAGGACTTCTGCAGCTGAGAACAGGCTTCTGACCGTTTACAAATCTTTATAGCTCACCATAAAAAACAAATCACCTCTTTGTTTTTATAGTGTTGAACATTTTTCTTTGTGGTCTGTCATTGAAGTTGTTGGCACAGCTAAGTTGGCTGCAAACCAGTTGTCATTATTGTCTGCATTATATGTCGGGGGAACATTTTATCTTAACAAGGCTGGCAATAAATCACCATATAGGGAGCATGTTTCGCAGAATAAATATTCCACTGTTTTAATTAAGTTTGCATATTTCAATAACTAGTTTTGTTCCCAATTGTTGACTGGTTGTCTGAGTTTGACCTTCAATGGTTTATAACCACAGCTCCCTTTGCCCACTTTTCCTTCTGTTCCACATTGCACAATCATCCTTGACATTAAAAGTGTGCCTTCATTCACTTAAATTAGAGTAAGTGACTGCAGTTGTATTAATACAACATTTGGTCGACACAGCTTTCAACAATCATGCTTTTGTGACCTACAGTGACAAACCCTGTTTTGGACTGACATACTGATTTATAGCATTGCTTGCAATGGTTCCAAGTAAAATCTCACTTTAGGGACAAGCTGCTGCTGACAGGATTCCTCTCTGGGATATAAAATACAGCACAGTTTAACGTTCTATGCTTTGACTTTTATTTAAGTTCTTGTAGTGTTTTTTACTGAAGTTCATAGCAGTTTATCATTGTCGGTAAAGCTAATCACTAAACAAATAACTTTTATCTCCCTTTCATCTCCAGTCTTTGTCACTTATTCCAATCATCTGCAAATTAAACCCCCTCATATGCACCTTTCACTTGCCAGGGTTTATCCTGCCTCCAGATCTATTTTTCAACTTTCTCCCCACTACTGCAATCAGTCTGAAGAGGGTCCCGACCTGAAACGTCATCTCTCCATTCCTTCCATGGAAGATACCTGAAATGCTGAGTTACTCCAGCAGTTTGTGTTTCGTTCAAGATTTCAGCATCAGCAGTTCCATGTGTCTCCACTACTACAATATTGGAGATCATGACAGAAGCCTCCTCATGGCGATCCCCGGATACGACGACACGATGCATAGGGCGACCGATTCTGTCAACATGTTGGACACCGACAGAAGTTAACAGCAAGCTATACGTCATTTGACACATGAACGAACAAGCTACAATATTGGCCATTGGTTTGGCACACCTCTATGTAAATTCTTTGTTGGAATTGAATGTATAAAGATCAGTCTGCCTGCCCAAAAATGGGAAACAAAGATAACTTTCCCTTCCAATTAACAAGGTTTATATGATGGGACAAGTGGCTGGATTGTATTATTACAGATGTCAGGGGTTATAGGGAGAAGGCAGGAGAATGGGGTTAGAAGGGAAAGATAGATCAATCATGATTGAATGACAGAGTAGATTTGATGGACCGAAATCCACTTTGTATCACTTATGAACATTGTCATCTGATTAACAGAGCATTCCAAGAAATGCAAATGCAGGAAAAATCTAAAAGATGGAGAAACTCAGCGGGTGAGGCAACATCTATGGAGCGAAGGAAATGGGCAAAGTTTTGAGTTGAAACCCTTCTTCAGAAATGTTGCCTATTTCCTTTGCTCCATAGATGCTGCCTCACTCGCTGTTTCTCCAGCATTTTTGTCTACCTTCGATTTTCTACCATCTGCAGTTCCTTCTTAAACATTAAAAATCTAAAAGATCATATCTTTCAAATTTACCCTTAACATTCTTCTCTTAAAAATTACATTTGATATCTGAACTGTCATTAAAAGTTAAAGATTAATTCATGCCTTTTAAGGAAGCAATCCTGCCCTCCTCACCTGGACAGGCTTTGATGAGTCTTCAGAGTCACTGCAATGTTGTTAACACTGCAATGTTGTTTGGCTAGCAAATTTGGACAGCAAACCGAGTACAATTTAGCTTTTTTTTTCAGGGCAATGAAATCAGATGCATTTATTTCATTCATTGCGGATATTGCTTCGAACTAAAAGCCATGTGATCCATGGGTTAGTCGAATTAAAGCCAAGACATTCATGGGAGAAAATTTGAGATTTTTCAATCTGCAAACACGAAGGTTGGAACTCATTTCCATAAACAATCAGATAATGTTAGGTCAATTTTTAATGCTATTTTGTTACAGATAATGTTCTGAAGCCATTAAGACAAGAAACCTTTGGTACATGGAGTTTGGCTACAGAGCCATGCTTTCATTATGGCACCACTAGGATTGACTGAATAGTCTATCCCTGTTTCTGTGATTTATTTTCATGTGTGTATTAAACAATGCCAACATTCAGTACTGGCAGGTTAAGCTGTGTTATTCATCACTCGTTTGCTTTATTTTAAAGTTCTTCCTTAGGCAAGGCAAAAAATAACAATATTATTCTTCAACAGAAGGATAAGCAAGATAACAAGTTGTCATTAAGAAGGAGGTTGTGCTTTAATTTCCAGGTTATTAATCAAACCAAACATCCTTTACCACTGTGATAAAGCAAGTGAGAAATGAAAAACAACAAGAAGAATATAGGAAGAAGGGAAATAAGGCAGGTAAACTTTTATGTTGCTTTTGTTAAGGATTTAAAAAAATGTTGTTTTGTTTTTTACATTACTGCAAAGAGAAACAATTCCAGATAATTATTTATCCAACCTATAACATTAAACGATTGTTTAGTATCACACTAAATGAGTGGAAAAAATAAAAGAACTACACATTTATCCAATTATTTAAATTAGAATTATTAATTATGTGCGGCAGTAAGGGTTAGTAAAAGATGTGATGACTGAAAGCTTAAGACTGATAGTACATTCAGAAAATAACATTTCATTATATCGGGATGACATTGCTCAGTCACAAACAAGTTTTCAGATACTGTATTCTCATATTATCGAGTCATTTATTATCCAGGTCTTACACACCGGCATCCTTCAATATAGTAATAATTGAAAAATATTGCATTTCCATGGTCAGAGGGCTTGAAATATTAGTGTTTGCAGAAAGGATGCCAATGCTATCAATACAGGTACTATTTATGGCTGTGCAGTGTTGACTGTATTCCCTCTGCTAGTGCAATTTTTTGAACTTGGCAAATTTGCCATTTCAAAATAGTACACTTGACTTAATATTACACTTGACAGCTTCAATTGAGCAGCAAATGTCAAGTTGCCAAATGCTATTCTACCTTTTGAGTAATTCATTTTCATACTTACTACATATTGTCTCTTCCACATTGTTTTAATTATAGGTGACAAAAACATTTACTTCAGTAAAAAATTAGAAAATAAATTCTCATGGAAACAAAGTTCAAGCACTTAAACATATTTTAGTGTTTGATCCTGCAGAATGAATGAATACAAATGTTGCACAGTTATATGTTACAAGCCATTTCACGCAAGTGATTTAAGTCCCGGTGTATGAAACAATTATTGTGTACATGCCATTAACTCTACATTAAACACTGAAGTGGTGAAGATTCCAATATCTGTGCGTTTTGACAGAGGTCAATTATAAGATAAGAGTAATTGACCTGAAACGTATCTGTTTATCACCACACAGATGAGAGCTGACCTGTTGAGTATTTTCAGCATTGTCTGTTTATATTTCAGATTACTGGAGGGAATGTATTTTGAGTATTTCATGGAAGGATTAGATGGCTATTGAGCTATAAAGTATATCATGCCATGTAGGGTTATTTTCTATAACATCACTAAAGTTTTGAAGGAGGCAAAATCCATCAGTGCTTTTAAAATGTATCTAGACACACACTTCATCAGCTTTATTCTTTTTTGCTATTGGCAGAGGGCTGGGAAGAGAACTAGGTATGATAGTGCTTTCTCAGCTGTCTAGACATAAGTGGCCAAACAACCTCTTTCTATGCAAAGGGTGTGCGGTTCCGATTTTGATGCATGTAAAGCATTTTATAGTGCCTTTCATAACTAGACATCCAACGTGCTTGAAAAGCAGCTAAGTAGGTTCCGAATGCAGTCCCTGCGCCTCTGCAGGCAATTTTGGAATATATCAGGTCAGAAGTGCTCTCTTTACAATGAGATAGTAAACAGAAGCCACAACTCCTTTATTGGGTGAACTGAGAAAATCAAACAGCATCATTGAAAATGGCAAGGCAGGTTGAGAAAGTGATTAGTACGATTAAACTGGAACTTACCAGTTTGAAGTTTGATTGTTATTTTGCTCGTCAATCTTCAAAGCAGCGGTGTGAAATCAGTTGTTGAACTAACAGTAAGATTATAGATGACTAGAATTACCAGATGATCGTTAAGTTACGAGGGTAGGGAGCGGAGGGCACGTAATCCCTCAACGTAACTCCTCATAAAATAACGATCAAACTTCAAATTGGTAGTTCTCGTTTAATGTCACTATTTTACTTCGGAGTCATGCGAGTGACTACGTGAAGAAGGTCTGTGATTTCATGCCGTGGAAAAACGAGTCCACACAATCACGACTGCATCAGTTGACCATAGACCATAGATATCATAATGCATACATACATGACATAGGTTTAAAAACATGCTGATGCTGATAAAGAACAAACAATAATAACAGTAACCCCTCTCAACCGAGGGGAACTATAAATTGAACCCAAATAGAGTTGGCAAATACCCCTGGTTTGGCAATGGATTAAAATAAATGTTGGATACCTCGTTTGTTAGACCATCCTGCAGTAGACAGGATGTGGTCCAGAGGACCACGCATGACCCTTGCTGCTGGTATTGTAGCAGCCCTGGTGGAGTGAGATTAGAAATCAGTATCTCCTCCTGTATAAGCCAAACCTCACATAACCACCTGGAGATGGTCTGAACTAGTATCAGAGATAGATTATCTTGACGTAATGATGTAAACGTGTGACCACATGTAACCGAAGGTGCATGGGGTATGTAAACATGAATTATGATATTGCAGGTGTAATGATCCTGTCCATTTGCAATTTATGTAATGACTGGACCCGTGCGCTGAGGGCAGCGCCAGGGAATCACCTACCGATGAGAGCCAAACATAAGATAGAATTATAGCTGGAGCCCCAATTAACATTGGAGTGAATAAATGTTAACACGATGTCAATAACCGATACGTCCATGACTTGGGTCTGGAAGAACTTGTGTAATGATATCCTAAAATCTGGACACCAGATGGTGAAACCCAAGAGTGCGGGTCACACTTGCTGCAGCAACTATGAGGAGAAGCACGTTGGGTACATTTAAAGACTGCATGGATGAACTACAAAAATTGTTCATCCCAGTTTGGCAAAAGAATAAATCGGGGAAGGTAGTGCATCCGTGGATAACAAGGGAAATCAGGGATAGTATCAAAGCAAAGGATGATGCGTACAAAGTAGCCAGAAAAAGCAGCATACCAGAGGACTGGGAGAAATTCAGAGACCAGCAGAGGAGGACAAAGGGCTTAATTAGGAAAGGAAAAATAGATTATGAAAGAAAACTGGCAGGGAACATAAAAACTGACTGCAAAAGTTTTTATAGATATGTGAAGAGAAAAAGGTTAGTTAAAACAAATGTAGGTCCCTTGCAGTCAGAAACAGGTGAGTTGATCATGGGGAACAAGGATATGGCGGACCAATTGAATAACTACTTTGGTTCCGTCTTCACTAAGGAAGACATAAATAATCTGCCTCAAATAGCAGGGGACTGTGGGTCAAAGGAGGAATTGAGCGAAATCCAGGTCAGTCGGAAAGTGGTGTTGGGTAAATTGAATAGATTAAAGGCCGATAAATCCCCAGGGCCAGATAGGCTGCATCCCAGAGTACTTAAGGAAGTAGCTCAGGAAATAGTGGATGCATTAGTGATAATCTTTCAAAACTCTTTAGATTCTGGAGTAGTTCCTGAGGATTGGCGGGTAGCAAATGTAACCCCTCTTTTTAAGAAGGGAGGGAGAGAGAAAACGGGGAATTACAGACCAGTTAGTCTAACATCGGTAGTGGGGAAACTGCTAGAGTCAGTTATTAAAGATGGGATAGCAGCACATTTGGAAAGTGGTGAAATCATTGGACAAAGTCAGCATGGATTTACGAAAGGTAAATCATGTCTGACGAATCTTGTGGAATTTTTCGAGGATGTAACTAGTAGCGTGGATAAGGGAGAACCAGTGGATGTGGTATATCTGGACTTCCAGAAGGCTTTCGACAAGGTCCCACATAAGAGATTAGTATACAAACTTAAAGCATATGGTATTAGGGGTTCAGTATTGATGTGGATAGAGAACTGGCTGGCAAACAGGAAGCAAAGAGTAGGAGTAAACGGGTCCTTTTCACAATGGCAGGCATTAACTAGTGGGGTACCGCAGGGCTCAGTGCTGGGACCCCAGCTATTTACAATATATATTAATGATCTGGATGAGGGAATTGAAGGCAATATCTCCAAGTTTGCGGATGACACTAAGCTGGGGGGCAGTGTTCGCTGTGAGGAGGATGCTAGGAGACTGCAAGGTGACTTGGATAGGCTGGGTGAGTGGGCAAATGTTTGGCAGATGCAGTATAATGTGGATAAATGTGAGGTTATCCACTTTGGTGGCAAAAACAGGAAAGCAGACTATTATTTAAATGGTGGCCGATTAGGAAAAGGGGAGATGCAGCGAGACCTGGGTGTCATGGTACACCAGTCATTGAAAGTAGGCATGCAGGTGCAGCAGGCAGTGAAAAAAGCGAATGGTATGTTAGCTTTCATAGCAAAAGGATTTGAGTACAGGAGCAGGGAGGTTCTACTTCAGTTGTACAGGGTCTTGGTGAGACCACACCTGGAGTATTGCGTACAGTTTTGGTCTCCAAATCTGAGGAAGGACATTATTGCCATAGAGGGAGTGCAGAGAAGGTTCACCAGACTGATTCCTGGGATGTCAGGACTGTCTTATGAAGAAAGACTGGATAGACTCGGTTTATACTCTCTGGAATTTAGGAGATTGAGAGGGGATCTTATAGAAACTTACAAAATTCTTAAGGGGTTGGACAGGCTAGATGCAGGAAGATTGTTCCCGATGTTGGGGAAGTCCAGGACAAGGGGGCACAGCTTAAGGATAAGGGGGAAATCCTTTAAGACCGAGATGAGAAAGACTTTTTTCACACAGAGAGTGGTGAGTCTCTGGAACTCTCTGCCACAGAGGGTAGTTGAGGCCAGTTCATTGGCTATATTTAAGAGTGAGTTGGATGTGGCCCTTGTGGCTAAGGGGATCAGAGGGTATGGAGAGAAGGCACGTACGGGATACTGAGTTGGATGATCAGCCATGATCATATTGAATGGCGGTGCAGGCTCGAAGGGCTGAATGGCCTACTCCTGCACCTAATTTCTATGTTTCTATGTTTCTATGTTTCTATGGGTACAGTGAATAAGACTCTAACTTAATTTATTGTCAAAGACCCATAGAAAATAACTCTAAGACATCAGTGTCCGTGCCGTATTATATGTAACATAACATTTATCAGAAAAACACTTCCCATCTCCTGAAGAGGCAAAGTAGTGCTTTTTTTTGGTTGCTATCCCTGCATACTGCAGTGAGACATACATGGATCAGTCAGACAGCCTGCGCCACAGGAGCGGTCTTCTCAGATTCTGTAAAACAATGAATTGATTAATCATGTAGAGGCTGGTTCCCCGAATCCCAGGCTGAACCAGCAAAGTTTAATGTTTAGAACCCCATATAAGGTTCTATATTATTCCCAACATTTGCGGAAAACCATGGCTGCGTAGGCCATTCAGACAGTACGAGAAACCTGAATGCGGGATCTTGCTGAATATTGCAAGCCCCGACTGATGATGCAAACTGGAGAATCACATAAAGGAACATTCCTCCCCTGTGTAGTGAGAATGAGCCTGCATGCAAACATAGAGATAGTGGGTGCCACGGAGCCATAGATCCTAAAATGCTTTGTGATCCAACATCCATACTGTGTTGTCATTGACTTTGCATGATGATACACCAGCGGCAAAAAAGGTTGGGTAAATTAATGCAGGATACTTTGACTTTATTGCATCCATGTGACTAGCATATGCCACCACCACAATGTATCAACTTGAACTAAGCATGCAGGTTTTGCATATTCGCACAATACCTTTTAACCCTTTATACACCTAGTGTCTATAGGTAATTAATACCAATAACTGAAGAATTGGTGATTCATGCAAATTCCATCCGCCTTCATTACTAGAGATGGCATTTGTGATTGTCCATCTTAGTTCTAGCATGTGTAAGTAATATAACTGAAGATAATATGACCAAACTACTGGAGCAATACGGAATGTAGTTCGACCACCATTGTAACTATGATAGTTTCAGCTGATAATAGCATAGGTCTGTTAACAATGAACTATATGGCACTTGAGAGGTTAATACTTGCATGTTGAAAGTTCTAATGATGCAAGACCGAATTGCACAGCTGAAACACAGTTGCTATAGCTAATTACCCTTAATAACTAGAAGACTGCTTGATAACAAAGTTGTTACAGGCTTCAATTGATTCCAATCTGTCGCCCCAGGGCGGAATCACAGGTAATTAATAGTTAAAGGTATATCCGATAAACAATAACTTCCAGTTGGTATCAACTTAAATTAGACTGGATGGCTGAAAAAGTTGATTTAAGCAAAACACAGCGTAAGAAATATCCTCCAGACCAAATTGAAATGTCTCTGGTGACCTCCTGTGAATGGGCCCTAAACAGTATGCATCTTAACAATATGTATGCCATAAAGATCCTAAGGAAATAAATAATTTGACAGTAGAGAAATTCCATATACTGAAAGCTATGTTGCACTTGGGAGTAAACAAAATATGAACCGGCATCTCTCCATCTTTCACAAGGAGCAAGCCATAATTCCGTGCCTGCCTTGAATACAGCTCTGGCCATACTACTGGCCTGCCTTAAAGCTGCTCCAGCATTCTGAGTCTACCTCTCGAGAGAACTTTACCGACTCTGGCCCCAATTCCAAGCCATGCTTGGTACCCTTGTATACTGTGTAATAATTACCCATCATATGTCAACATGTTCATTTGTACCAAACAAGTGTAAATATTATGAACTTGTAAATGGTCCACTTACCCCATGTTTCGAACGAATGGCTACCGGTGGTCTTATGATAAGCCCAAAGGCCAGTGATGTGAGTTCCATTCCCATCCTTGATTTCCTTCCTGCCCAGCTTTCAAGCACCCATCAACTTCAGCGAACTGCTACTGCCGTTGAGGCGTGGGGTGTCATCACCGACATGATGTTTTCATTTGATGGCTCTGTGCACTGCCTGCACTTGTAGCGTCAGGGAATCTGGCCCCTGCCGGGTTTTTTGCCTCATCCCTTGCGTGTATGTCCTCGCACTCCCCTCCACCGAGAGGGAGGCTCGTAGACAGCCCTGACAGGTGCTGCCACAGGCCCCCGAGGCTACCTGCGCTGAAATGGCCCCTTGGACCTATATCAGAATATGAGTCTGGGCCAGTGCGAAAACTGACCCCTGGTGCTTCCCTCCTCAGAGAGGGAGACATTGTGCAGCCCTAACAGGTGCCGCTGCCTGCGGGTTTTTCATAATACCCGGCTCAGATAGCTCTCTTCTGGAGCATATCTCTCTGGAGCAACCTCCATTAGGTGCCTTTTCCCAGGTGTGTTTTAGGCGTTCACAGGCCCTACACATAGAAGGACGGGGGAACCTCCTGGCACGACTAGACCGAGTCCAAGGCCTGACCGGCTTCCTCGTGGTTTAACCCCTTATTATGGGGAACCATAGCAGTCTGTGAGTTTCTGACCCCATAGTTAATGACTTGGTCTCAAGGCCAGCATCCTGCCAGTTTTCCCCTTATTTAGAAAGACCTAAACGGTGTGGGAGCTGCTGACCCCATTGTCACCGACTGCAGTAGCATGACCAGCTTACTGCCAGTCTGACCGCTTTCTCTAGGAAGTCCCAAGCAGTCTGGGGGTTGCTGAGCCCATTGTCCGAGACTGGGGTAGCTAAACTGGCTTGCTGCTAGTCTAACCCCTATTTCTGGGGACCATAATGGTGAAGCTACAGACCCCATAGTGAATGGCTGGAGTTGCAAGACCAACTTGCTGCCATTCTAACCCCTTCTGCTAAACCCTTTAACAGTGACTGGGGGTAGTAAGACCGGCTGACTGCCAGTCTAACCCCTTCTCTGGGGGAACCATTGTGGTGTGGGAGCTGCAGACCCCATAACGAATGGCTGGGATTGCAAGACCGGCTGACTTCAAGTCCAACCCCTACTCTGGGGGAAACCATGCGATGTGGGAGCTGCTAATCCCATTTAACAGTGACTGGGGTAGGAAGACCGGCAAACTGCCAGTCTAATCCCGTTCTTTGGGGGACCATAGCGGTCTGGGAACCCATACTTGGAGAACCCCCACTCGCATTCCCCTCCTGGGTGTCGCTGACATCCTTGCCAGCGACTAGGGAGCAAACCCGATGGACACCAGCTACCCGCGACACCGCGGTCCGGACCGGGATTTACCCATTGTCCATAGCCGGTTTCCCGCGGCCCGTCCAACTTCGCCCCGAATTCAGCAGGCAATCCTGCAAAACAAAACACATCCCTTGTGACTCCGAAGTAAAATAAAAGCATAGGACCTCTGGTTGTCACAGATTGAGACACAGAGTTCAACAGCAAAGAACCTGTGGTGAACCTTTTTAAAACTTTGATTCTATGCTGACAGCACTATTTGTCATACTGGGCCCAACATTTTAGGAAAGAGATAATGGCTTTCGAGAGGGTGCCGAGGAAATTACTGAAATGATTCCAAGAGCCTTTTGTTAAGTGGATGGATTATAGAAACTGGGGTTATTCTCCATGGGACAGGAGAGTTCCAAGGGGATCTGCTGGAGGTACCTAAAACCATGAAGATATAGACAGAATAAATACAGGGTAACTGTTCAAGTTGAAGGGCAAGACAAGGTTCTTAAGCCAAAAGGTTGTGTTATTGACAAAATAACCAAACCCACAGGTTTTTCTTTTACACAGTGTGGGAAAAGGGTCTGGAATGCAATGCATTAGGTGGCAGATTCAGTTGCAGCATTTGAAAGGGTTCTGGATAACTACACAAAATGAAATAATTTGCAGGACTGGGTGAGAGGGTGTGGGGCCAGCTATTCCCATCACATAAAGCTGGCATGGGATCAACAGGACAATGTGACTACATCCATGCTGTAAACATTCCACGATTCTGTGACTTGAATAAAGAACATGTGCAAATTCACAGTTACAGGGACATTCATTCTTTAGCAAATATCTAAAAACAGGTTATCACTGTTTGTAGGAATCTGAGTTCGCAATTTCCCTACAAACCTATTGGCTGAAATTAGAACATACTGACAAGCATAGGAGCATGTGTGCATACATTCAAGTTATTCAGCTTCCATTTGGCACTAATAACCAGCAACTTAAACAAAAATTCAAGGATTGATTCTGCTTAAAGGAACAGCAGAGCTTCTCCTGATTTCACAGTCCATGTAATAGATGTTTCATCCCTGCCGTCTGCTGTTCCAATCCCCCCTAGTATTCCAGGGCCCTGTTACTGAGGCAAGTGTGTGGATGTCCATGGCGGCTCAGGAAACAAACTACCGTAAGTCCAAATTCCACCTGATTGGGGCACTCTACATGCATAGCAGCCACAAAATGCCTATCCATCAACCTGCTGTAATTTTCCACCATAAACTATGTTCATTACTTTAATCCACTAGCTAAAAGAACTAGTTATGTTTCCTATTGCTGCCGCCATTAACAACAAGGCAGGGTTGTATTTGTCTACCATCCTATCTCCATTGGATGGAAGAAGAACAAAATAGTCCACATAGCCAAAAATATTTACACCTTAACTTGGAAGAAACTTTTATTTATAAGTTACAGGTGAATATCATAGGAAGAGGTTGAACTGCTAATCCTCCGTAGGAAAGGATTTACATTTATACGGAACCTTCTAAAAGGCATCACAAATAAATAATCTTTGAAATATAGTCATTATTATGCCAGCAAACAGCAATCAGGCTGCATGCAGTAAGGTCCCACTAGCAGCAATTAACCTTTGTGTTTTTGGTGATGGAACTGAGGGAATAATGCCTGTTAGATCATCAGGATAATGCCTTGCCCTATAAGAAGTGCCAGAGGTCCATTATACCCAGCTGAATAGACAGATGGGACTTCAGCTTAATATTTTCTAAGCACAGATCCCCTCAGTACAACAATCCTGTAATGAAACAACAACTTAGCTTATATGTTTTTGCCACAGTGGGATTTAGACACAAACCTTCACACTTGCAGGCAAGGCACACTATCAGTGTACTAAGATGACAATTATACACCTTCCAGACCCCAATTGTGTTCATAATGCATCTGCATTGTAAAGCTTCAACTAACAGACAAACTTGTTAATTACGTGTTAAAAATGATTTAACAGGTCAGCATTTTAATTATATTTCACAAATAATGTAACAATTGGAATGAATAATTGGACCAGTTACCAATGCAGGTATAAGCAGTAATGGGAAATTGTAGTCACCTGGTGCCATTGTTTCCACATTAAAAAAGTGATAGGAAATTTAAGAAAGAACTGTAGAGTTCAATGGTGTCCACATAGATTGCCTGCTCATGCAGCCATGGTGGCATGAAATCTGCCAGCTCACAGATTAACTCAGTGAGCCTTCAGAGATTCCTCCAGGAAACAACTTGAAATAGTCAATAATAGCTTGAGGTTTTTCTGGGAGCTTGTGATTAGGGAACCAGGAAGAAAGTTGGACACACTTTGCCCAATTTTGACAAGAGAGAATGCAGGATATGTCCCTGTCCCTGTTAGGTTGAAAGGAAATAGTAAAAATTGGAAAGAGCCATGGTTTTCAAGGGAAATTAGACACTTGTTTCGAAAAAAGAGAGATATCTACAATAATTATAGGAGGCATGGAGTAAATGAGGTGCTAGAGGAGTATAAAGAATGTAAAAAGAATCTTAAAGAAATTAGGAAGGCTAAAAGAAGATATGAGGTTGCTTTGGCAAGAAAGGTGAAAGTAAATCCAAAGGGTTTCTACAGCTATATTAATAGCAAAAGGATAATGAGGGATAAAATCGGACCATTAGAGAACCAGAATGGACAGCTATCTGCAGAGCCAAAAGAGATGGGGGAGATATTGAACAATTTATTTTCTTCGGTATTCACCAAGGAGAAGGATATTGAACTCTGTGAGGTAAGGGAAAAAAGTAGAGTAGCTATGGAAACTATGAGATTCAAAGAGGAGGAAGTACTGACACTTTTGAAAAATATAAAGGTGGATAAGTCTCCAGGTCCTGACAGGATATTCCCTAGGACATTGAGGGAAGTTAGTGAAGAAATAGCAGGAGCTATGACAGAAATATTTCAAATGTCATTAGAAACAGGAATAGTGCCGGAGGATTGGCGTACTGCGCATGTTGTTCCATTGTTTAAAAAGGGTTCAAAGAATAAACCTAGCAATTATAGACCTATTAGTTTGACGTGAGTGGTGGGCAAATTAATGGAAAGGATACTTAGAGATAATATATATAAGCATCTGGATAAACAGGGTCTGATCAGGAACAGTCAACATGGATTTGTGCCTGGAAGGTCATGTTTGACAAACCTTCTTGAATTTTTTGAAGCGGTAACTAGGGAAATTGATGAGGGTAAAGCAGTGGATGTTGTCTATATGGATTTCAGTAAGGCCTTTGACAAGGTTCCCCATGGAAGGTTGGTTCAGAAGGTTCAATCTTTGGGTGTTAATGGCGGAGTAGCAAGATGGATTCAACAGTGGCTGAATGGGAGATGTCAGAGAGTAATGGTGGATGGCTGTTTGTCAGGTTGGAAGCCGGTGACCAGTGGGGTGCCTCAGGGATCTGTGTTGGGTCCACTGTTGTTTGTCATGTACATCAATGATCTGGATGATGGGGTGGAAAATTGGATAAGTAAGTATGCAGATGATACTAAGATAGGTGGTATTGTGGATAATTAAGTAGATTCTCAAAGTCTACAGAGAGATTTGGACCATTTGGAAAAGTGGGCTGAAAGATGGCAGATGGAGTTTAATGCTGATAAGTGTGAAGTGCTACATCTTGGCAGGACAAATCAAAATAGAACGTACATGGTAAATGGTAGGGAATTGAGGAATGCTGTGGAACAGAGGGATCTAGGAATAACTGTGCATAGTTCCCTGAAGGTTGAATCGCATGTAGATAGGGTGGTAAAGAAAGCCTTTGGTGTGCTGGCCTTTATAAATCAGAGCATTGAATATAGGAGTAGGGAAGTAATGTTAAAATTGTACAAGGCATTGGTAAGACCAATTCTGGAGTATGGTGTACAACTTTGGCGCCTAGTTATAGGAAGGATGTCAACAAAATAGAGAGAGTACAGAGGAGATTTACTAGAATGTTGCCAGGGTTCCAGCAACTATGTTACAGAGAAAGGTTGAACAAGTTAGGTCTTTATTCTTTGGAGCGCAGAAGGTTAAGGGGGGGACTTGATTGAGGTCTTTAAAATGATGAAAGGGATAGACAGAGTTGACGTGGATAAGCTTTTCCCATTGAGGGTAGGGAAGATTCAAACAAGAGGGCATGACATGAGAATTAAGGGACAGAAGTTTAGGGGTAACGTGAGGGGGAACTTCTTTACTCAGAGGGTGGTGGCTGTGTGGAATGAGCTTCCAGCAGAGGTGGTGGAGGCAGGATCGATTTTAACATTTAAAAGTAAAGTGGATAGGTATATGGACGTGAAGGGAATGGAGGGGTATGGTCTGAGTGCAGGTAGATGGGACTAGGGGAAAACAAATGGTCGGCACGGACTGGAAGGGCCGAGAGGGCCAGTCTCCGTGCTGTAATTGTTATATGGTTATATGGTTATATGGTTATATGGATATACTTCAAACTGAGTCAAAAGTTGAATATGGCACACCCCAGAGAGGAAGCAGCAAGACAACCTCAAGGTTTGGTGGAGGAGATCCGTTGAACACTGTGTCATGAACTTTTGGCTGTGAAGGCAGAAATCTGTGGGAAGATTGATAAGATTGATGCCCGTATAGAGGAGGTGAATTCCAACCTGGAAGGGGTAATCGACACTTGAAACTGACATCAGCCGTAAGTTGGAACCTATTCTTGCTACTTCACAAAAACAAAGCGAGGCTATTTGGGGCGCTTTTGGAGGAGCGCTCTAAACGTCAGAAACTAAGGATTGTTGGTGTGAAAGAAGGCAAAGAACTTGGTTAAAATCGTTGAGATTTTACAGCTCAACTACTTCAAGGCATACTCTCTTTGGATGTAAAACCTAAACTTGACCGAGCTCGGAGAGCCCGGTCAGACATCACAGCCACACCAAGACCTTTGATCCTGAGGGTGCACAACTGCCATGTTCTAGAGGATATTCTGCAGAAAGTTGCCAACAACAGAAACCTAACCTTTCAAGGTGAAAACCAGCGAATCCTCAGAGGCTTTCCTGCCGAAGTCGTTAAGATGTGGCCATTTTGGCTAAAGGGATCAGGGGGTATGGCGAGAAGGCAGGTACAAGATACTGAGTTGGATAATCAGCCATGACCATATTGAATGGTGGTGCAGGCTCGAAGGGCCGAATGGCCTACTCCTGCACCTATTTTCTATGTTTCTACTAATGCACATTTTTCTTGGAGATATCTCTGGTGGATAGGGGAAATGGGGATAGTGCTCACCCACCCAGCATTTAAAGGAAATAGGTCAAATAACGTGTTAGACCATTTAAATCAAAAGAGACCATGAAAGCTTTAAATTGCAAGATGTAGCTAGGAGAATAGGAGGAATCACATTTTGTAGTGGGAACATTAGGGGCATTAATGAGCCAATTAAAAGGGGTAAAATATTAGCCCAATTAAAATCTATTAATACTGATATAATATTTCTTCAGGAGATGCATCTCAAAAATGGAGCTCTCAACAGGCTGAAGGGTATGTGGATTGGACAATTATATCACTCTACGTTTTCTTCCAAAGCAAGAGGAACAGCAATTCTAATTCATAAAGGTATACCATTCAAACATAAATCCATTATAGCTGATAGGGAAGGCAGGTACATTATAATATCAGGGGAATGGTACTCAAATCCATTGACCATGGTGAATATTTATGCACCTAATTTCGATAATCTCCAATTTTTTAAATAAAATATTTAATACAATTTCAGAAGCTGGTCAGCATAATTTGATAATTGGGGGAGATTTAAATTGTGTATTAGATCAATACTTGGATGAATCTTCACTTCAAAGGAAAGTACATCAAAATCGAGTGTCCTTTTAGAATTTGGTACTTGGAACTTGGAAAACATTATGGTCATTCAGACCTTGCGGTCTGAACGAAATTTCGTTGCCTACAGTCATACATATAGTAAATGACAACAGCACACATTAAACACATATTTAACATCCACCACAGTAAGTTCACCAGACACCTCCTCACTCACTGTGGTGGAAGGCAAAAATCTTGTCTTTGTCTCTTCCCTTCTTCCTCTTCCTCTGCGCTGAGGCGACCCAGGCCTCTGATGCTGTGACCGCACCGGGTGATGTAAATAAGTCCCGTGGGTGAACCGTGCTCTGCAAGCGGGCCGGTTCAACTTCATGGCCCGGGGCGGTCGAAGCTGCCAAAGCTGCCGCCCTCCAGTCCAGCGGAAGCAGCTGTTGCCGCAGGAGCTCCGGAAAAACAGGTCACCAACCTGTGACCTGCCGACGATGTCGTCCACTGGGCCCGCGGCCGGGCCTCTGAAGTCGCAGCCGCCACCACTGCCACGGGAAAGCCGCCACAGCTCCAAGTTGGGCCCCCGGAACGCCTGAACCCGCCGCAGCCCCGAAGTCAGCCAGCCCCGCACTGGTAAGTCCTGGCTGGCTCTGCCTCCGGAGCCTCGGGTCGGTCGCAGTTAAAGTTGGAGGCCGCCAGCTCCGCGATAGGGCTCAGCGCAGATGGAGACGGAGATGGGGGATACGACAATAAAAGTCGAGTCCCCCCAAAAGGAAGAGACTAAGAACGTTTCTCCCACCCCTCCCACACACATACACTACATAACAACTCAAACTAACGCTAAAAACAAGACAAGAAAACAACAAATAAAAAGAAAAACAGACGGACTGCAGGCGAGCCACTGCTGCCAGGGCAGCGCCGCCACTCCCAAAGAAACTTTGAACACTCACTTTTAAACACCTATATAAACAACACAAACATGAGAGACATATGGAGGATTGCCAATCTGCCTGGAAGAGAATACTCTTTTTATTCAGGTGTTCATAAAGTTTATACGCAAATTGACTATTTCTTGGTTGACGCCAAACATCCCTTTTACCTACAATCCAAAATATCACAACATTATTATTTTGGATCACTGTCCTCTTACCTTTTCAGTAAAATTGGAAGGAATGTAGAATAAACAAACGTTTTAATCCAAAAATATTAGCTGAGGCAAGTTGTTGTGACTATCTGAAGCTAAAGATTAAAACATTTTTTGAGACAAACGACACCACCGGTATTTCTCCATCTTTGCTGTGGGAAACTTTTAAAGCCTATGTCAGAGGCTGTACTATCGCATACCAAGCTTTTCAAAGCAAGAAAAATAAGACTGAACAATTGGAATTAGAAAAAACAGATAAAGCAGTTAGGCCTAGAACATGCAGCTGACCCAACCATCACAAAACATAATAAGATAGCTGCACTAAAATTTAAATTAAACTAGATTCTCTTAGCAAAAATTATTAGGGTACTTCAATATACTAAACAAAAAAAATTTGAATTTGGTGATAAACCACACAAGCTACTAGCACGCCAACTCGGCAAATTAGAGAATGACCGAACTATACACAAAATTAGATCAGAAAAAGGAGATTTGCTTACATTGCCTAAAGATATCAATGAAAGATTCTTACAATTCTATCAAACACTATATTCATCACAAACAACAGCTGAGTCTGCAAAGATGAAAAGCTTTCTTGAGAATTCCAATCCCATCTCTTAATGAGGAGGAACGGGATGAATTAGGCATAGAGATAACAACAAAATACATTATGGAGACTATTAAATCATTGAAAAGTGGAAAAACTCCAGGCCCGGATGGGCTTAATAACGCATTTTATAAAAAATGTAATTATTTAATTTCTCCACGCTTACATTCCCTTTACATTCAAGCATTTAAAGAACAGACTTCACCACAAACTCTTGCTGAATCAACTATTACATTAATTCCAAAAAAAGATAAAAATCTAGAGGAGCCTGGATCCTATAGCGCAATAGCCCTTTTAAATATGGATAAGAAGATACTAGCTAAGACTGGCTCATAGATAAAAGGGCCTGTCCCACTTACGTGTCCTTGGTACGCAGATTACGCGACCTCGTGGTCGCGTTGAGCTGAGACGGTTCTGCGAAGGTCGCACGCAACTTCATTCGACTGCACAGCCATCTAGAGCGTGTGACGTCATTTGAAGATGGAGGCAAAATGCTGGAGACCCTCTTCAGTCTGAAAGAAGGGTCTTGACCCGAAACATCACCCATTCCTTCTCTCCAGAGATGCTGCCGGTCCTGCTGTGTTGCTCCTGCATTTTGTGTCTATCTTAAATTTTCTTGGCCCCACTCTGGGAGTAGAAGTGGGGGCGGACCGGATCCGCAACGGCCGTGAGGCCCAGGCTGAGTTCGGCGATTGTTTGCCTGCTTCTGCTGCTGTAAGAGGTGAGACATTGCCAGGGTCTTGGGCCTGTCCCACTTTGGCCGTCTGTTCCACGACAGGCTGTTGGCGCGCAAAGATTTTGTTCGCTACAAAAATTTCGGAGCCCCGCGCGATGTCGCGCACAACTACATACCCCTCCGCTCTTCACAGTGGGACCGGCCCCGCGCGGCCATACGATGCTCGTGTGCCTCAACGTGACCACGAGGTCGTGCAATTTGCGTGCCAAGGACACGTAAGTGGGGCAGGCCTTTAAGCCTAGTTATCCTAATACATCCAGATCAAACTGAGTTTATACCTAAACAACACTCGTTTTATAATTTGAGACGTTTGTTTAACATAATATATTCGCAGAGAATGCCAAACGAAGATCTAACAACTATTTCTCTAAATGCAGAAAAAGCTTTCGACCAAGTGGAATGGTCTTATCTTTTCACAGTGTTGGAAAAATTCCAATTGGGAGAAAACTTTACTTTATGGGTGAAGCTTTTATACACTAATCCGACAGTTTTTATACACTAATACTGACAAATCAAATGCTTTCACCTACATTTTATTTATCTAGGGGTAACAGACAAGGATGTTTTGGGGAAGGTGTGACCTGTACAAAAAGGACGGGTTGCACTTGAACCCGAGGGGAACCAATATCCTGGCGGGGAGATTTGCAAAGGCTATTGGGGAGACGTTTAAACTAGATCGGTTGGGGGGAGGGACTCTAATAGAGAAGGCAAGTAGTCCATTTGTGAGGCAGGAGGCAGAGAAGAGAAGCAGTCAGACGCAACACGTAGGGAGGAAGGAAGAAAAAAATAACAAATGGAGAATAAGAAGTGGAGGGTTTCTTAAATGTGTGAGCAGAGAGACAGAGGGGTGTAAAATGAGGATAGGAGCAATAGGTAGCAAGGTGAAAAGTGGCAGAAAAACAAATTCAGGGCAAAAATCTAAAAGGGCCACTTTTCAACATAATTGTAAAAGGGCCAAGAATGTTGTAAAAACAAACCTGAAGGCTTTGTGCCTCAATGCGAGGAGTATTCTTAATAAGGTGGATGAGTTGAATGTGCAGATAGCTATTAATAATTATGATATAGTTGGGATCACGGAGACATGGCACCAGGGTGACCAAGGCTGGGAGCTGAACATCCAGGGATATTCAATATTCAGGAAGGATAGACAGAGAGGAAAAGGAGGTGGGGGAGCGGAGATTAACGCAATAGAAAGGAATGACATTAGCTTGGAGGATGTGGAATCGATATGGGTGGAGCTGCGAAACACTAAGGGGCAGAAAACGCTATTGGGTGTTGTGTACAGGCCACCTAACAGTAGTAGTGGAGTTGGGGATGACATCAAACAGGAAATTAGAAATGCGTGCAATGAAGGTAAAACCGTTATAATGGGTGACTTCAATCTACATATAGATTGGGTGAATCAAATTGGCAGGGGTGTTGAGGAAGAGGATTTCTTGGAATGTATGCAGGATAGTTTTCTAAACCAACATGTGGAGGAACCAACGAGAGAGCAGGCTATTCTAGACTGGATATTGAGTAATGAGGAAGGGTTAGTTAGCAGACTTGTTGTACGTGGCCCCTTCGGCAAGAGTGACCATAATATGGTTGAGTTCTTCATGAGGATGGAGAGTGACATTGTTAATTCAGAAACATGGGTCCTGAATTTAAGGAAAGGTAACTTTGAGGGTATGAGATGTGAATTGGCCCAGATCCACTGGCAATTGATTCTTGAAGGGTTGACGGTGGATATGCAATGGAAGGCATTTAAAGACTGCATGGATGAACTACAACAATTGTTCATCCCAGTATGGCAAAGGAATAAATCAGGGAAGGTGGCACATCCGTGGATAACGAGGGAAATCAGGGATAGTATCAAAGAAAAAGATGAAGCGTACAAATTAGCCAGAAAAAGCAGCCTACCAGAGGACTGGGAGAAATTCAGAGACCAACAGAGGAGGACAAAGGGCTTAATTAGGAAAGGGAAAATGAAGTATGAAAGATAACTGGCAGGAAACATAAAAACTGACTGCAAATGTTTTTATCGATATGTGAAGCGCAAATGATTAGTTAAAACAAATGTAGGTCCCTTGCCGTCAGAAACGGGTGAATTGATCATGGGGAACAAGGACATGGCAGACCAATTGAATAACTACTTTGGTTCTGTCTTCACTAAGGAAGACATAAATAAATTGCCGGAAAAAGCAGGGGATCACGGGTCAAATGAGATGGAGGAAATGAGTGAAATCCAGGTTAGCCGGAAAGTGGTGTTAGGTAAATTGAATGGATTAAAGGCCAATAAATCCCCAGGGCCAGATAGGCTGCATCCCAGGGTACTTAAGGGAGTAGCCCCAGAAATAGCAGATGCCTTAGTGATAATTTTTCAAAACTCTTTAGATTCTGGAGTAGTTCCTGAGGATTGGAGGGTAGCTAATGTAACCCCACTTTTTAAAAAGGGAGGGAGAGAGAAAACGGGGAATTACAGACCAGTTAGTCTAACATCGGTAGTGGGGAAACTGCTAGAGTCAATTATTAAAGATGGGATAGCAGCGTATTTGGAAAGCGGTGAAATCATTGGACAAAGTCAGCATGGATTTACGAAGGGTAAATCATGTCTGACGAATCTTATTGTATTTTTTGAGGATGTAACTAGTAGAGTGGATAAGGGAGAAGCAGTGGATGTGTTATATCTGGACTTTCAGAAGGCTTTCAACAAGGTCCCACACAAGAGATTGGTATACAAACTTAAAGCACACGGTATTGGTGGTTCAGTATTGATGTGGATAGAGAACTGGCTGGCAGACAGGAAGCAAAGAGTAGGAGTGAACGGGTCCTTTTCAGGATGGCAGACAGTGACTAGTGGGGTGCCGCATGGGTCAGTGCTGGGACCCCAACTAATTACAATATACATTAATGATTTGGACGAGGGAATTAAATGCAACCTCTCGAAGTTTGCGGATGACACGAAGCTGGGGGGCAGTGGTAGCTGTGAGAAGGATGCTAGGAGGCTGCAGGATGACTTGGATAGACTGGGTGAGTGGGCAAATGCATGGCAGATGCAGTATAATGTGGATAAATGTGAGGTTATCCACTTTGGTGGCAAAAACAGGAAGGTAGACTATTATTTGAATGGTGACCGATTAAGAAAAGGGGAGATGCAGCAAGACCTGGGTGTCATGGTACACCAGTCATGGAAAGTAGGCATGCAGGTGCAGAAGGCTGTGAAGAAAGCGAATGGTATGTTGGCATTCATAGCGAAAGGATTTGAGTACAAGAGCAGGGAGGTTCTACTGCAGTTGTACATTGTCTTGGTGAGGCCACACCTGGAGTATTGCGTACAGTTTTGGTCTCCTAATCTGAGGAAATACATTCTTGCAATAGAGGGAGTACAGAGAAGGTTCACCAGACTGATTCCTGGGATGGCACTTCCATATGAAGAAAGACTGGATAGACTCGGCCTGTACTCGCTGGAATTTAGAAGATTGAGGGGTGATCTCATAGAGACTTACAAAATTCTTAAGAGGTTGGACAGGCTAGATTAGGAAGATTGTTCCCGATGTTGGGGAAGTCCAGGACAAGGGGTCACAGTTTAAGGTTAAGGGGGAAGTCTTTTTGGACCGAGATGAGAAAATCGTTTTTCACACAGAGAGTGGTGAATCTGTGGAATTCTCCACCACAGAAGGTAGTTGAGGCCAGTTCGTTGGCCATATTTAAGAGGGAGTTGGATGTGGCCCTTGTGCCTGAAGGGATCAGGGGGTATGGGGAGAAGGCAGGTACAGGATATTGAGTTGGATGATCAGCCATGATCATTTTGAATGGCGGTGCAGGCTCGAAGGGCCGAATGGCCTGCTCCTGCACCTAATTTCTATGTTTCTATGTGCTCTTTCTCCAATGTTATTTGCTTTAGCCATAGAACCCCTTGCCGAGATTATCTGGTCCCATTCAGGCATTTATGGATATAATACCAAATATACCTCCAATAAAATTTCATTATATGCAGATGATGTACTTTTATACATTATTAATCCCCAAATTAGTATTCTAAATGTTTTAAACATTATAGAACAATTTGGTTCTTTTTCTGGATACAGAATAAATTGGAACAAAAGTGAAATCATGTCAATAAAAGAACACGACCCTTCTCAACTCCAACAATTTCCTTTTAGAATCGTTACTGAAAAGTTCAGATATCTTGGAATTTATGTGACTAGAAAGTATTCCTCTTTGTTTAAAATAAACTTCCCACCATTAATCACTAAATTGTATTCCTTCATCCAATTTTGGAAAACGCTTCCTATCTCCCTTATTGGTAGATTAAATGTCATAAAGATTATCTTCCTTCCGCAACTTTTATGCTTATTCCAATCAATACCGATATATCTCCCTAAAAGCTTTTTTTTTTTAATTGACTCTATTGTCACTAACTTTATTTGTGACTACAAAACCCACAGAATACACAAAATACATTTGTGCAAATCCAAAGAAAATGGAGGATTAGCTCTACCTAATTTTCTTTTTTATCACTGGGCAACTAATATTAAAAATATATAACTTTCTGGTTGGACGATACATGTCAACATGTAAATTGGTTAAAAATGGAGAGGGAAGATTGTTTGCCTTTTTGTATAGGCTCGATCTTCCTATCTCCAATACATTTGAATAAGTCAACGTATGAGCAAAATCTGATAATACATAGTAATATCCGTATCTGGAAACGGCTGAAATTCAGTCTTAAATTGAGAAATATGTCTCTCCTTCTTCCTATTGCAAATAATATAACCATATAACAATTACAGCACGGAAACAGGCCCTCTAGGCCCTTCCAGTCCGTGCTGACCATTTGTTTTCCCCTAGTCCCATCTACCTGCACTCAGACCATACCCCTCCATTCCCTTCACGTCCATATACCTATCCACTTTACTCTTAAATGTTAAAATCGATCCTGCCTCCACCACTTCTGCTGGAAGCTGATTCCACACAGCCACCACCCTCTGAGTAAAGAAGTTCCCCCTCACGTTACCCCGAAACCTCTGTCCCTTAATTCTCATGTCATGCCCTCTTGTTTGAATCTTCCCTACCCTCAATGGGAAAAACGTATCCACATCAACTCTGTCTATCCCTTTCATCATTTTAAAGACCTCAATCAAGTCCCCCCTTAACCTTCTGCGCTCCAAAGAATAAAGACCTAACTTGTTCAACCTTTCTCTGCAACATAGTTGCTGGAACCCTGGCAACATTCTAGTAAATCTCCTCTGTACCCCCAACTATTTTGTTGACATCCTTCCTATAACTAGGCGACCAAAATTGTACACCATACTCCAGAATTGGTCTTACCAATGCCTTGTACAATTTTAACATTACTTCCCTACTCCTATATTCAATGCTCTGATTTATAAAGGCCAGCACACCAAAGGCTTTCTTTACCACCCTATCTACATGCGATTCCACCTTCAGGGAACTATGCACAGTTATTCCTAGATCCCTCTGTTCCACAGCATTCCTCAATTCCCTACCATTTACCATGTACGTCCTATTTTGATTTGTCCTGCCAAGATGTAGCACTTCACACTTATCAGCATTAAACTCCATCTGCCATCTTTCAGCCCACTTTTCCAAATGGCCCAAATCTCTCTGTAGATTTTGAAAATCTACTTCATTATCCACAACACCACCTATCTTAGTATCATCTGCATAAATAATCCCTCGCTTAAACTGTCTACTTTAAATGTGGTGTTTGTTCAATGGAAGAACCTGGGAATCAATACTGTGGGAGACCTCTATAAGAAGGGGACTCTCTCTTCTTTTCAAAACTACAGGAGAAATATGACTTGAATGCCAATCATTTTTTTAGATACCTTCAAGTCCGAGATTACGTGAAAACATATGCACAAAACTATCCTTTTATAGGTCTAGATATATTAGACGATTGTTTGAATAGACATGCCAATACAAGTAAGTTGATATCTTACATTTATAACACTCTTCTAAATATTGACACCCCACCCTCTGAGATTTATAGGCGAGCATGGGAGGACGAGCTGAGTTCACACATTTCGAAAGATATATGGGAGGAAAGCCTGCAATACATACACTACTGTTCTTTAAATGCCAGGCATTGCCTGATACAATTTAAAGTATTGCATAGGTTATACTACTCAAAGACAAAATTGAACAAGATCTTCCCAACTGTCTCTCTTCTTTGTGATAAATGTCACTTTCAAAAGACACCCTAACTCATTCTTTGGTATCCTGTATAAAAATACAAAACTTTTGGATGAAAATATTCAATATCATTTCTAAAACACTTAAAATTCAATTAAATTAAAATTCAAAAGCGCCTCAAAGACACTTCCTTGACTATGGTTTAATAACTGCGAAAAAACATACTTAAATTCTGGAAAAAGATAACAGTCGAGAAAAAATAAGGCTCGTCTTGACTGACAAACCAGATCAATTTTCCAAAATATGGTCTCCTTTTATTGAATTTCTTCAACAACATAATGGTTGAACACACTCAAAACCGATGCTAGGGTCGGGTGAGCGGTGCATATGGAAAGGCAGTGGGATATACCTCCGCTTCTTTCACTTCTTAGTTAGTTCTGTTTTTTTTTTCTTTTTCGTGTCTTTCTCAAAATTCTTTCTTTTCTTTTTCTTTTCTTCTTTCTTTCCCTTGTCCCCATTTCCTTTTTTCCGACATAGTTATTAGTTTATAAAATGTTAAAATTGAAGCAGTACAAAAATTGGATAACTGTCATGTTGATTACTTTCTCTTTGTACAATTGCTTCTAATAAAATAAATATTTAAATTCTTTTTTTTAATTAAAAATGTGAATATGCGTGAATTAAGTGCAAAATAAGTTGTAATCAAATGCATATGGAAAGATAAACTATAAATGTATACACTGAATGAATAGATGACTCTATGATTGTACCCAAACACCATACCCATAAAAATCATTGCTTAAGCTTTGTAAACATAGAAGGTGCCGTTCTCTTAAGAGAAAATGGTAAGTGTGCCTCTATAATTTATTTCTACAAGTTGAATGTCATTGTCATATCATTATCCATCAAAATGCAGACCTGAGCAAACAGTTGCCTGTTCTCCTGTACAAGTTCACTTAACTCGATAACTTTAAATCAGAAAACTAATGTTCTGAAGCAAACTATGATCAACTATTTACTCATGAATCTAAATATTAAATCAAAATGCTCCGTCACATGAATATTAATATTCATCTGTTGCATCATCACAAATGCATTGTGCCAGAGGAAATAGCATAATTCACATGTGACTATTATTGTGGCAATGTTCAAAACAATATTCAGCAAATCATTGCCTCTCACATTCCAGAAAACATTTTTGCTCTACTTTTTTTCACAATGCTTACTGTTGAAAAGAAACAGAACATTTTACGCTATGGTTAGTACACAGAGTCAGAATGTATCATTATTTAAAGAAAGCACATGTTTAATGCTGACCTACGATAAGAATTTGCACTTATCCTTGTTGTTATCTCAGTGGGAACTAACATAGAGAAACCTGCTCCACCCATCCCTTCAAAGTGTGTTGGTCCAGGCTTTTGTGACAAGCTAACAAATATTTTTTGGGGGAAGTTTCAACCATTATATTGTTAAGAATATGTTGATAGCCTGCTAAGCCATGCTCCTGGCGTTCTCAGATGTCAAAGCTGTTAACTCATTGAAAGCTCAAGAAACTCTGAAAATACTAATGCTTACCTTTATGGCTGTTTCTCTCTATTTAGGTGAATGGAGCATTGCCTTGTAAATGGTGGAACATTTCTGGATACTTGTGCTTCATCTCTAGACTCCATCAGTTAACAATGCCATTGATCAAAATGTTGAGACTTCTCTGTTCTTAAAGAAACCTCAAAGATGTAGACATAACATGGGGAAGTCAATGAGAAACGATACCATTTGGATTACTCTATCCAAGTGCCAGCACAACCCTGGTGGGTCATGATACAACCTTCAATATAACATCAGCAGAATAACAAAATCTTTCAATTATACAGTCTGTTTCAAAGTTGGCGATACAAAAAACAAATTTGTTGAAAGATAAACAGTGGCATGGATGAATAGACTACTTTTAGACTTTAGAAATACTGCATGGAAACAGCTCCTTTAGCCCACTGAGACCGTGCCGACCAGCGAACCCCACACACAAGCACTATGCTACATAGTATGGACAATTTACAATTTTTACCGAAACCAATTAACCTACAAACCTGTATGCCTTTGCAGCGTGGAAGAAAACCAGTGCACCTGAAGAAAGCCCATGCAGTCACAGGGAGAACGTACAAACTCCCAAAGACATCACCCAAAGTCAGGATCAAACTCGGGACTTTGACACTGTAAGGCCGCAACTCTATTGTTGTGCCGTTGTGCCACTGGCAAAAAAGGATGAAGAATCATGGATATTGCTCTATTGCTTGGACTACAACAAAGAATTGGTGGTGACACCCTGGAAATCAGTGCTAGATCTAATTTTTTTTCATGATATATGCAGAAGTGCTTCAGCAGAGGTGATACAAGATATAGTATTGGAATTTGATAATGAGATAAAATAAAGAATTAGCAAACAGAAATCAAAGTTCCAACGTACCACAAAGGCCTAAATATTATGAATGCTGTAAATCTGAAATCAAAATAGAAAATTTTGATAACACTCAGCATGTCAGGAAGCAATGGTGGAGAGAGAAACATAATTGATATTTCAGCTTCATTTCTTTAATATGTTGTTATATGGGGATGATCAGCCATGATCACATTAATTATCCCATTAAATGGCGGTGCTGGCTCAAAGGGACAAATGGCCTACACCGGCACCTATTGTCTATTGTCTATTGTTGTCTAAACCTTGGAATGGGACCAGCAATTAAGTCACTTTTACAAGAAGAGTACTATAGTTCTATTAATGGACCAGGTCCTTGACTCAAACACCTAAATGGTGCTTCTTCCTGAAACCGAGTACACTGACAGCCAATTTGGGTGTAACAGCAAGAAGATGAGGTTTGTGTAAAATATCATCAATCTAACAACATTGCTCATTCATATCTCAGACCCACAGTGTGAAAAGATATGTCATTAATTAACTTACGTGCTGAGCCACAACACATTTATAAAGTGTTAGTTACCAGCATTTTAAGTAGTTGTAATTGATGTGATAAGAATACACCTTGGAAACCCTGATCCTGGGTAAGATTGTCACACTCTACAGTGCTGCACAGATCATCTCGACTGCCTTTACATTGATCATTTCCTCCTCTTACATAACAGATCAATTGCTGTACAAATCCAGGAGATGACCTAGATTGGCAATTAGTAGCTTGTGGACGCCAGCAAAAAATATGTTTTTCAACTTCATCTAATCAAACAATTAGATCACAACAGCTAGAGCAACTGAATCTGACTTGCATTTGAAAACCTGCTCTTTTTGTACAATTAAAAAGTTGCAAGAAATACACCGAGCATTGAAAGGTATATCAAATATAGTAATTACTCAGATGAGGCCCAACACATTCCCTCTATATTCATTGCCTTTGGTGAACCTTACATATGCTCACAACTATTCCATGAGTCACGATTCTGACAATTCAATGCAACTGGATTTTTGGTGACCAGCCTAGTCACCCTTCCTGAGTTGTTGTCTCACTGGTCCACCTGATGATGACTGAATCCTCATTATAACGGACAATAAGGGGCGGAATGATGTCCATTATTGCCCATTGTACTATTTAATATAATAGTAAATGTTAACCCTAGGCCAGGTGTGAAGAAGCGTGCTGCTGGGGGTGAAAGCAGGGGGAATTCACAGGCCCCTGGCCCCACACCAGGGACAGGCCCGGTACTCACACCGACGTCTTGCTGCTCGCTCTCAATGCTCCCACAAGATCACGTGGCACCAGCACATTAGGTAACCTGGCAGAAGCGGGGGTTGGGGGGGGTGGGGGGGGATCTGTGTAACGGGAGCCTCATGCAATTACCAAGCAACTGAGCCATCCATTGCCAGGGCGACGCAAGTGCAGTGGCGAGCGAGGTGTTTGCATCCAACACCCAGGGATCTTGCAAACCCGGGCCCAATGGTACCTTTTTGCTGAGAGATTTACTGCTCGCTCTCTCCTTACCGCTGCCTTTCTGCTGCCCAATGTTGCGTTTTGTGTCGCTCGCCAACCACCTCCACGAATGGATGCCATGGTTCACTCTAACCAAAATCCGTTATAAAGTGGTCCATAATAGCAAGGGAACAAGAGTTGACTGTATCTTCATGGCTGAGAATTTTGCTGTCAACAATTGTAATTCAGTTTTTCGTTCATTCCAATACTACTACCATGCCTGTGTCACCCATTCAACTGCATAAATATCAATAAGCTTTTTTTCCTTCTCGAGGCTGCCTTTGATGTTTGATACAATTTTTTCTTACAAAGTTAGAACGTTAAAATTGCAATCCAAGTGGACAAATATAACTTTCAATAGCTGCAAGTTACACTTTACTTCAACTATATTTCAAATAGGGTTCAATTTCAATCTTCCAAATCAGTTTCAATTGAAATACATATTTAAAATGGGGTCTAAAGAAGGGTTTTGGCTCAAAATGGTGCCTATTTCCTTCGCTCCATAGATGCTGCTGCACCCGCTGAGTTTCACGAGCATTTTTGTGTACTTAAAATGGGGTACATTTTAAGTGGAAATTTCAGACTTAAAAACAAAATTCCATCACCTCAGTTCAAATGTAGCTTGTTCCCATTATTGACATAATTGACAAAAAATATCAATGTTCCACAAATAAACCTTTTAACTGTCTTTCTTGAGACATTTATCTCACTTTTTCTTTTGACCACTTCCTCCGAGGACAAAACTTAGATATTAGGTGACACTCCCCCTTTCTCTTTCCATTCTGACATTGGGTACAGTTTACAGAGACTTGTTCTTCAAGGTTATAGCAGGATGCTACACTTCTGATCAATTTCCAGGGAGTTGTAGGAATGGATATCCACAGTTCCTCTAAGATGGCAGGATATATGAATTTGACAGTACGGAAAGCCTGCAAGATACTTTTCCTTATGGCATAGCATCTGGTCAAGAGATTTATGTACTTCTTGCGTATGGCATGCACAGCCTAAAGTTGTAGATCAATGGTAGACATCCAGGCCAGGGCAACCTCAGTTACTGGGTGACAATAGACAGTCTGTGCAGGAGTAGGCCCTTTGAGCTAGCACCGCCATTTAATGTGATCATGGCTGATCATCACCAATCAGTACCCCGTTCCTGCCTTCTCCCCATATCCCCTGACTCCGCTATTTTTAAGAGCCCTATCTAGCTCTCTCTTGAAAGCATCCAGAGAACCTGCCTCCACCGCCCTCTAAGGCAGAGCATTCCACAGACTCACAACTCTCTGTGAGAAAAAGTGTTTCCTCGTCTCCGTTCTAAATGGCTTACTCCTTATTCTTAAACTGTGGCCCCTGGTTCTGGACTCCCCCAACATCGGGAACATGTTTTGTGCCTCTAGCGTGTCCAAACCCTTAACAATCTTATATGTTTCAATGGCTTTGGTGGATGGCTTTGCTGGCACCAGGGAAAAGCGTCAGTGAGCAGTCATTCACGATGTACGGGATGGTCTGGTCTGGATTTCCACACTCGCAAGCAGGAGAAGTTTATGTTAGAAATCTATAAAACACAAGCTAAAGTTGGAGTATAATTCTGGTCAACAATCTACAGTGTGGAGATGAATGCACAAGAGAGTGTGCAGTGATTTATCAGGAGGTTACTAGGACTGGAGAATTATACAGATTAGGAGAGAATAACAAATCGAGGATAGACACAAAATGCTGGAGTAACTCAGTGGGACAGGCAGCATCTCTGGAAAGAAGGATTGGGTGATGTTTCGGGTGGAGACCCTTCTTTGAGGATGGTGCCCTTTGGATTAAACCAGACTGAGAGGACAACCCAGACTAAGTGGACATTTAATTGCATATAAAATTACAAGAATCACTAAGGGAAAACAAGAAAGACTTCTTTCTATTGGCAGACTGAGAACTGAGTTTATTTGCAGATGGATTTGTAGTTGCAGGCAGAAACTCTTGCTACAATCAAAATGTGAAACTAAATTGATAAAGCTTGTTCATTGATTAACTCTGCAATCACATTTAAAAATGCAATTAAAAGTTTAGGAGATGTGCTGCTTTAAAATGCAATGAATGAGCACTGAAAGAGCTATAAGCTATGAGGTTACTGACTGGGCACTCAGAATTAGGAGTAAGCTAAAGAGCACCATTTTAGGACGGCATGGATAAAAAGGACAGAATAACCTCCTCTCATGTCTCAAATGGCTATGATTCTGTGACTTAATGTACCATGGAACCTAATTGAAGGACTGAGAATCATCTTCAACCATATTCTTTTCTCATCATTAGCTACTGACAGAAATGTTTCCATGAAATTTTTTCAAAACTATTTCTCAAAGGTTTGAGAGCAGTAACTAGTGGTAACTTGAACAATACATGTGAAATAATGATTTATTCACTCTCTCCAGTCAAAAATAAAGGTATTACAAACCTACTTTAAACTATTAGCATTTTTTTAATGATACAAAATCCTTTGCACATTGTCTTGGAGGAGAGAGTAATGAGTTTCTCCATGATTTATATAAAAATGAAACCAAAAGGTTTTAAATTAAGCTACATATATTATCCCTGAAGTTTAAAAGTAAAATGGAAAAACCAGAAACTGCAGATGCTTGTATACAAAAAAAGACCCAAAGGATGGCGGTGAGGGAGGAGGTATAGGGACATCTAATAAGAACAATTTAATTTTAAGCAAATAGAAAATTGCTGAAGGAACTTTACAGATCAAGCAACATTGGTTTATCAGATGAACCATATAACCATATAACCATATAATAATTACAGCACGGAAACAGGCCCTCCCGGCCCTTCCAGTCTGTGCCGACCATTGTTTTCCCCTAGTCCCATCTACCTGCACTCAGACCATACCCCTCCATTCCCTTCACGTCCATATACCTATCCACTTTACTCTTAAATGTTAAAATCGATCCTGCCTCCACCACTTCTGCTAGAAGCTGATTCCACACAGCCACCACCCTCTGAGTAAAGAAGTTCCCCCTCACGTTACCCCAAAACCTCTGTCCCTTAATTCTCATATCATGCCCTCTTGTTTGAATCTTCCCTACCCTCAATGGGAAAAACGTATCCACGTCAACTCTGTCTATCCCTTTCATCATTTTAAAGACCTCAATCAAGTCCCCCCTTAACATTCTGCGCTCCAAAGAATAAAGACCTAAGTTGTTCAACCTTTCTCTGTAACATAGTTGCTGGAACCCTGGCAACATTCTAGTAAATCTCCTCTGTACTCTCTCTATTTTGTTGACATCCTTCCTATAACTAGGCGACCAAAATTGTACACCATACTCCAGAATTGGTCTTACCAATGCCTTGTACAATTTTAACATTACTTCCCTACTCCTATATTCAATGCTCTGATTTATAAAGGCCAGCACACCAAAGGCTTTCTTTACCACCCTATCGACATGCGATTCCACCTTCAGGGAACTATGCACAGTTATTCCTAGATCCCTCTGTTCCACAGCATTCCTCAATTCCCTACCATTTACCATGTACGTCCTATTTTGATTTGTCCTGCCAAGATGTAGCACTTCACACTTATCAGCATTAAACTCCATCTGCCATCTTTCAGCCCACTTTTCCAAATGGCCCAAATCTCTCTGTAGACTTTGAAAATCTACTTCATTATCCACAATACCACCTATCTTAGTATCATCTGCATACTTACTTATCCAATTTTCCACCCCATCATCCAGATCATTGATGTACATGACAAACAACAGTGGACCCAACACAGATCCCTGAGGCACCCCACTGGTCACCGGCTTCCAACCTGACAAACAGCCATCCACCATTACTCTCTGACATCTCCCATTCAGCCACTGTTGAATCCATCTTGCTACTCCGCCATTAACACCCAAAGATTGAACCTTCTTAACCAACCTTCCATGGGGAACCTTGTCAAAGGCCTTACTGAAATCCATATAGACAACATCCACTGCTTTACCCTCATCAATTTCCCTAGTTACCGCTTCAAAAAATTCAAGAAGGTTTGTCAAACATGACCTTCCAGGCACAAATCCATGTTGACTGTTCCTGATCAGACCCTGTTTATCCAGATGCTTATATATATTATCTCTAAGTATCCTTTCCATTAATTTGCCCACCACTGACGTCAAACTAATAGGTCTATAATTGCTAGGTTTATTATTTGAACCCTTTTTAAACAATGGAACAACATGCGCAGTACGCCAATCCTCCGGCACTGTTCCCGTTTCTAATGACATTTGAAATATTTCTGTCATAGCTCCTGCTATTTCTACACTAACTTCCCTCAATGTCCTAGGGAATATCCTGTCAGGACCTGGAGACTTATCCACTTTTATATTTTTCAAAAGTGTCAGTACTTCCTCCTCTTTGAATCTCATAGTTTCCATAGCTACTCTACTCTTTCCCCTTCTCACCGAGTTCAATATCCTTCTCCTTGGTGAATACCGAAGAAAAGAAATTGTTCAATATCTCCCCCATCTCTTTTGGCTCTGCAGATAGCTGTCCATTCTGGTTCTCTAATGGTCCAATTTTATCCCTCGTTATCCTTTTGCTATTAATATAGCTGTAGAAACCCTTTGGGTTTACTTTCACCTTTCTTGCCAAAGCAACCTCATATCTTCTTTTAGCCTTCCTAATTTCATTCTTAAGATTCTTTTTACATTCTTTATACTCCTCTAGCACCTCATTTACTCCATGCCTCCTATAATTATTGTAGATATCTCTCTTTTTTCGAAACAAGTGTCCAATTTCCCTTGAAAACCATGGCTCTTTCCAATTTTTACTATTTCCTTTCAACCTAACAGGGACATAAAGATTCTGTACTCTTACAATTTCCCCTTTAAATGTCCTCCATTTCTCTTCTACATCCTTCCCATGAAACAAAGTGTCCCAATTCACTCCTTTAAAATCCTTACGCATTCCCTCAAAGTTAGCCTTTCTCCAATCAAAAATCTCCACCCTAGGTCCAGTTCTGACTCTCTCCATAATTATATTGAAACTAATGGTATTGTGATCACTGGTCCCGAAGTGCTCACCAACGCATACCTCCGTCACCTGACCTGCCTCATTTCCTAACAGGAGGTCCAGCACTGCCCCTTCTCTGGTCGAAACCTCTATGTACTGCTGCAAAAAAATATCCTGCACACATTTTACAAACTCCAAACCATCCAGCCCATTTACAGAATGTGTTTCCCAGTCTATTTTTGGAAAATTGAAATCTCCCACAATCACTACCTTGTGCTTACTACTAATATCTGCTATCTCCTTACATATTTGCTCTTCCAATTCTCGCTCCCCATTTGGCGGTCTATAATGCTCCCCTAAAAGTGTTGCTACACTGTTCCCACTTCTCAGTTCCACCCAAATAGCCTCCCTAGACGAGCCCTCTAATCTATCCTGCCAAAGCACTGCTGTAATATCTTCTCTGACAAGCAATGCAACACCTCCCCCTCTGGTCCCTCCAATTCTATCACACCTGAAGCAACGAAATCCTGGAATATTTAGTTTCCAATCACAGCCCTCCTGCAACCATGTTTCACTGATTGCCACAACATCATATTTCCAGGTGTCAATCCAGGCTCCAAGTTCGTCCACCTTACTTACAATGCTCCTAGCATTAAAATATACACATTTTAGAAACCCACCATCCCTTATTCTCGGTCTATTATCTTTTTCATCTTTCTCGCGTACATTTTGGATCCGAGTGCTTCCCTTCTCTGCCCCTTGCCCCACACCCTGACCCCTAGCCCCCTCTACCCGAGTCCCTCCCCCCAGCCTTTTGATTGATTGATGGACAGACAAGATTTTGGGTCAAGAATTTTCAAACAAGCACATTTCTCGGCAGTTCGTTCCATATACCTACAACCTTTCGTGTAAAGTTGTCCCTCAGGTTCCTTTTAAACCCCTCACTTTAAATAATGTCCTCTGGTTCTTGATTCCCCTACTCGATAGAAAAGATTACCCTACTCTCACCGATCTATTTTACTTCAGAGTCACGTGAGTGACTATGTGACGAAGACCGTCAGTCGTCATGAAAGTCACTATGTCTGAAGAATGCGCCAACGACTGACTGGCAGGCGCGTTGCGTCTCTTCAGCAGTAAGTTTTAAAAACCAAGGTAAGTGTTTTTTTAATAAGTTACTTAAGGTTCGTTGTTTGGCAGGTTTGGTTGTTACTTTTTCTACCAACAGAACAAACCTACCATGTCAAAGGTGCGGAGACGGTCTGCGAAGCCAGTTACGGAAGACAGCGGAGCTGCGGGTAGCGGATGGCTGTCTGAGTCACCTTCCAGGCCACCGGTGTTGGAACCAGCGGCAGCAGACTTGGTGCTACAGGAAAGCACCGTGGCAGCCCCACCGGGGTGCAAAGCCACCACAAGTCTGCCAGACCCGTAGACTCCGATGAGTCCAGGCCGGAGGAATCACCTCCCACACTGGGAAGCATCTGCGGGCGCCTCTCCCAGATGGAGCACCTGTTGGAGAGTTGCTTCCAGACTGATCTGCTCCAGAGGAGGGAGCAGTATCAGGCTGGGTCTCCACGGGAGCCCGCGCTAACAGCACCTTACACATTGACTCCAATCAGGGTAATTGATTACCTAGGGTTTACAATCAACTCAATTCAAATGACACTGACTCTGCCAGGTGGCAAGCAATCAGACTTGATGGAAGCCTGCAATAAGCTAATTGCTAACCAGCAGCCAACAATCAGACAAGTAGAAGCATAATTGGCAAGCTTGTGGCAGCCTTTCCAGCTGTATGCTTCGGACCTTTGCACTACCAAAATTTACAACGTGCAAAGGAATGGGCCCTCAAATCTCATGCAGGCCAATTCGGGGAACATATGCATTTACCACCAGACGCCATTGCGGAATTACACTGGTGGGCTACCAATATACATCACTGTTCTAAGAAAATTCAGGTTGACACACCATCAGTAATATTACAAACCGATGTGAGTGGCCTGGGCTGGGGGGCAACAGACACCAGCTCCAGCTGCAGGGGCAGATGGAATGTGCAGGAGTCCTTATTCCTACAGCAATATGGCATCAACTACTTAGAGTTGTTGGGAGCACTATGGCTTAAAGGCTTATTGCAGCAGTATGCATCATGTGCATGTTCAACTACAGATTGAGAACACCATGGCAGTGGCGTAATGGGAGGAATAAAATCACATTGGTAGAATAAAATCTGTATCATGTGATAAATTGGCAAACCTCCTTTGGCATTGGTGTATTGCAAGGAACATTTGGGTCATGGCTATCTACCTGCCAGGTAGATATAATATGGTGGGTACACAAAAAGCTGGAGAAACTCAGCGGGTGCAGCAGCATCTAAGGAGCGAAGGAGATAGGCGACATTTCGGGTCGAGACCCTTCTTCAGACTCATATGGTGGCAGACACTAGATCATGGAAATTCAATAATGAAGATAGACACAACAACCTGGAGTAATTCAGCGGGTGAGGCGGCATCTCTGGAGAAATGGAATAGGTGACATTTTGGGTCAACAACCTTCTTCAGATCCCTCTGCTCTACAGCACTCCCAAGAGCCCTGCCATTCTCTGTGTTGGTGCTCCATGGTTTGGCTTCCCAAATTGCAACACCTCGCACATATTTGTATTAAACTCCATTAACCTGTGAAATGTATCCGAAACCACAAAAAAATTCTGAAACACAATGTTCACTGAATAAAAATAAAATATTTAATGCTCATTTTGCTGGGCAAATCACATCAAAAGAGAGATCACAGTTAAAAATAAATCTCATGACACATAGATATAACAGTTGTCCAAGTGTATACAAGATATATATTTTTAATGTTGCATTGTATCTGTCTCTCCCTATCTGCATGGATCCCCATCCCATTCTATCTCCCCATCTCCTTATATTCTGCATGGTTCACTTCTCAGCAGAGACATTACATTATCTGAAGCTCTCTTAGGCAGTAATTATAGTTCATTGCTTGTTTTTGTAAAACAGTAAGTGTAAAATTACTGTGAAATAGAAAAGGTCAAATCATCTCTATCCATGGAATCGACATCGTACTTGCTTGCTTTATCATTGATTGTGAGCAAAGCCTAACATCCTACTGAAAGCAATACATCTCCTCAAGTTTTAATTGCAATTTTAAATGCAGTTGCAGAGCTAATTAGTAGACTGGCTTTATTAATTAAAATTCAAGATCTAATTTAAATTTAAATGTTAATAATTTAGTTTTTGTGCAAGAGTAACTACATCCTGTCACTCATCAGTAATCAGTAATTTATTTCTCATTAGGTGGATTGCGTTTTGTTATGAATGTTTACCTAACAGTTTCCTTTCAGTAAGGACTGTACTATTACGACATTTTTAAATACATTTTTATCGGGCGTTAAGATGCAGTGCAAGTTTATGGTGCATATTGTATTCCTAAGAATTACTTAGCTATCAAAGTCATTACTATGGAGGTAAATTAAAGGTAATATTTTTCCATGATTACAATCTGAATGAATTTTGCAAAAAAAACTGTCTAGTGATGCAAATGATCATCATAATTATCTTTTTAGAATGCATAATAATAATGGTTAAGGAGTCGCCCTTGCTAAGCAGAAAAGTAATTATAGGACAATAACCATCAAAATAAACATCTTAAAATGTAACCAAATCATTCCCAAATGGGAAGTGGCAATACTGAATTATTATACAGGAAATGACACCAATGCATATTTAGATAAAGTCAAATAAGTTAATGATGTTTGATTTTTTACCGGTGAAATGAAAGGACATTTTCTCTGTTAATTAACATATATTTGGATGGGCACAAATTGCTGAAGTGACTCAGAGGGACAGGGAGTATCTTTGACTGAAGGAATGGGTGATGTTTCATGTCAAGACCCTTCTTTACTCAAGATGCTGCCTGTCCTGTTGAGTTACTCCAGCATTTTGCGTCTATCTTTGGTGTGAACCAGCAGTTCCTTCCAACACATATATTTGGATATTATTTTGCATTTCTGCAATGGGACGATTTTGGATATGAAATTTATAGCGACTCTCTGAAGTTCCTAAATTTCCTCTCCAAAGTTTTACATGCTCTGTAATTGGATAAATGCAAAATGAAGATTTCGAAATGTTTGCATTTGTTGTGGCAAAGACAGCCATTGTACAAGTTGAGTTCTTGAATTGCAGCAATCGATATTGCTTGTATTACTGTGGGCTACGCACAGAGTGTCATTGAAAGGTCGTGTCATTATATTTGTCTCAGGTGTAAGGAAGAAGCACTGAGTGCATAGTAAACCAACCTCATATCATTCTGGATAAACTAACACTGGAAGATAAAGTGGGGAAAATTTGTAAGAGAGCTCAGAGATCAATCCTTTGACAATGAATTGTCATGAAGGTTTGACAGAAAATGAGCATGTTATTCACTCAGAAATATTATACTGGTCATGATAGAAATTAAAGTTATTTTTGTTCTTTGCGTTAATCAGAAGACAGTTGTTGTCTCAGTTATTGTTCAGCAGTGTTTTTTTATCTCATGGGATAAAATATGTATCTTTTCCAATTTGAGATATTTTTAAAAGCAGAAGGAGGCTTGAAGTTTGATGGTGTTTATATCACCAAATAATTGGCAACACACTGAGCGTTATTATGAACATACTAAAATCAGGAAAATTGAGTTTAAAGTTTAATTATTGTCATGTGTGATTTGCATTCAATCGTTTGAAACAGTTACATTTCCTACTTTGTTCTTTCTTGTCTGCAGCAATGCAGAAACCAACATTTGCATCCCAGGGGAAGGAAGGACTGAGCCAATCGAGATAATCAAATGTTAAATTTCTGAATGCTGTTAATCACGCAATTCGACTTTAATTCTTTGATTGATTGGTCTCTACGTCATTGTCAACAAATTAGACAAATCCTTCAATAAACCTTCCCAAGTGATCACTGCTGTAGTTGATACTTAGTATCCATTAATGCTGATCTACATTGAGAGTGGTTACATTGAGACAGGGTGAGAATGTTGGTGGAAGGTTGGGGTCCTTGGAAAAGCAAAAAGACCACCAGTTTGCCATTTAGTTTGAAATGGTCTTACAGATACAAGTTTTAAGTGCAGAAACTTATGGGATTTGAGAAGATTTGATTGAGGTCAATAAAATATTGGAACTATTAAATTCAATTTGTGCATTTGTTGTTATTTTCTTTTGTTTGATTTAGTTTAAATTTAGTTTATTAGGTTGTGTGTGTGTGTGTGGGGGGGGGGGGGGTAGAAACAGGGTTTTAGTCTCAAAGTTTGGGGGATGCGACGCTTTCTTGTCATGTCCCCCGTCTCCGACTCCATCTGCGCTGAGGCCTAGTGGCGGCCTCGGGGCTATGGCGGCGTTCTGGCGTTCCAGCATTCCGGCGGCGGTCCGACTTCGGAGCTGTGGCGGCAGCGTTCCATCGTTCCTGCGGTGGCCTGACTTCAGAGCTGTGGCGGTGTTCCAGCATTCTGGTGGCGCACCCGACTTCAAAACTGTGGCGACGTTCTGGCGGTGGCAGGTCTTCGGGGCAGTGGCGGCGACCCGACCGGAGCTGTGGCGGTGTTCCGGTGGCAGCGGCCCGACTTCGGAGGCTCGGCCGCGGGCCCAGTGGACAACAACATCGGAGGCCTGGATCGCCTCAGCGCAGAGGGAGAACAAGGAGGGAAGAGACAAAGACTTTAAGACTTTTGTCTCCATCACAGTGAGGAGGTGCCTGGTAAAATCACTGTGGTGGATGTTAAATTTGTGTTTATTGTGTGTTTTGTTTTTTATTATATGTACGACTGCAAGGCAACGAAATTTCGTTCAGACCAAAAGGTCTGAATGACTATAAAGGATAATTTGACTTTTAACGACTTCGATATCTGTCAGAAAAGACCACAGCATCTATTATAGAAACATAGAAAATAGGTGCAGGAGTAGGCCATTTGGCCCTTCGTGCTGTCATTCAATATGATCATGGCTGATCATCCAACTCAGTATCCTGTACCTGCCTTCTCTCCATACCCCCTGATCTCTTTAGCCACAAGGGCCACATCTAACTCCCTCTTAAATATAGCCAATGAACTGGCCTCAACTACCTTCTGTGGCAGATAATTCCAGAGACTCACCACTCTCTGTGTGAAAAATGTTTTCCTCATCTCTGTCCTAAAGGAATTCCCCCTTATCGTTAGACTGTGACCTCTTGTTCTGGACCTCCCCAACATCGGGAACAATCTTCCTGCATCTAGCCTATCCAAACCCTTAAGAATTTTGTAAGTTTCTATAAGATCCCCCCTCAATCTTCTAATTTATAGCGAGTACATGGCAAGTCTATCCAGTCTTTCCTCATATGAAAGTCCTGACATCCCAGGAATCAGTCTGGTGAAACTTATCGGTACCCCTTCTATGGCAAGAATGTCTCTTCTCAGATTTGGAGACCAAAACTGTATGCAATACTCCAGGTGTGGTCTCACCAAAACCCTGTACAACTGCAGTAGAACCTCCCTGCTCCTATACTCAAATCCTTTCGCTATGAATGCTAACATACCATTTGCTTTCTTCACTGCCTGCTGCAGCTGCATGCCTACTTTCAATGATTGGTGTACCATGACACCCAGGTCTCGTTGCATCTCCCCTTTTCCTAATTTGCCACCATTAAGTTAATAGTCTACCCTCCTGTTTTTGCCACCGAAGTGGTTAACCACACATTTATCCACATTATACTGCATCTGCCATGCATTTGCCCACTCACCCAGCCTATCCAAGTCACTTGCAGCCTTCTAGCATCCTCCTCACACCTAACACTAGCCCCCGGCTTCGTGTCATCCACAAACTTGGAGATGTTGCATTCAATTCCCTCGTCCAAATCATTAATATATATTGTAAATAGCTGGGGTCCCAGCACTGAGCCTTGCGGTACCCCACTAGTCACTGCCTGCCATACTGAAAAGGACCCGTTTACTCCTACCCTTTGCTTCCTGTCTGCCAGCCAGTTCTCTGTCCACATCAATACTGGACCCACAATACCGTGTGTTTTAAGTTTGTATACTAATCTCTTATGTGGGACCTTGTCGAAATCCTTCTGAAAGTCTAGATATAACACATCCACTGGTTCTCCCTGATCCACTCTGCTAGTTACATCCTCGAAAAATTCAATAAGATTCATCAGACATGATTTACCTTTCGTAAATCCATGCTGACTTTGTCTAATGATTTCACCACTTTCCAAATGTACTGCTATCCCATCTTTAATAACTGACTCTAGCAGTTTCCCCACTACCTATGTTAGACTAACTGGTCTGTAATTCCCCGTTTTCTCTCTCCCTCCTTTTTTTTAAAAAGTGGGGTTACATTAGCTACCCTCCAATCCTCAGGAACTACTCCAGAATCTAAGGAGTTTTGAATAATTATCACTAATGCATCCACTATTTCTGTGGCTACTTCCTTGAGTACTATGGGATGCAGACTATCTGGCCCTGGGGATTTATTGGCCTTTAATGCATTCAATTTACCCAACACCACTTCTCGGCTAACCTGGATTTCACTCACTTCCTCCACCTTATTTGACCCCCGGTCCCCTGCTATTTCCGGCAGATTATTTATGTCTTCCTTAGTGAAGACAGAACCAAAGTTGTTATTCAATTGGTCTGCCATGTCCTTGTTCCCCATGATCGATTCACCTGTTTCTGACTGCACAGGACCTACATTTGTTTTAACTAATCTCTTTTGCTTCACATATCTATAAAAACATTTGCAGTCAGCTTTTATGTTCCCTGCCAGTTTTCTTTCATAATCTATTTTCCCTTTCCTAATTAAGCCCTTTGCACTCATAGAAACATAGAAACATAGAAATTAGGTGCAGGAGTAGGCCATTCAGCCCTTCGAGCCTGCACCGCCATTCAATATGATCATGGCTGACTCCTCTGCTGAACTCTGAATTTCTCCCAGTCCTATGGTAGGCTGCTTTTTCTGGCTAATTTATATGCTTCATCTTTTGTTTTCATACTATCCCTGATTTCCCTTGTTATTCATGGATGCACTACCTGCTCTGATTTATTCTTGTGCCAAACTGGGATGAACAATTGTTGTAGTTCATCCATGCAGTCTTTAAATACCTTCCATTGTACATCCACTGTCAACCCTTTAAGAATCACTTGCCAGTCTATCTTGGCCAATTCACTTCTCATACCTTCAAAGTTACCTTTGTTTATGTTCAGAACCCTTGTTTCTGACTTAATTATGTCACTGTCCATCCTAATGAAGAACTTAACCATATTATGATCACTCTTGCCCAAGGGGCCCAGCACAACAAGACTGCTAACTAACTCTTCCTCATTGCTCAATACCCAGTCTAGAATAGCCTGCTCTCTCGTTGGTTCCTCTACATGTTGGTTTAGAGAACTATCCCGCATACATTCCTCTTCCTCAGCACCCCTGCCCACTTGATTCACCCAATCTATATGTAGATTGAAGTCACCCATTATAACTATTTTACCCTTGTTGCACGCATTTCTAATTTCCTGTTTGATGCCATCCCCAACTCCACTACTACTGTAAGGTGGCCTGTACACAACCCCCACTAGCATTTTCTGCCCCTGAGAATTTCGCAGCTCTACCCATATCGATTCCACATTCTCCAAGCTAATATCCTTCCTTGCTATTGCATTAATCTCCTCTCTCACCAGCAATGTTGACAAGTGGTCCCTTTTGATTTTTGCCCCGGAAACCAACCACCTCTTATTCTTTGTTTATTATCTTTTTTCTTCTTCCCCCCCTACATGTTGCATCTGAGTGCTTCCCTTCTCTGCCTCCTGCCTCAGACCCTGTCTACTGGCTTTCTCTATTTGAGTCCCTCCCCCCAACCATTCTAGTTTAAAGTCCCCCCGGTAGCCTTTGCAAATTTCCCTGCCAGGATACTGGTCCCCCTCGGGTTCAAGTGCAACCTGTCATTTTTGTACAGGTAACTCCTTCCCCAAAAGAGGTTCCATTGATCCAGAAACTTTAATCCGTAACCTCTGCACCAGTCCTTCAGCCAGGCATTTATCCTCCACCTTGCTTCATTCCTACTCTCACTGTCGCGTGGCGCAGGAAGTAATCCTGAGATTGTTATGTTTGCGGTTCTTTTCCTTAACTCTTCCTAACTCCATAAATTCTCCTTTCTGGATCTCTTCTCTTGTTTTACCTATGTCCTTGGTACCAATATGTACCATGACCTCAGGCTCCTCTCCCTCCCTTTTCAGGATATCTTGGACACATGCACCAGGGAGGCAAACTACCATCCGGTCTCCGGACTGCATCCACAGAATCGCCAATCTGACCCCCTAACTATAGAGTCCCCTATTACTAATTCCCTCCTCTTCTTTTCTTTACCCTTCTGGGCAACAGGGCCGGTGTCTGTACCGCAGGCCAGGTCGCTGTTGCTACCCCCAGGTAGGCTGTCCCCCCCAACAGCACTCAAACAGGAGTACTTATTTCCAAGGTGTACAGCCACTGGTGTACTATCTAGCGTCCACCTCTGCCCCTTGCCTCTCCTAACCGTGACCCACTTGTCTGCCTCCTGTGGTTTTGGAGAGACTATCTCCCTGTAACTCCTCTCTATGACCTCCTCACTCTCCCTGACCAGACGGAGGTCATCGAGCTGCTGCTCCAGGTTCCTAACACACTCCTTTAGGAGCCCCATCTCGACGCACCTGGTGCAGATGTGGACTTCTGGAGGGCTGCCCGACTCCATGACCTCCCACATCTGACATCCAGAACAGTAAGCTTCCCTGGCACTCATACTTCCCTTACCCTGGATACAACACAAAATACAATATACAATACAAAAATACAATATAAAATACAAAGTACGGTACACTACAAACTGCTGGAATCTGACTGACAATCAGCTGCATACTCAAGTCCACCAATCAGCGGCTTCCTCAAGCCTAGTTAATTGAATAGAATGTTACGGATTTCAGTTCCTCCCTCACCAACGACACCTGGGCCTCTGTAAAAACAAAGCCCCGCGCTCGGGTTTTAAGCTTACCGCTCGGACGTCGCTCCTCCCTCACCACGGCTCCTGGGCCTCTGGCCTTTGTAAGCATGTAACCAGTTTAGAGGTTTCTTTAGAGAATATTTGACCGAAGGAACATATTTCCAGCTTGTGCTGCAATGGAAGATGAATTGTAAGTCCTCTGTGGGTAATTAGATAAGCTGTTAACTATGGCCTACATCTTACTGAGAAATGCTGTACAGAGGGGCATTGTACTGTAACTCCATGACTAGAGACATGTTTCCTCAGTGTATGTTGGGGAAGAGTGGGAGTTACTCTTTTCTGTATTTATCTCCCACTGTTCACGGGAAGCTGGTTAAATAAATGGTTGACAAAATGAATAGAATTATGTGTTGCTAGCATCAGATAATAAAAGCACAGAAAGGGAGTTATGTTAATTCTGAATTTAAGATTAACCAGTTGGGTTGATTGATCTATTTATTGCTTGTGTAAATTCACAAGGGTGATAGCAGGCTTACACTTGGCCATTGGGTTAGTTCTCTGGCCAATACCTATAGTTTCTTGATCTCCAGGTCTTTGGCTCCAACTGCTGGCATTGTCATCAACCATATTGCTTTCTCAACCACCATAATCTCACTCCCTCTGAACGCACAGCCCTCTACTCACTCGTCAACAATCCCAACATTGCCATTAAACCCGCCGCTGAGGGAGGTGCCATTGTAGTCTGGCAAGCTGACGTCTACTGCGTTGAGGCCAGCACTAGCTCTGACAGCTTCTCATACCTACCCCTTGGCCATGATTTCACAGATGAATACCAAGCCATCATCTCTCAGATTATTACCGATCTCACCACCTCTCGCGAGATGCCCTCCACAGCATCCAACCTTATAGTTCCCCAACCTTGCACTACCCACTTCCATCTCTTCCTCAAAATCCACAAACAGATTATTGGGTACATTACAACCCAATGGTATAAACATTGAGTTCTCCAACTTTATGGGGACTATACCAAACACCCCCTCTTGCCTTTCTCTCCCATAAACCACCCCATTTCTTCTTCTTCCCTCTCCATACCTTACACCTATCTGTCGCCTCCCTTTCCCCTCCACATACATTCCTTCCCCTAACTACACAATTCACAACAACAAACCTCTAGCTTCAAAATTTGCATCTATCTAATCCTTTTGTATTACACCTTGTGTGTATTCATCTCTGGCCTCGGTAATACCCACCTATCAAAAAATAAACCTTTACCTGTGTTCCTGTGCTCTGTCCTGCCCCTCCACTCTTCTAGCTTTCTTACCCCTCACCCCGGCAATGTCTGGAAATGGGTCCCAACCCAAAACATGTTCTCCAGGGATGGCAGAGAAATATGTTCTGCCTGATCGGCTGAAATACTCCAGCATTTTGTGTCTCTCCTTGGTAAACCAATATCTGCACTTTATTGTTTCTGTAAATCCTGGCCAGAATAGAGGCAAAATAAAGCATAGGATTCATGCATTCACAAGGCCTTATTTTGGCCATTTCTGTATTTCTGTTTAAGAAGACACAGGCTACTGGCTGGTGCAAGTAAGACTAGGTCCCAGATCAGTGCTTCAGATAAGAAAGGTCTAAGTATCTGCAATTGTTAGCATGTATGAGAATCTTGCAGAGGACCTCCAAGGTATTGTAAATGCATGAGTTTGACTGGATTGCTGCAAATGAATTGTAAATAATGTAAATAATGTTGCAATACTGTTACCCTGCTGTATGTTGATTGGCGAAAGTGTTAAGCCCTGGCAGAATTGTTTTGTGTTCCAGCGTAAATGTTGCATTATTCAGTTGACTAGCTTCCTTCCAAAAGCATCTATAAGAAACATTGTCTAAGACTCTCTGTAATTGGGTTGGGGAACAGTCAATAATGTATTGATGTAATTGATACGTATGATTGGAGTGCTTGGGGACCACCCCTATGTAGTTTGGCCCCTCAAGGTTCGTGGACCTATAAAAGGTAGCCCCATTTTAGATTGGAGTCAATCTTCTGAAAGGGTTGCTAGTCAGTGTTTTTACTGAACTAGATTAGGGGGGTAAGCTTTAGGAGCGTATTTACATTTCTTTTCCATGGCTTTCGTTCAGATACATAGATACATAGAAAATAGGTGCAGGATTAGGCCATTCAGCCCTTCAAGCCAACACCACCATTCAGTGATCATGGCTGACCACAATCAGTACCCTGTTTCTGCCTCCCCCCCATACTCCTTGATTCTGCTAGCCCAATGAGCTCTATCGCACTCTCTTTTGAATGCATCCAGTGAATCTGCCTCCACTGCCTTCTGAGGCACAGAATTCCACAAATTCCCAACTCTCTGTGTGAAAATGTTTATCCTAATCTCAGTTCTAAATGGCTTTGCCCTTATTCTTAAACTGTGGCCCTTGATTCTGGACTCCCCCACATCGGGACCACGTTTCCTGCATTTAGCGTGTCCAATCCCTTAAAAATGTTTACATGATTCGATAAGATATCCTCACATCCTTCTAAATTCCAGTGAATACAAGCCCAGTCACTCCATTCTTTCATCATACAATGGTCCCACCCTCCCGGGAATTAACCTTGTGAACATACGTTGCACTCCCTCAATAGCAAGAATGTCCTTCCTCAAATTAGGAGACCAAAACTGCATAGAAGGTGTGGTCTCACCAGGGACCTGTACAACTTCAGAAGGACCTCTTTGCTCTGATACGCATCTCCTCTCGTCATGAAGACCAACATGCCATTAGGTTTCTTCACTGCCTGTTGTACTTGTATGCTTACTTTCAGTTATTGATGTACTAGGACATCCAAGTCTCATTGTGCTTCCCCGTTTCCTAATTTGCCACCATTTAGATAATAATCTCTTTCCGTTCTTGCCTCCAAAGTGGATAACCTCATATTTATCCACTTTATACTGCATCTAATATGAATCTGCCAACTTACCCAACCTGTCCAAGTCACTCTGCACCCTCATAGCATCTCTTCACAGTTCACACTGCCACCCAGCTTTGTGTCTTCTGCAAAATTGCTAATGTTACTTTTAATCCTTTCATCTAAATCATTAATGTATATTGTAAATCGCTGCAGTCCCAGCATCAAGCCTTGCGGCACCCCACTAGTCACTGCCTGTCATTCTGAAAGGAACTCGTTAATCGTTACAATTTGTTTCCTGTCTGCCGACCAATTTTCTATCCATGTCAATACCCTATGCTCAATACTATGTGCTCTACTTTTGCCCACCAATATCCTGTGTGGGACCTTATCAAAAGCTTTCTGAAAGTCCAGGTACACTACATCCACTGGCTCTTCTTTGTCCATTTTACTTGTTACATTCTCAAAAAATTCCAGAAGATTTTCCAAGCATGATTTTCCCCTCGTAAATCGATGCTCACTTGGGCTAATCCTGTAGCTGCTATCCAAATGCGCCACTATTACATCATTGATAATCGACTCCAGCATCTTCCCCACCAGGCTGTAATTCCCTGCTTTCTCTCTCCCTCCTTTCTTGAAACATTTGGTGCTCTCCACTCCACAGGAACTGATCGAGAATCCATAAAACATTGTAAAATGCTCACCAATGCATCCACAATTACTAGAGCCACCTCCTTGAGTACCCTGGGATCAGTGACGTGCGGTGAGGTCAATGGCTGGGGAGGCACTGGCTAGTATCAGTGGCCCGGCCCTCCCTGTATTGATCACCGCGTATCCCCGGGGAGAGAGAGGGGTGGAGGCTGTGTGCATGAAGCACGGCGACTGGAGGGGCGGGAGCATTGCCCCGGGACTGTCAGGGAATGACCCACCTCTTCCCCTTCTCCATTCCCGCTCACACCCCCCTCCCCGTCTACCCCTTCCTTCCCCCTCCACCCCTCTACTCTCTCTCCACCCCTCTCTCCCCGCCCCCACCTGGGGTAGATCTACCCGAGCTCTCAGTGGCCCAGAGCCTCCGAATCGACTGCTACAAATCAATGAATCAACCTACCAGCCAGCGCTGCCCGCGGCTGGAAAGTCAGCACCACCAACGGTGCAATCCAGTGCTGCGCCGCCGCTGCTGAAGCTAGCCAACTTGGTGGGAGAGTGAGGTAGCGTCAATGACATGGGCTGAGCCTATGACTGGGCTCAAGACATGCCCCCTTAGTGAGGCAGATGTGATCGCTGCCTCCCCTGGTGCTTTTTCATTTCAGTTTTTATGACGAGACCAGCGAGCCTAAATTTAATATATTTATACGTGAAATAAGTTACCTGGACTATGGAAGGTGAGGACATGTGTTGAAGGGGTTTACAAACATTACAGTGGTGACATACAGAGAGATAGTAACAGGCACACGCATATTGCCCACGCTCCATCCAGTTTCTGAAGGGTTGCGCAATCAGAAGGGAGGCTCAGCTCGTCACTGCCTCACCTCTCATCTTTCCCTGTATTTGCAGCGGAGCTGGGCAAATTTGGTGATTTTTACTATAAAAAATTATCAGGCAATAAGAAATTACATTTATAACTCAGATCAGCAGAAAAATCTTCACATTTATTTTATTATTATTTTTCTTTACTTTTCTTAACAGCTATTTTCATTGGGAGTATGACAGGTGTGGCTCTGCCTCCCCCAACCGCATGCCTGGGATGCAGCACATCAGGTCCCGGGGATTTATCAGCCATTAGTCTACCTAACACCATTTCCTGACTAATGTGAATTTCCTCGAGTTCCTCTGTCACCCTAGGTCCTCTGTCCCCTAGTACATCTGGGAGATTGTGTCTTCCTTAGTGAAGACTGAACCAAAGTACCTGTTCAACTGGTCTGCCATTTCATTGTTCCCCATCATAAATTCACCTGTTTCTGTCTTCAAGGAACTCACATTTGTCTTAACTAATTTTTGTCTTTCACATACCTAAAGAAGTTTTTACTCTCCTCCTTTATATTCTAGACTAGCTTACCTTCATCCTTCATCTTTTCTCCCCGTAGTGCCTTTTTAGTTATCTTCTGTTGATCTTTAAAAGTTGCCCAATCCTCTGGTTTCCTGCTCATCTTTGCCATGTTATACGTCTTCTCTTTTATTTTTATACTGTCCTTGACTTCCCTTGTCAGCCACGGTCACTTCTTACTCCCCTTCAATCTTTTTTCCTCTTTGGACTGAAATGACCCTGCATCTTCTGGATAATTCCCAGTAAAAGCATGCCATTGCTGTTCCACCGTCATCCCTGTTAGGGTCACTTTCAACATAGTCCCCTTTATTCAACTCCAATACTGACACTTCTGATTTTACCTTCTCCTTCTCAAATTGTAGATTAAAACTTATCATGTTATGGTCACTACCTCCTCATGGTTCCTTTGCCTTGAGTTCCCTTATCAAATCCAGTTCATTACACAACACTAAATCCAGAATTGCCTTCTCCCTGGTAGGCTCCAGTACTAGCTCTAAGAATCCCTTGGAGGCCCTCTACAAACTCCTTTTCTTGGGGTCCAGTACCAACCTGATTTTTCCAGTCTACTGCGTGTTGAAATCGCCCATAAACACCGTGGCATTACCTTTGTTATATTTTAATTTTAACTCCTGATGCAACTTGCACCCTATCTTCAGGCTACGGTTTGGGGGCCTATAGATAACTCTCATTTGCATCTTTTTACCCTTACATTTCTGTTCTATACACAGTGACTCTACATCTTCTAATTCTATGTCACCCTTCGCAGGGGACTGAATTTCATTATTTACCAGCAGAGCCACCCCACCCCCTCTGCCCACCTGTCTGTCTTTTTGATGGGTTGTGTACCCCTGAATATTCAGTTCCCAGCTCTGATCCTCTTGCAGCCATGTCTCTGTAATTCCAACATCATACTTACCAACTTCTAACTGAGCCTCAAGCTCATCCACTTTATTTCTTATAATTTGCGCTTTAATATATACGACTTTTAATTCGGTATTCACCACCCCTCTCACACCAGTTCCTATTTCACCTGAACTTACTCTCTTATCTCTTCTTGAACTTTCCTTCCCATTAATCTGGGTGTCCTTCGTAACCTATCCTGTACTCTCTTCCCCTTTAACTCCATCCTTATACTCCCAATTTGTCAACTCCTCCCCCCCCGCTATTTAGTTTAAACCCACCCATGTAGCACTAGCAAATCTGCCTTCCAGAATGTTGGTCCCCCTCCAGTTAGTGATCCAGTGAAAGTCAATGTATGCTGAAAGAACAATACTTAAATTCCTGACTTGGCACCTTACACCCTCTGGACAAGATTGAATTTGAATTCAACATTGAATTTCAGATAATCAAACCTTTGCCCCTCTGGCATCTCAGGTTTTATTTGTTTCCACCTATTTACACCTTCTACAGGAATACATTTTATTATTCAATAGGCTTTATTGCTCTTTTTGAGCTGGCACAGCCATTAATTGTGTCATTTTTTTCCCCCTGGTATTTGGTTTATCAACATCTTTTTGTCTGTCTGCTCTTCGTCTCTCACTTAAAATGTATTTCAGTTCAACCTTATTCTACTATGACCAGAGGTGACTACTATGACTAGAGGTGAATTACCAGAAACATGAACATTGTTTCTATCTCCACAGCTGCTGCCTGGTCAATTATCAGATAATTCTTTGTTTTTCCTTTGATTATCAACAGCTGAAACATTTTGCTTTTATTTTGCAAGTTGGCAAGACCACTCTGCTGTCATGATGTTTGTCAGTATCTACTCTGCTTCTATACACAAAATGCTGGAGCAACTCAGTAGGACAGGCAGCTTCTCTGGAGAGAAGGACTGGGTTCCATTTGTTCTCTCCAGAGAAGCTTGCCTGTCCCACTGAGGTTACTCCAGCATTTTGTGCCAATCTTCGGTGTAAACCAACATCTGCAGTTCCTTCCTACACATCTACTCTGCTTCTTATTGCTCATTACTAAATCGTTGAAGGTGGCAGTTGAGAAAGACCTTTATCACTGCAAGTTGGCAGGCAGGCAGATTTGCAGTGATATTGAGCTAATGATGCAAACTGCAAGATAAAGTCCAGTGATGTCCGAATAAAGATAGTTCGAAGGTCTCCAATATGATAGATGGGAGGTTAGGAGCACAATCTAGCTGATGAGAGGATGGTTCAGTTGCCTGATAACAACTAGGAAGAAACTGTCTCTGAATCTGGATATGTGCTTTTTCAGACCTCTGTACCTCTTGCCTGATGTGAAAGGGAAGAAGAGGGAGTGACTGGGGTGAGACTGGTCTTTGATTATACTGATGGCCTTGCCGAGGCAGCGTGGTGTGGATGGAGTCAATGAAAGGAATGTTCTTTTGCGTTTTACCATGACCATCATAATAATGTTGGGTGCAAACCTAAAGTAAAATCTGATTTTATCTATCTTCTGCAGAATCATATCATAGATCAGGGCAGAAATATTGCTCCAAACTACATCCGTGAATAGGTTCTGTTGAAAGAGAAAAATATGGTGCAACAAAGGCAAGTGACTGAGAACCTAATCACATATACAGTGAAGTCATGAATGTAGAGTAATATTAAATTGCCTCAACTCCAACCCATTCATTTTACCCATTAGTTTCAGACATTTGGACCATCAGTGCAAAAGCAGTGGCGCTTGAGAGACTTTGAGTTTAAAACCAATTTGGGAACAGGGACTCGAGTTTAACTTGAGTTTAAAAACAGGTCATGGACAGAGGCCACAGGAGTTTATACAAAAGAGCACAAAAAACAGGACGTGACGAGTTTATGGTAAGTGTGACTTTTGAGAGAGTGTTCGGTGTCGGGAAGGGAATCTGTCGGTTTGGGGAGCATCTGGTAGGCACTTAAACTTTATTCTGTCTCTCAGGGTAAATACAGTATATTCCTGAGAGTAAGGGAATAAAATACATGGAAGGTTAAAATAACCTGCTTTGTAATATAATTGTTAGTAATATACATTAAGGATGGCTGATGGATGCTGTGATAGATCAAGGGATTAGGCAAGTGATGAGACAAATGATGGGAAAAGTGATGGGTCCCGTGGAAGCTTCAGTGCAACACTGTGGTCCAGAGCAAGATCATAAGAACATAAGTGATAGGAACAGAATTAGGCCATTTGGCCCATCATAACCATATAACCATATAACCATATAACAATTACAGCACGGAAACAGGCCCTCTCGGCCCTTCCAGTCCGTGCCGACCATTTGTTTTCCCCTAGTCCCATCTACCTGCACTCAGACAATACCCCTCCATTCCCTTCACGTCCATATACGTATCCACTTCACTCTTAAAAGTTAAAATCGATCCTGCCTCCACCACCTCTGCTGGAAGCTCATTCCACACAGCCACCACCCTCTGAGTAAAGAAGTTCCCCCTCACGTTACCCTGAAACTTCTGTCCCTTAATTCTCATGTCATGCCCTCTTGTTTGAATCTTCCCTACCCTCAATGGGAAAAACGTATCCACGTCAACTCTGTCTATCCCTTTCATCATTTTAAAGACCTCAATCAAGTCCCCCCTTAACCTTCTGCGCTCCAAAGAATAAATACCTAACTTGTTCAACCTTTCTCTGTAACATAGTTGCTGGAACCTTGGCAACATTCTAGTAAATCTCCTCTGTACTCTCTCTATTTTGTTGACATCCTTCCTATAACTAGGCGACCAAAATTGTACACCATACTCCAGAATTGGTCTTACCAATGCCTTGTACAATTTTAACATTACTTCCCTAATCCTATATTCAATGCTCTGATTTATAAAGGCCAGCACACCAAAGGCTTTCTTTACCACCCTATCTACATGTGATTCCACCTTTAGGGAACTATGCACAGTTATTCCTAGAAATCCCTCTGTTCCACAGCATTCCTCAATTCCCTACCATTTACCATGTACGTCATATTTTGATTGGTCCTGCCAAGATGTAGCACTTCACACTTAACAGCATTAAACTCCATCTGCCATCTTTCAGCCCACTTTTCCAAATGGCCCAAATCTCTCTGTAGACTTTGAAAATCGACTTCATTATCCACAACACCACCTATCTTAGTATCATCTGCATACTTACTTATCCAATTTTCCACCCCATCATCCAGATCATTGATGTACATGACAAAAAACAGTGGACCCAACACAGATCCCTGAGGCACCCCACTGGTCACCGGCTTCCAACCTGACAAACAGCCATCCACCATTACTCTCTGACATCTCCCATTCAGCCACTGTTGAATCCATCTTGCTACTCCGCCATTAACACCCAAAGATTGAACCTTCTTAACCAACCTTCCATGGGGAACCTTGTCAAAGGCCTTACTGAAATCCATATAGACAACATCCACTGCTTTACCCTCATCAATTTCCCTAGTTACCGCTTCAAAAATTCAAGAAGGTTTGTCAAACATGACCTTCCAGGCACAAATCCATGTTGACTATGCCTGATCAGACCCTGTTTATCCAGATGCTTATTAATATTATCTCTAAGTATCCTTTCCATTAATTTGCCCACCACTGACGTCAAACTAATAGGTCTATAATTGCTAGGTTTATTCTTTGAACCCTTTTTAAACAAAGGAACAACATATGCAGTACGCCAAACCTCCGGCACTATTCCAGTTTCTAATGACATTTAAAATATTTCTGTCATAGCTCCTGCTATTTCTACACTAACTTCCCTCAATGTCCTAGGGAATATCCTGTCAGGACTGGAGACTTATCCACTTTTATATTTTTCAAAAGTGTCAGTACTTCCTCCTCTTTGAATCTCATAGTTTCCATAGCTACTCTACTTTTTCCCCTTAACTCACAGAGTTCAATATCCTTCTCCTTGGTGAATACCGAAGAAAAGAAATGGTTCAATATCTCCCCCATCTCTTTTGGCTCTGCAGATAGCTGTCCATTCTGGTTCTCTAATGGTCCGATTTTATCCCTCGTTATCCTTTTGCTGTTAATATAGCTGTAGAAACCCTTTGGGTTTACTTTCACATTTCTTGCCAAAGCAACCTCATATCTTCTTTTAGCCTTCCTAATTTTATTCTTAAGATTCTTTTTACATTCTTTATACTCCTCTAGCACCTCATTTACCCCATGCCTCCTATAATTATTGTAGATATCTCTCTTTTTTCGAAACAAGTGTCCAATTTCCCTTGAAAACCATGGCTCTTTCCAATTTTTACTATTTCCTTTCAACCTAACAGGGACATAAAGATTCTGTACTCTTACAATTTCCCCTTTAAATGTCCTCCATTTCTCTTCTACACCCTTCCCATGAAACAAAGTGTCCCAATTCACTCCTTTAAAATCCTTACGCATTCCCTCAAAGTTAGTCTTTCTCCAATCAAAAATCTCCACCCTAGGTCCAGTTCTGACACTCTCCATAATTATATTGAAATTATATTCACCCTTGGTGAAGTAATGTTCACACATTTTCAATAACCAACTGCATATTCTTGTAGTGGGAGATCTTGTGTCAAGATCTTTTTAATATCCGTGTTGAACCCAACAGAGTAGTTCCCGTGTGTTGCAGCTGCAGTGTCTCTATAACTGAATTATTGTCAAATACCATTTAAGAATGAACTGGAAAATGTCAGTAATCTGTACCATATTAAATGTAACATTAACATTTAAACAAAATAACTTCCGATCCCCTCAATGGGAATGTAATTCTGGGTGCTATCCCTGCACTCTGCATTGCGCACACTCATGGTTTGATGTGACAACTTGAGCCAAAAGTCAATCCATTCAAATTTGTAAGTCAATAATTGTTTTACTATGCAAAGGTCGGTCTCCGGAACCACAGTTTGAACCAGAAAGTTTTCATTTTTTGGAATAACCGTATACCATTGTATTATTATGCCTGATGAAGCAGGCAACATGGCTGCTTAGCCAGTCCAACAGTACGAACCCAAGCGAGGTCTTGTCGACTGTTTTAAGACCCGGCTGACGAGGCAATAATGGAGGAAGACATAAAAGAACATTCCTCCTTTTGTAGCGAGAATGTATTTCTCCTCACTGTTGTGCCACATATTTTTGCAGTGTGAGTAATCATGCAGACATGTAGCATTGAACCATACTTTTATAATACTTTGAGATCTAATACCTATTCTGCGTTGTCGTCGATCTGAACTGGATGATACACCAGTGGCAAAGGAGATTAGGTAATTATTACAAGATATTTTTACTTGATTGCCATGTGACTAACATATGTCATCATCGTAGAGGAGCAACTTGAAATTGAGCATGTAGAATATGTATATTCGCTCAATGGCCCCTTACCCATGGGGTGCATCTAGTGTATATATTTAATTGATACCGACAATTGAAGAATTGTTAACTCATGCAAATCTCCAATACCTCCAACTTGAGAGGGTATTCAGAACTTCTCACCTTTCAGTTTTTCATTTGTAAACAAATTTGAAAAACATGTATCATTTTCCTTCCACTTCACAATTATGCACCACTTTGTGTTGGTCTATCACATAAATTCCCAATAAAATACATTTACGTTTGTGGTTGTAACGTGACAAAATGAGGAACAAATCAAGGGGTATGAATACTTTTGCAAGCCACTGTATGTGCTTCAGTATGTTCTATTGACTTCTTTAGAGCCTGGAGTCAGTTATACCTTGACCTTTTGCTCTTCCCTCCTCAGAAAGGACGATTCATAGACAGCCCTAAACAGGCGCCGCCGCAGGCCGCAGGATACCTAGACTGATATGAACCCATTGGACCTATACCTGAATAGAATGTTCTGCTGGGATGGCAACTTTGTTGTCAGGAAAAAGGGTACCTCTGACACGTGCCCTTCATCCCTTGGGGTATGCCCCATGGCCATACGCTGAGACTCAGTTTCAGCAGGATACTGACCCGTCTTGGTCTCTGCCTCCAAGAGGGAGACCTGCAGCAGTTCTGTCAACTGGAGCTGCTGGTGCGGCCTGCAGAGATGGAACTTCTGTCTCAACCTTACCATCAGAGTCAGTGTCAGAACTAATCCTCATCTATGAAGGTGCTATCAAACAGCTCTCTACCAGATACTGCCGCTGTGTTTTTGTTCAGGTGGCACTGACACTCCTCCTGTTGGTGTGTGCCCTGCTGTAGCACTGTATGCAACAATTGTTGTATTTGGGATAGTCGTTTCAAACGCACTATCCAGCCCCAGTGAGGAATCATCCCCCGACTCCGTGGGCCTTGCTATCCAGCCCCGGTGGAGAATCATCTCCCGACTCCGTGGGCATAGCAGACTTATGTGTGAACTTGAGCAACCCTATCCCAGGTGTTGCTGGCACCGCCTCTCATAGAGGCCGGTGCTTTTTGACATGAAACAGCCCTGTACCAGGCGCTGCTAGCGCGGCTCTCCCGTAGGCTGGCAATGTCACAAATGAAACAGCCCTGTATCAGGCGCTGCTGGCTCGGCTCTCCCGTAGGCCGGCACTTTCATACATGAAGCAGCCCTGTCAGGTGCTGCTGGCGAGGCCTGTCCCATAGCCCCACGCTATTACAGTGTAGGCTCACTAAATCAAAAATGCTTAGTGTACAGCTTTACCTGTGAAGGGTTAAAACAATGTTTAACCCTTCACAGCAACTTGTGCTAAACAACAAGAATTTTATTGTCAGGGACTTATGACAATAACTTTTTATGACAAACTTTGCTTTCAACTTTTAACTTTAAGAAAAACACTATAACATACATTAAACTTTATTATTAAGAGAAAACCCTTGTATCCCAACTCACCCGAGTCCAAATAGGGCTGAACGAGTCCTTTCTCACCAATTTTATTCCCTGCCTGGGGACCGACGTCTGTGAGCCGCTGACTGCACGGTCAGCGACTCTGGTGTTATTTCCTTTCCAGAGCTGCTTAAATTGCTGGAGCTATGGACTGACCTCCAGGTCCTGATGGACTTCATCCACTCATTTTAAAAGAAGAGCCTTGTAAGCCAATTGTTGTGTTGGTTTTCTTTTTCAAAAAATTCCCTGGACATGATAAGATTCAATCAGAATGAAAAAAAAAGATGGATTGCCAAAAGGGAGCAGGACATAAATCCAGAAACAACAGGTCAGTCAGCTTAACATCTGCCACAGGGAAAATGTTGGATGCTATTATTAATACCAGTAAAGCAGACATTTTGAAACATTCAAGATAAGCAGACAAATTCAACATGGTTTTGTGAAAAGAAAATCATATTTGAACAATCTACTGCAGTTCTTTGAAGAAGCAATATGCACTGTGAATTAAATTGAATTGATTGATGAACTATGCTTTGATTTCCAGAAGGCATTTGATTAGGTGCCAAACCAAAGATTGTGTGAAATAAAGGTTTATGGTATAAGAGGTAGTATGTTGGCATGTATAGAATATTGGCTGGCAAACAGGAAGCAGAGAATAGGTAAAACTGGGTCTTTTTATGGTTGGCAAGATGTAAAGTGGTGACAATGCCAGGGCCTCATCATTTTTTAACGTATGATATCATAGAAAACATTCCATTGGGATGCATCACAGCTTGTTTTGATAATTGGTCTGTAAGATTGCAGAGAGTTGTAGGCACAGCCCACCCAGTACATCACACTGACCAACCACCACCCCCGACCCAGATCTCTCCATCAACTTCATCTATATTTAATGCTGCTTCAGGGGAGCAACCAACATAATCGAGGATAAGAACTAGATGAGCCATGGTCTCACTAGCCGTGGATAATTCCTGAGTGGATGAGTGGTTTACTCTTGTTCTGAATTTCTATGCGTGCATCACATCATCAATTTGGTGCTCTGCTCTGTACTACAGTCAATCCAATGGTGGATATCTCATAACTAATATCAAGTAATGTAACGTCTGATAGACACATATGGAAGGGCGGTCATTTCAGAACTCGCAATGAGGGAATGACATGACTTTTTTTCTTCCGATGTGATTTGTCAATACAATCAAAGAAGTCAAACTTGGGGAGGTGCAAGCAGTTAGATGACCAGAAAAAAGGGGAATGTAAAATAATTAAGGGGATGTCGCTATTGATATTCTGTGAGGCATTCCTTCAGCTAACCCTAACGCAGTGCCAGCAGACTTATAGGAATTCATTACTGGCCATTAGCTCAGCTTGTAATTGAAGAGAAGATTGGCAAATAATAGTGTTGTTAATCAAGGAATAATGAAAGATTCTGTAATTCTACTTTATTACTGTATATTCAGAGACAAAGAATCAGCCTTATGGGAAAAGAATGCTTGTGGGCATTATGGAAATAGAATTTGTCAACTGCAACATCTTGTGATACAACACAGATAACAAAGGAAATGAAACCTCAGATGACCCAGCTGTTATTGTAATTACAGCAAAAACAGTACTCATTGTAATTGAGCTACCAAAAGTTTTCAGATACAAGTGGATGTGTGATTCAACAAATAATCCCCAGTTGCTGTCAATAATTCAGCCATAACCAGATCTAGTGGATTTGCAAGCCTTCTCTGATGTACACTACAGCACAGTTGTCGAATGACAAGTTTGGGCATTTGAAACTATTAATGAAAGTTAAAAATGCCATGCAATGAAGTCTACTTGAGCTTATGGAGATATACTCAGCCAAAATGACTTCTCTGAACAGATTTGGGTCCTAAGAAAGCAATTTTACCTGGTGGATTTTATTTACCTTATATAAACAATTCCAAATATAAATCTCTAGAAACATTGGCTGATCAGTAGCAATCTGAATGCAGTAGCACATGGCATTCTGCTTCCAAAGTTAATCAAAGTTAAAGTTAATGGAACTGATTTTCAGTGGCGGTGTACCACCACACAAAACAAACATTGACTGGGGATGAGTGTATTGGCAGGGCATTTGAAAGTTATATACAGAGGCTTGCAAAAGTTTTCATACCCCTTGAACTTTTCCACATTTTGTCATGTTACAAAAACGTAAATGTATTTTATTGGGATAGACCAACACAAAGTGGTGCATAATTGTGAAGTGGAAGGAAAAAGATACATGGTTTCCAAATTTTATTACAAATTAAAAACTGAAAAGTGTGGCGTGCAAAAGTATTCAGCCCCCCTGAGTCAATACTTTGTAGAACCACCTTTCGCTGCAATTATAACTGCAAGTCCTTTGGGGTATGTCTCTCCCAGCTTTGCACATCTAGAGACTGAAATTTTTGCCCATTCTTTTTTGCAAAATAGCTCAAGCGCAGTCAGATTGGATGGAGAGTGTCTGTGAACAACAATTTTCAAATCTTGCCAGATATTCTCAATTGGATTTAGGTCTGGACTTTGACTGGGCCATTCTAACGCATGAATATGCTTTGATTTATACCATTCCATTGTAGCTCTGGCTGTATGTTTAGGGTCGTTGTCCTGCTGGAAGGTGAACCTCCGCCCCAGTCTCAAGTCTTTTACAGACTCTAACAGGTTTTCTTCCAAGATTGCCTTGTATTTGGCTCCATCCATTTTTCCCATCAACTCTGACCAGCTTCCCTGTCCCTGCTGAAGAAAAGCATCCCCACAGCATGATGCTGCAACCACCATGTTTCATAGTGGGTATGGTGTGTTCAGGGTGCTGTGCAGTGTTAGTTTTCCGCCACACATAGCGTTTGGCATTTAGGCCACAAACATCAATTTTGGTCTCATCAGACCAGAGCACCTTCCTCCACATGTTTGATGTATCCCCCACATGGCTTGTGGCAAATTGCAAACGGGACTTATTATGGCTTTGTTTCAACAATGGCTTTCTTCTTGCCACTGTTCCATAAAGGCCCGATTTGTTCTCTAACAAACCTCTGAAGCCTTCACAGAACAGCTGTATTTATACTGAGATTAGACTACACACAAGTGGACTCTATTTACTAATTAGGTGACTTCTGAAGGCAATTGGTTGCACTGGATTTTATTTAGGGGTATCAGAGTAAAGGGGGCTGAATACATTTGCACGCCACACTTTTCAGTTTTTGTTTTTTTTTAATTTGAAAACCATGTATCATTTTCCTTCGACTTCACAATTATGCGCCACGTTGTGTTGGTCTATCACATAAAATCCCAATAAAATACATTTAAGTTTGTGGTTGTAACATGACCAAATGTGGAAAAGTTCAAGGGGAATGAAAACTTTTGCAAGCCACTGAGTACATTTGCTTTTCGGTTACTTTTTTCATTATATTTCAGATTCTATCTTAATGTTATGCAAATGTTACAAACTTTTTTTTGTGCTCTGGGAAATGGTTAAAATATTAACTAAAAATCATACTTTAGTCTTTTTGACTCACAGTCTAAGCACATTAAAAAAATAGTAAGATTAAACAAGAACTTTCCAGTTTGGAGTTTGATCTTTATTTTATGAGTTACGATGAGCGATTACGTGAAGAACCCCACCAGTCGGCATGCACGTCAATCTTCAAAGCAGCGGTGTGAAATCACAGAAAACAACAATCGAAGTATTATAGTAAGATTATAACTCTAGAACTACCAGATGAGCTTCATGATATGAGGGTTGGGAACGGTGGGCACGTAATCGCCCGTCGTAACTCCTCATAAAATAAAGATCAAACTTCAAACTGGTAAGTTCTTGTTTAATCTTACTATTTTACTTCGGAGTCACGCGAGTGATTCCGTGAAGACTTTAAAGGTCTGTGATTTCACGTCGATCCAAATCCAGGCGTATCACACTGCAAGCAGTTGACTCAGGAGGAGTGAATTTGTAACAACATTGATTCATGATACTGATTAACATCTTAATGTTTTAATTCACAACAAATAAAAAATATATACAATAGCAACTCCGCTCTCCCAGGGAGAAGCTGTGAAACAAAATTTAACACAGTGGGCGAACACCCCGGATTAAACAAGTGGCTTGTTGTAGAACCTCCGAAAAGTCGATTCATTTGACCATCCTGTTGCCACGAGGATGTGGTCTAGAGGGATGTCCATTGCCCTCACCGCTGACGTCGATACTGCCCTGGTGGAGTAAGATTTAAAGTTTTGAGTATTAACTGCTGGACATCCCAGGACTTGCTTCAGCCAACGTGAGATGGTCTGAGGCGACACTTACTTATGTGGCTTATAAGTAGTGCTACCTCGGACCCTCTGAGGCTCTTCGTAACGTCAATATAATGCATCAAATGCTCCACTATACACAGGCGTGAATCTGCGGGATAAGCTGACAATATAAGCTTGTATCCTGACACCCCTGGTCTTACTATTTAAGTAAGTCATAGACATGAAAAGTAACATCATTTTTGGATGACACCATCCTGTCCAGATGCAGTTTGTGGAGAGTCTGAACACTTTGCGCTAATGTAAGCACCATGAGCATAACCAATTTGAGGGAAACCCTTAGTAAGGAGAATGATGTGGCTGTTCCCCATTGACGGAGCACCGTGAGTACAATGCTCACATCCCAGATTTGAGAGTACCTAGACCTAGGAGGATTGGAATTAAACACACCCTTCATGAATCTTGATATTAACAGGTGGGACCCTAAAGGCTGGAGATCTGATCCTCGGCACAGGTACGCTGACAGGGCACTCCTGGCACTGTTGATGGCACTGTAATCAGCCCTTCATTGGAGTGTAATTGGGTAGGAATTTTAGCACATCTGGGATGGAGGCCATGTGATAAGTCATGTTCCCATGCAAGCAAAATTTCTCCCATTTCCTGATATGGGAGAGGTATTGCCTTTTTGTGTTATCCCTCCAGGATGATGTGATGGTATCCACAGTCTGATTGGACAGTCCTAGACCCAGGTATGGCCTTTTTAAGATCTGCAAATCAACAAATTTACACGATCATTCAATCGGTGTGGATCCCCAGTCATAGGGTGCAACAATAAATTTACACGTTTTGGAACCAGCACAATAGAGTGCATGGTTATTTCCAAAATGAGTGGGAACCATGGCTGTGTAGGCCAGTCGGGCACTACCAGAACCCCTCTAGCGATGTCCTGCTTGATCTTAGTCAGGCACTGGCTGATGAGGCAGAAAGGTGGAAAAACATAAAAACATTCCGCCCCAGTGCAGTGAGAATGCGTTTCCTGCCACTGCCCCTGGGTCTGGTTCCCATGAAACATACTTCGGTACCTGGTGATTAAGTCTGAATGCAAAAAAATCGATATCTGTCATCCCATACTGAAGGACAATTTCACCAAATACTTCACGATTCAACATCCACTCTGTTGTCATTGAATTTGCGTGACCTGGTGTCTGCCACCATATTGAGTCTGCCTGGCAAGTAGACAGCTGAAATCCAAATATTCTTTTTTATGCACCAGTGCCAAATAGTGTTAGCCAATCTATCACATGATTTCGACTTGTTTCCACCCATATGATTGACATACACCACTGCACTAAGCAACATGTAAGTGATGCTTAGTGGTACAATAGGCTTTGAACCCATAGAACACTCCTAACAATTCTAAATAATTAATTCCATGTGATTGGAGAATCTGTGCCTCATGCATTTTCCATCTACCTCCACAACTAGATCTGGTATCATTAGCACCCCAACCTAGGGCACTGACATCAGTCTATAAAATAAGTGATGGTGCTTTTTGTCAAAATTGTGCCATAACAATTTAATATGTTTCTAATCCACCACTGTATCTCTGCGACGGCTTCAGATGGTAAGTGCATGGGCCGATTGTAATGGTTTGCATGTATTCTCAGTGCCTGTACCTTTGCTCTCTGTAAATGCTGATAATGCAACGGACCATATTGGGCTGCTGGAAAGGCTGCTACAAATTTACCAATTAAGCTCGCAACCTGAAGGTGATTTTCCCTTTAAGAGGTTGATACAGCCTTAAATTAAATCTACTCTCTTGTCATGGGGCAGAGTTATAGACATGTGATTGGAATCAACTGTGAAACCCAGATAGTCAATTATGTTAACAGGCACCAATTTCAAATTTAACTGGGTGGACAATGTAACCTAGCCTCTGCACCATGAGTTGAACAACTGAGACTGATAATTCAGCTTTGTCATATTGTTTCCAATGATTAGAATGTCATCGAAATAGGCCATGATTTTATGGCCTTGTGACCGTAATAACCCAAGTACTGGTTTTAGCAATTTAGTAAATAGGAGGGGGCCGAGGTTAACCCATTAGGTTGCTCGAAACTGCCACAATTGCCCCATCCAGTTAAATTTCAAATATCTGCGATAGTCTTTATGAACAGGCACTGAATAATATGCATCTTGGCAATCTATACATGCCATATAACACCCCCCAGAAAACAGTTGCTTGGCAGTAATAAAAGTTTCCATTTTTAAATGTTGATACTGCACAAACGGATTAAGTCCTGTTAAATCCAATATCATTCTACACCCACCATCCTTCTTTGGTCTAGGGAACACATTAGACATGAATTGATGGGTCTGATAGACGGTTTCGTCAATTACTCCCTCGAGGCATAGTTTTGCTATTTCAGCTTGGATCATCAAATTCCCTTTTTGTGAGAAGATGAGTGCCCGTTTCGGTTTGTGCGGGGTGGGTGGACACAGGGTGGGAATAAATTCAATTTTAAACCCTTGAATACTGTGCACTAGAAACACATTCAAAGTTATTTTACACCTTTCTCCCAGAAACCTGTGTAACCTCCCTCCAACTAGTAGACAATTCTCTCGCAATATGTTTCGACAGGAGCCAGACCCACCTACCTCCATGCCTGGTCCTGGGTGGTAAAGGCATGTTTCCCCTTGCTCCTGCTGGGGAGCGCCAGTTGCGGACATTAAATGGTCGGCTTGGTCCTTGCGCAGCCCCGGTTTCCACAAACCTCTTATAGGGGTATTGCCGTTGGAGAGTTCTGTTGGTTACTGGTGCTTTGATAAGCCGGATGGTCTTGGCTTTATCGTCCAGCTCCTTTACCCTTTTGGCCGGGTCTTCTCCAAATAATAGATTCAGCGGCTGGACAGTGCCATGCTTGCATAAGGCAGCAAACCTGGGATTAATGGTGGGTCGGATGGCGCTCTTTCTGAGACAATTAATCTCAAAGTGTACATTGCACATAAGAGCTAGGGCATCCTACTTTACTTCAGTCAGGAGCCCACCACCCACTGACCTATCAAAAGCCATTATTCCAGACGCCAAGAGCTTGAGCACCCGCTGCAGTTTAATCTCCTGCGCTTGGATGCTTACCCCATATGGCCCCAAATGGCATGTTTGACTGTCGGCACCTTCGGCTGGATACAGTTCTCGGGGGTCTCACACTTTTTGGCAGTAGTGTCCATAGCCTGCATTTGGAGCTGATGGGAAACCAGGTAATTTATGCTGGCAGCCAGCTCCTCTCCAAGCAGCTCAGAGTCTGTAGGGATGGCAAACCTGGCCGCCAGGAATGGGACCTCTGCCGCTTGCAGCTCTTAGCGTGGGGCAGCCTCTATTGCTGAACCCTGTGAATCAGCGTCAGATTCAATCTGACCCTGGACTTCCCTCGTCCTGGAGGAAGATACTTGGCAGCCCGGCAGGTGCTGCTGGCGCGGGCTCTTGTAGAGGCCAGCACTCTGGATGGAGCATCCTCACCAACAGGAGCTCCATCCTGGATACCCGTTCCGCAGTATCCTTTTCTAGGGTCGAACACTCTCGGCCGGATTCATCTGAGTCTATCGGCTGGACAGACCTTTGGGTAGCCTTATGCCCCTCTGGCGTAGGCACTGTGTTCTCCGACACCAAGTCTGTGGTCGTTGGTTTAACAACCAACGACTCATTTGTTGAACTAGATGGCCGCCCGCTACCCATTGAGGTATTGTCGGCACGGCTTGCCTCGTTGTTCAGGATCTTTTCATGTTTGCACTTGTCTCCTGCAACAAGAATGAACAAATGCAGAGATCGCGGACAAGTGAAACACTTACAGTACCTGAGGCTTTTTAAACTTACCGCTGGAAAGGGCTGCTCCTCCCAGCCGGTCGCTGCGCCATGCGTCAGACGTAATGACGCGCATGCTGAGTGGCGGGGTTCTTCACGGAATCACTCACGTGACTCTGAATTAAAATATATAATTTGGCTGTTTGCTGTTGGTGAACATCACAAATCCCTTTCAACTCATTTCAACACAACCAGCATTGTGAAAGCAACTGATGTCTGAACAGGGATCACTAAGTTTTTGTGCACTTGCTATTTCAAGGTCATCTGCACGTTCCATTGTTATCCCCCTTTCCATAAAATTGGTGTCCAGGTGTTTTACTTGAATTGTTTTTAAAATGTATGTGATCTTTAAACACTCAGGGATAAGGCCTTATCTGCATCAGAGCATTAGGAGAGATTTATTTTAAGCATAGAAATAGCAAGAGTGGTGACATAACTCACTTAGTCTCTCTGACATAAGTCACTATAGAAAACTGCTACAGTTTATCATACAATAATTTAAAACAGATTAATTTGAAATATGTAAATGAAAGGCAGTTCTTTAAATACCAGTGTTTCATGATTCAAAAGCAAGAAAATGCTATATGAAATATGTAATAAATAAAATATATTTATTACATATTACAATATAGGTTGTTCCTCTTATAAAATGTTTTAATTGCATGGTTTGAAAATCTGATTTGCAAACTCATGTTTGCTGCTTGTCCAAAGCAAATAAAAATCCTCCTTAACTAGAAAATGAAATGGCTTTTTGTATTTTCTGAACTGAGCTGTACTCAACAAATCTTGGAGATATGCAACATCTGGAAAAATGACCACAAAATTTAGTGATGAACCTTGTGCCCTGACCCTTGAAAAATTCATGATTCTCACTTACTGCACCTAACTGTAGCGTGAAATTAAAGCTTACACATTCTCAATTGGCCTATATAGAAATTACAGAAAAAAGTGGGCCATACATTTTTTATTAAATCGTGAATCATGGCCATTATTCCTTATGCATATTAGAGTCACGTTATTACCACAAATAATTTAACTTCCACTGATTGTAGATTTTTTTCCTTATGCTTTTAATGACTCACACAGCAGCATAAATCACTAACAGAGAGAAAAAAAAGACTAACATTTTGTCTTAATTAATCATTTCCAACACTTTCTCACACAAATACTTTTTGAGACCAATATCTTCAGGTGAAAATGATGGTCTTAATTTTTGGCCTTTGGCTGAAAGTGTAAGTGGATTTTTGAACCAGCTGTATTAACAGCAGGTGGATACATTTTTATGAGTGTGACGGAATTAATGAAATGATGGGAGATTGGTGATTTGCATATCTCCTGAATTTTAATTTCACATAATTCAATGGAAGTTAAAATCAGGAGGCTTGCAAAACAAATGCACAGAAAAACTCACTATCATCTTGAGTGGCTTCAAGATTGAAATGTAACCAGCAATACCCAAGGACTAGACGTGTATGCTTGATGTTATCAGCATGAGCATCATAGAGAGTATGGCTACATCCATGGATAGGTGAAGTTTCAGGTTGATATGCTTCTTCAGACTGAAGTAAGCATGTTTCCCATGATGCTGTCCGACCTGTTGAGTTACTCCAGCATTCTGTGTCCTCTTGTATGTTAACCAGCATCTGCATATTAGTATAATTTAGTTTAGCGATACAGCGTGGAAACAGGCCCTTCGGCCCACCCAGTCTGCACTGTCTAGTGATCCCCACACATTAACACTATTCTACACACACCAGGGACAATTTACATTTATACTAAGCCAATTAACCTACAAACCTGTACGTCATTGGAGTATGCAGGAAAACCGAAGATCTCAGAAAAAAAACATGCAGGTCATGGGGAGAACATACAAACTCTGTACAGACAGCACCCATATTCAGGATCAAACCCAGGTCTCTGGTGCTGTAAGGCAGCAACCTTACTGCTGTGCCACCAGTTCTTTGTTTATACATAGCTACATTTTGTGCCATTCATGTAATTATATTGTCTATTTTGTTGAACATAATCACAGCATCCCAGTGTATCAGGTCATTATTGCATTATGTTCATAACTTGAGTAAGTTTGCCATAATTAATGACAGAAGCACCTCGTGATGAAATACACAGTTTGAAATTGCAACACCAAAGCACAACAATGTGGTGAGAGTCATTGTTTCATGGAAAATATTGTAATAATCAGGAGCCAGAACCCATTGTCAAAATTATGAATGAGCAGTTCTGTTTCTCAGATAGTTGGCTCCACAAAATTATCTCATTCATGCACATCCTTATGAATATGTGATTGTTTCAGAGATGAGTAAAAGGTTAATTAAAAATCATAATTGTATCACAAGCAATGCTTGTATCACAAAATCATCAATGTATCACAAGCAATAAATAGTGACCAAATAGAACAAAGTCAAATTTATCCCATTATTAGTTCAAATAGTATTATTTAACAAAGGCAAATGCAGCTTTGTACAGAATAATCTAAATCCCGACACAGTGCTATTGTTGATGATATTTTCTTTATATCATGCGTACCCTAAAGGGCTAGAAGTGGCTGTTTAATATCAATTTAAAATTAAAGCCATCAATTTAAATGTGTAAAAGTGGAAGGCTTTTCTCTTGCCTCTTGGGCTGATTGAAATATTTATTATCCTTTTCCCAAACACCCGTTGGATAATAAGTAATGAATCTTACTGGAGGACAGATCATTTAAAACGAGACATAAATAAATTATGATTTGATATGAGATGGTTTAACGTAAACCGATGCTGAATCCGATCTTCAAGCAGATCTGCCAAGACTTAACTTGTTCAGTCAACATCAGAGATAGAAATCCTTTTGGTAACAACAAGTCTGAATATCCCCATCTGAAAATTGAATCTTGGCTGTGGTTTCAGATTAGTTCTCCTGACCTGAAAAGGCAGGAACACAGAAATGGGAATGGAATATTTATCCATCTGGCTGCTATTCACGAAGATCATGAATATGTGATTTCATGGCAAGCCTACTGAAGTTTAGTTTAGAGGTTTACTTTAGTTTAGAGATACAACATGGAGAAAGATCCTTCGGCTCACCGAGTCCAAGCTGACCCGTTCATGCTAGTTCTATTTAATCCCACTTTCTCATTCACTCGCTGTCCACAAGGGGGCAATTTACAAAGGCCAATTAAGCCACAAATCACACATCTTTGGGAGGAAACTGGAGCACCCGGAGGAAACTCATGTGGTCACAGGGGGAATGTGCAAAACTCCACCCAGACACTTGTTGACAGGACTTGCACCTCTTCACTTCCTGCAAAGCAAAATAGTGTGCCAGCTCAAGCAACAGCGAGACATCACTGCCAGATAAGCTCAATGTATTCCATGTATGCTTCAATAGGGAGGAAATTTTTGTGGTTTCTTGGGACCTTATAGCCTCTGATTGTATTACAATCTCAGTCACTCAGACAATCTTCAGGAGGGTGAATCCTTGAAAGGCGTCTGGACCTGATGGTGTACTTGGTCACATTCTCATCACTTTTACAGAGCAACCGACTGAAGTTCTTCAATCTCTCATTCCTGACATCTGAGGTTCCCACCTGCTTTAAAAGGGCATTAATGATATTGGTGCCCAAGAAGAATAAGGTAACATGCCACAATGACTACTGACCGGTGGCACTAACATCCCTCTTGATGAAGTGATTTGAGAAATTGGTTAGGAAGCGATCAACTTTCACCTTATCAAGAACCCGACCCACTTCAATTTGCATGCCACCACAATAGATCAATGGAGGATGTAATCTTACTGGCTCTCCATTCTGGAATGGACCACTTGGACAAAAACAACACATGCGTCAGGCTGTTATTTATAAACCACTGATAGACAAAAAGCTGCAGTAAATCAGCAAGACAGGCAGCACCTCTGGAGGCAAGGAATGGGTGACGTTTCGGGTTGAGACCCTCCTTCAGCTAAACACAATTGGTAAAAACACTTCAGCAAGGGAGCTGAGGGAATGTTCTATGTTCTGTTTCACAGAGACATGGTTCACCCCCAGCTCCCCAGACGCAGTGGTGTAGCATGAAGGTATCTCCATCCACTGTATGGACCATATGCAGGCATCTGGGAAAGGGAGAGGATGAGGCATCTGCCTCATGGTCAACTCTTTATGGTGTTTAGACGTGGCTGTTCTGTTTAATTCCTGCTCTCCGCACCAGGAACACCTGGCGGTGAAGTGCCGTCCCTTCTACCTACTGAGGGAATTCACCTCCATCATCCTGACCGTGGTCTACATCCCACCCCAAGCAGATATCCGTCTGACACTGGAGGAATTGCACACCGTGGGCAATAAGCACCAGACAACTTACCCTGAGGTGTTTACCACCATAGCCGGGGACTTCAACAATGCCAACCTGAAGAAATCGCTCCCTAACTTCCACCAACATGTCTCCTGCAGCACCAGAGGATCTTACACCCTTGACCACTGCTACACGACCATCAAAGATGCCTATTGTTCTATCCCTCACCCTCACTTCGAAAAATCCGACCATTCGGCTGGAAATCCGAAAATCCTGCTGCTTCTTCCTGCATACAGGCAGCAACTGAAGAAAGGACCCCCAGAGGTGAGGACTGTACAGAGCTGGTCAAGGGAGGCAGAGGAACAACTCCAAGACTGCCTGGAGTCTGTAGACTGGGCAATGTTCAGGGACTTGGCAATGGACCTTAATAAATACGCCACAGTGGATACAGACTTCATAAGGAAATATGCGGAGGACTGCGTACCAACAAAAACATTCCGAGTGTTTCCTAACCAGAAGCCTTGGATGAACCATGAGATCTGCATTCTTCTGAAGACCAGATCCCAGGCATTCAGGTCTGGTGATGCAAAGGTCTCCAAGAAGTCCAGGTACGACATTGGAAGGCCATCAAAAAGGACAAAAGGGACCTACTCTAAGCTGGAGGATGAGACGGATGTTCAGCAACTGTGGCAGGACTTGAATGCCATCACCTCCAACAAAGCAAAATCAGGAGGCGGCTCAAACGACAGCTAAGCATCACTCCCTGACGAGCTCAATGCATTCTACGCACTGTTTGATAATGAGAACACTGATGTGACTTCCCAAGCCCCCATTCGCCCTGATTGTATTACAATCAGGTCAACGTCAGAAGATCCTTCAGGGGGTGAACGTCGGAAAGCGCCTGGAGCTGATGGTAAACCCAGTCGCGTTCTCAAGACCTATGCAGACAACTGGTGGGAGTTTTTGTAGACATTTTCAACCTTCCACTTCTGAGGTCTGAGGTTCCCACCTGCTTTAAGAGGGCATCAACAATACCAGTGCCCAAGAAGCGCAAGGTGACATGCCTCAATGACCATCGACCAGTGGCACTGACTTCAGTGGTGATGAAGTGCTTTTGAGAGGTTGGTTATGGTGCACATCAACTCAGGATCACTTGGACAACAAAAACTCATGTCAGGCTGTTATTTATCGATTACAGCTCGGCATTTAACACAATCATCCCCTCCAAGCTGGTTACCAAACTCTCAGAACTGGGGTGTACACAAAATGCTGGAGAAACTCAGCGGGTGCAGCAGCATCTATGCAGCCAAGGAGATAGGTAATGTTTCAGGCCGAAACCCTTCTTCAGACCTAGGTCTGAAGAACGGGGTCTCTGCGCATCCCTCTGCAATTGGATCCTCAACCTCCTCATTCACAGACCACAGTCCGTTTGTATTGGTGGAAATGTGTCAGCCTCGATAACAATCAGCACAGGAGCACCTCAAGGCTGCATGCTCAGCCCCCTGCTGTACTCACTCTATATTCATGACTGTGTAGCCGGTCACAGTGCGAACTCCGTTATCAATTTCGCTGACGACACCACTGTTGTGGGAAGTATCACTGATGGGGATGAGTCAGAGTATAGAAGAGAGATCAAGCAACTGTCCATATGGTGCCAGCATAATAACCTGGCCCTCAACACCAGCAAAACCAAGGAACTGATTGTGGACTTTGGAAAGAGTGGGACGAGGACCTACAGTCCCGTTTATATCAATGGGTCGATGGTTGAAAGGGTCGATGCTTCAAATTCCTGGGAGTGCACATCTCTGAAGATCTTTCCTGGTCCGAGAACACTAATGCAATTATCAAGAAAGCAATCAGTGCCTCTACTTTCTGTGAAGATTACGGAGAGTTGGTTGTCAAGGAGGACTCTCTCTAAGTTCTACAGGTGCACAGTAGAGAGCTTGCTGACTGGTTGCATCGTGGCTTGGTTCGGCAACTTGAGCGCCCTGGAGAGGAAAAGACTTAAAAAAGTAGTAAACACTGCCCAGTCCATCATCGGCTTTGACCTTCCTTCCATCGAGGGGATTTATTGCAGTCGCTGCCTCAAAAAGGCTGGCAGCATCACCAGGGACCCACACCATCCTGGCCACACACTCATCTCTCCGCTACCTTCAGGTAGATAATACAGGATCCTGATGACTGCAACGGCCAGGTTCAGGAATAGCTACTTCCCCACAGCCATCAGGCTATTAAACCTGGCTCGGACAAAATTATGATCATTAATAACCCATTATCTGTTATCTGTTATTTGCACTTCATCAGTTTATTTATTTATGTATTAATACAATGATATATGGACACACTGATCTGTTTTGTAGTAAATGCCTACTTTGTTCTTTGTTCTGAAGCAAAGCAAGAATTTCATTGTCCTATCAGGGACACATGACAATAAACTCACTTGAACTTGAACTTGAACTACCTCGACAAGAACCTCGACCCACTACAATTCGCCTACTGCCACAACAGTTCAACGGAGGATGTAATTTCACTGTCCCTCCACTCTGCATAGGATCACTTGGACAATAAAAACACTTACGTCAGGCTGTTGTTTATAGACTGCAGCTTGGCGTCTAATACCATCATCACTTCCAAGCCGGTTACTAAGCTCACAGAACTGGGTCTCTACGCATTCCTCTGCAATTGGATCCTCGACTTCCTCATCCACAGACCACAGTCTGTTTGAATTGGTGTAAACACTTCATCCTCAGTAACAATTAGTACGGGAGCACCTCAAGGTTGCATGCTCAGCTCCCCCCCCCCCCCGCTTTACTCACTCTATACCCATGACTTCACAGCCAGACATAGTGCGAACTCTATCATCAAGTTCGCCGATGACACCACTGTTGTTGGAAGCATCACAGATGGGGACGAGTCAGAGTATAGAAGTGAGATCGACCGACTAACCAAATGGTGCCAGCACAACAGCCTGGCTGTCAACATCAGTAAGACCAAGGAACTGATTATGGACTGGTAGGGAAATATTTCCGAATATCTTTCCAGGACCCAGCACACCGATGCAATTATAAAGAAGGCACATCAGTGACTTTACTTCCTGAGAAGATTACGGAGATTTGGCATGTCAAAGAGGATTCTCCTAAACTTCTACAGGTGCACGATAGAGAGAACTTTCTTACTGGTTACATTGTGGCCTGGTTCAGTAACTTGAATGTCCAGGAGCGAAAAAGACTACAAAAAGATGTGACTTCCGGTGGTGCTATGGAGTGAGTGGAACTCGCGCCATTCAGCTCCGCTAAAACTGCATTAAAAAATGGGGGTAAAAGGGGTAAATTGAAGCTGCTCACCAGAGGAGAATGGATGTGAACGGCTCCGGTAGCGTTGAAAAGACGTCATCAGGCGCGCGACTTTACTAAGAAAAATGTTGCTGCATCGCCCCCCCCCCCCAGGAAAAAAGCCTGTGAAAAGGGAAGTAGGCCTCACTGGAGCCTTGGGCTCGAGTTTGAGTGCCTCCCAGGAAGAATATTTTAAAGATGGACGACCTCAAAAAAATCATTATGGGTGAGCTGAAACAAATGCTTAAGGACATGAAAAAAGAATATAAAGAGGAAATAAAGACTTTAAGAGCTGATATTTTGGTGTATCATGAGAATTTGAAAGAAGAGTCCAAAAAGGAAGTTATAGCCGCCGTAAAGACTATGATGAACGAATGGAAAAATAAAGCGGGTACTAATTTGCAACAACAGATGGATGATGTAAACCGTAAAACTGGTGAGATGGAGGTGCTGCTGGAAACCAAGTTGGAACCTATTATAACTTCACTTAACCAACAAAATGACACAATAAAAGAACTGACTGAATCAGCCGAGAAGCGCCTTGCCATGAACAAGTGTTTATCAGAATTATTACACAAAATAACTGAGAAATGCATTGACTTGGAGGGACGTCAAAGGCGTAAGAATCTGCGTATTGTTGGGTTGAGTGAAGGCCGAGAAGGAAATCAAGACCCTCTAAAATTTGCTGCAAAACTTTTAAAAGATATTCTGAACTTGGACCAAGAACCTCTGCTGGGTCGAGCACACAGGGCATTGAGACGTACCCCTAGGAGGGATGCTCCCCCAAGACAGATGATTGTGAACATGGCTTATGATCATGTTTTTGAAGATATGATGAAGATAATAATACGTAAGAAAAATCTCAAATATGAGGGAGACAACATCAGTATTTTTAGAGATTACCCTGCGGAAGTGGCCAAGAGAAGAAACAAGAGGTATCCTGAGGAACATAAAGAATCTGAGATATGGCCTGATGTACCCGGCAACATTAAGGGTAACTTATGATAACAAGGAGCACCGCTTCACCAAACATACAGAAGCTCTTGAATTTGCTCGAGATATTCAGAAGAAACTGGAAGAGGAAGAAGTAGAGGAAAAAGCAGATGAAGATGAAGGACACTGAATATTATTGATCACATACTTGATGATACTGATTATTGATCACTTATCTGATGATACTGTCCACCCACAGAAAAGGAGGAGGATTCACGTTGAAGGAGGATTCGCAGGGAAGGAGGAGGAACAATGGTCATGGACTCTATCTTGGGGTCAAGGAGGGATAGATGGATTATTAATAAATATAGTTTTGTATTAACTACCCCTCAAAATGTATGTTAGCTCTCCTAATATAGTGCTACGACACTAATTATATTTGATATTAGTAGTATTATTAATTAGTAAGTACATAAATTTAATACCCCACCCCGATATATATATAAAAGATTAACATCATTTTTTTTCATGGAAGTCCGTAGATTAGTAGCCACGCTAGTGTGGCTTACACCAATACTAACTGCACTAACTATAGTTGTAGTCACTTTTTTTACCCCTTTACACTTTATTAACATCACTTACTTTACTTACATTTTCTATTATTATTTTTATATTATGTATCTTATTTCATATTATATACTATATGGATTTAGGTATGATTGGTATTATATAGTTAGTTCAAGGAGACATGTGTATAAGATAATGTCACAGATATTAAATTTCATCGATCTGATGTTTGGGTATAGGATTGGGTTGGATGAGCTGAGACATCTACTCCATTATAAACTACCGTAATAATAAAATGTATGACATAAACACTAGGATTGGGGGTGATGGAATCACCTTCTGTAGTTGGAATGCCAAGGGAATTAACAAACCAATTAAAAGAGGTAAGGTTTTAGCTCAATTAAATAGATTGAAATCTGATATTATTTTTCTCCAAGAGACACACCTTAAAAAAGATGCGCAGAATATATTAACAGCAAAATGGATTTCCAAAGTATATCACTCTTCATTTACACATAAGTCTAGTGGGGTAGCAATAATTATTCATAAAGGTATACCTTTTAAACAAAGCTCAATAATATAAGATGTTGAGGGTAGATATATAATAATTACAGGTGAATTATATTCTAAAAAAGTAATCCTTATGAATATATATGGTTCTAATTTTGATAATCCATTATTCTTCAAGAAAATATTTAACAATATCCCTATATCCACTCAACATAATCTAATAATTGGAGGTGATTTTAATTGTATCTTAGATAATTATTTAGATAGATCATCAATGAAAAGGAAAACCACTTCTAAGTCAAGTACATTTATAAATTATTTTATTAACACAGCAAACGTTAAGGAGAAATTCAGAGACCAACAGAGGAGGACAAATGGCTTAATTAGGAAAGGGAAAATGGAGTATGAAAGAAAACTGGCAGGAAACATAAAAACTGACTGCAAAGGTTTTTATCGATATGTGAAGCGCAAAAGATTAGTTAAAACAAATGTAGGTCCCTTGCAGTCAGAAACGGGTGAATTGATCATGGGGAACAAGGACATGGCAGACCAATTGAATAACTACTTTGGTTCTGTCTTCACTAAGGAAGACATAAATAATTTGCCGGAAATAGCAGGGGATCGCGGGTCAAATGAGAGGGAGGAACTGAGTGAAATCCAGGTTAGACGGAAAGTGGTGTTAGGTAAATTGAATGGATTAAAGGCCGATAAATCCCCAGGGCCAGATAGGCTGCATCCCAGGGTACTTAAGGAGGTAGCCCCAGAAATAGCAGATGCCTTAGTGATTATTTTTCAAAACCCTTTAGATTCTGGAGTAGTTCCTGAGGATTGGAGGGTAGCTAATGTAACCCCACTTTTTAAAAAGGGAGGGAGAGAGAAAACGGGGAATTACAGACCAGTTAGTCTAACATCGGTAGTGGGGAAACTGATAGAGTCAATTATTAGAGGTGGGATAGCAGCACATTTGGAAAGTGGTGGAATCATTGGACAAAGTGAGCATGGATTTACGAAGGGTAAATCATGTCTGACGAATCTTATTGAATTTTTTGAGGATGTAACTAGGAGAGTGGATAAGGGAGAAGCAGTGGATGTGTTATATCTGGACTTTCAAAAGGCTTTCGACAAGGTCCCACACAAGAGATTGGTATACAAACTTAAGGCAAACGATATTGGTGGTTCAGTATTGATGTGGATAGAGAACTGGCTGGCAGACAGGAAGCAAAGAGTAGGAGTGAACGGGTCCTTTTCAGGATGAAAATCCTTTTCACAGTGACTAGTGGGGTGCCGCAAGGCTCAGTGCTGGGACCCCAGCTATTTACAATATACAATAATGATTTGGACGAGGGAATTAAATGCAACATCTCGAAGTTTGCGGATGACACAAAGCTGGGGGGCAGTGTTAGCTGTGAGGAGGATGCTAGTAGGCTGCAGGATGACTTGGATACACTGGGTCAGTGGGCAAATGCATGGCAGATGCAGTATAATGTGGATAAATGTGAGGTTATCCTCTTTGGTGGCAAAAACAGGAAGGTAGTCTATTATTTGAATGGTGACCGATTAGGAAAAGGGGAGATGCAGCGAGACCTGGGTGTCATGGTACACCAGTCATTGAAAGTAGGCATGCAGGTGCAGCAGGCTGTGAAGAAAGCAAATGGTATGTTGGCATTCATAGCAAAAGGATTTGAGTACAAGAGCAGGGAGGTTCTACTGCAGTTGTATAGGGTCTTGGTGAGGCCACACCTGGAGTATTGCGTACAGTTTTGGTCTCCTAACCGGAGGAAAGACATTCTTGCCATTACATACTTGGGAGTACAGAGAAGGTTCACCAGACTGATTCCTGGGATGGCGCGACTTCCATATGAAGAAAGACTGGATAGACTCGGCTTGTACTCGCTGGAATTTAGAAGATTGAGGGGTGATCTCATAGAGACTTACAAAATTCTTAAGGGTTTGGACAGGCTAGATGCAGGAAGATTGTTCCCGATGTTGGGGAAGTCCAGGACAAGAGGTCACAGTTTAAGGATAAGGGGGAAGTCTTTTAGGACCAAGATGAGAAAATCGTTTTGCACACAGAGAGTGGGGAATCTGTGGAATTCTCTGCCACAGAAGGTAGTTGAGGCCAGTTCGTTGGCCATATTTAAGAGGGAGTTGGAAGTGGCCCTTGTGGCTGAAGGGATCAGAGGGTATGGAGAGAAGGCAGGTACAGGATATTGAGTTGGACGATCAGCCATGATCATATTGAATGGCGGTGCAGGCTCGAAGGGCCGAATGGCCTGCTCCTGCACCTAATGTCTATGTTTCTATGTTTCTATGATATCTGGAGAACAGATAACCCATCTGGTCGAGAATATTCATTCTTTTCCCCTGTATTTGGAACCTACTCAAGGATAGACTATTTTTTAATAGATTCAAAACTAATCCCATTTACATATGACTCAAAATATCATAATATTATCTCGGATCATGTTCCATTAACATTTAAGATAAAATTAAAAGACATAACTATTAAAACCTCTAACTGGAGACTCAACCCCCAAATATTAAAGGAACGGGCTTGTTATGATTACTTGGTAAAACAGATTAAATTATTTTTTGAAACTAATGGCAAACCTGGAATTTCACCATCACTGCTCTGGGATACATTTAATGCGTTTATGCGTGGTGCGATAATATCAGCACACGCATACTTTAATAAGGAAAATCGAAAGACTCAACAAAAGTTGGAAAATGAAATAAAACAATTAGATATTGAAAATGCAATATCCCCTTCTAAGGGGCTAAGTAATAAAATTGAATCATTAAAATATAAGCTAAATAAAATATACTCAAATCAGATTATTAAACTTTTTCAACAGACTAAACAAGGACACTTTGAATTTGGGGATAAACCACAAAAATTACTGGCACGTCAGCTTAGAAAATTAGATGAGGAGAAAATGATACATAAAATTAGATCTGAACAAGGAGAAATATTGACTTTACCAAAAGATATCAATGATACATTTTTACAATATTATCAAAATCTTTACTCATCTAAACTAGCAGGACAATCAGATGGAATGGAAACATTCCTACAAGAATGTCATATTAAACAGTTTAGATCAGGAAGGTAGAGACTTGTTAAATGCTGATATATCAGTAAAAGATATTGAAGAATCAATTGGATAATTAAATAACGGAAAAGCCGCAGGCCCTGATGGCTTAAGTGTTGAATTTTATAAGAAGTTTCATGATCTGATCTCTCCACGCTTACATACAATATATAAATATGCTTATGAACAAGGAAAGTTACCAGAATCATTAAATGAGTCTACAATCACACTTATCCCTAAAGCTGATAAAGATTTGGAAGACCCTGGATCATACAGAGCTATAGCTCTTTTAAATACTGATCAAAAAATACTAACTAAAATTTTAACTCGCAGGCTAGGTTTAGTGATTAATAAATTAATACATCATGACCAAACAGGTTTTATTCCAAAACGCTATTCATCCTATAATCTGAGACATCTATTCAATGTCATGTACTCAAAAAGAGTGAATGATATTGAACTAGCTGTCATATCCTTAGATGCTGAAAACACATTTGACCAGGTTGAATGGCCATATTTATTTAAAATAATGCAGAAATTTCAACTGGGGGATAGATTTTCCAAATGGGTAAAAATCATGTACTCGAACCCAACTGCAAGCATATTAACAAATCTAATGCTATCAGCAAGATTTAATCTCTTTAGGGGTTGTAGACAAGGATGCCCGTTTACACCATTACTATTTGCTCTGGTAATAGAAGCATTAGCCAAAATGATTAGATCAGAACCAGAAATATATGGATATAATACCAAAACTACAACGAATAAAGTATCACTATACGCAGATGACATCTTAATTTATATTACAAAACCGGAGATTAGTATTCCCAATCTATTTAATGTTATAACTAAGTTTAGTACATTTTCTGGGTATAGAATTAATTGGAATAAAAGTGAAAGTATGCCTATAACTGGAATAAAATTAAATATATTAGAACAATTCCCACTTAAAATAGTCACGGACAAACTCAAATATCTAGGCATTAATGTACCTAAATCGTATAACTATCTATTTAAATATAATTACACTCAATTATTAAATAAACTAAAAAAAAAATTATATTGGAAAACACTACCTATATCAATGATCGGTAGAATAAATGCTATAATTTATTTATTTTTTTACCACAATTGTTATATTTATTTCAAGCCATCCCTTTATATCTCCCTAAAATGTTTTTAAAAAAAATAGATACTCTGGTTAATAGTTTTATTTGGGACTATAAAAACCATTGAATAAGTAAAAAACATCTTTGTAAATCTAAAATAAATGGTGGACTAGCACTACCAAATTTCTTATATTATTTCTGGGCAGTTCAGATTAAGAATATGAATTTTTGGTTGGTAAATTTAGATCATGAACCAAGCTGGCTAAAGATGGAAAAGGAAGACTGTTTGCCTTTTGATGTAGGTTCGATTCTTTTTGCACCAAGGGAAGTACAAAAAAAAATGTATGGTGACAACCCTATAATTCATAGCAATAGACGTATTTGGAAACAAATAGTTAAGACCCTACATATGGATAGTTTGTCTGCCAATTATGAATAATCCCTTGTTTAGGCCCTCTGTATTGGACAAGGGGGTTTAAACACTGGAATGATTTTGGGAATTAAAAGGATAGAACACCTTTACAAGAAAGGAAAATTTATTTCATTTCAAGAGTTACAGGATATCTATGGATAGCAGTCAAATAACATATTTAGGTATTTACAAATTAGAAACTATATTAAGTCAAATACGCAAGACTATAAAAATAGAAAACCAGGATTATTAGATGAATTGTTTAATAAACACCCAAATACAGAAAAATTAATAGCGTATATATATATATATATATATATATATATATATATATATATATATATATATATATATATATATATATATATATATATATAAATATATATATATATATATATATATATATATATATATATATATATATATATATATATAACGAAAGAAACTTGGGAAGAAAGCTTACAATGTATACATCGCTGCTCATTAAATGCTAGACATATATTGATACAATTTAAGGTATTACACAGATTACATTATTCAAAAACAAAATTGAATAGAATTTTTTCTAACATTTCTCCTATTTGTGATAAATGTCAGAACTTGGAAGCTAATTTAACGCATAGTTTTGTAACATGTATAAAACTTTATTATTATTTAGTTTTCTTTCGAAATCTTTAGAGTTATCTCTGAAGTTCTTAAAATTAAACTGGACCCAGATCCAAAATTAATAATATTAGGAGTTCCGGATTCAAATCAAATATTAACAGTAAACCAAAGAAATTTCTTGGATTACTGTTTGATAATAGGGAAAAAATTAATATTGAAATTTTGGAAGGGAACATTATCCCCCATAATTAAAATGTGGACAGTGGAAATGTTGGAGACAATGTTGCATTTGGAAAGAATCAGATTTGTCCTAATGGACAAACACGAACTCTTTGAACAGATATGGTCTCCATATACAGAATATTTGAAGGGGTAGCTGTTATTGGCATCACAACTCAATGGGTACCCGGCAGGATTAGATGAAAATAACACTCTGTTTTTCTTTTTGATTTGTATACATGTCTCTAATGATATTGCTATTTGAAATTGTGTTATTCACTATTAAGATGTATACTATAATCTCTCATTTTATATATATATAAATATCTATATATCTATATATCTATATATCTATCTATATATCTATATATATATCTATATATCTATATATCTATATATCTATATATCTATATATCTATATATCTATATATATATATATATATATATATATATATAGATATATAGATATATAGATATATATATATATATATATATATAATACTTTGTTTTAATTAAATACATATAACAAGAATATATACATATATATTTATTCTCTCTCTCTTCGCTTTCAATATAATCAAAATTATTATTTAATCACTATTCTTATTGATTAAAATATATTCTTTTAACCATATAACAATATAACCATATAACCATATAACAATTACAGCACGGAAACAGGCCCTCTCGGCCCTTCCAGTCCGTGCCGACCATTTGTTTTCCCCTAGTCCCATCTACCTGCACTCAGACCATACCCCTCCATTCCCTTCACATCCATATACCTATCCACTTTACTCTTAAATGTTAAAATCGATCCTGCCTCCACCATCATTCCACACAGCCACCACCCTCTGAGTAAAGAAGTTCCCCCTGACGTTACCCCGAAACTTCTGTCCCTTAATTCTCATGTCATGCCTTCTTGTTTGAATCTTCTCTACCCTCAATGGGAAAAACGTATCCACGTTAACTCTGTCTATCCCTTTCATCATTTTAAAGACCTCAATCAAGTCCCCCCTTAACCTTCTGCGCTCCAAAGAATAAAGACCTAACTTGTTCAACCTTTCTCTGTAACATAGTTGCTGGAACCCTGGCAACATTCTAGTAAATTATTTTTCTACTTTCTAAAAAAATAGAAGTTTATAAGAATTACTCGTAACATTCGTAAACTTATTGAAATAAGTTGGTTGTGTATTTGAAAAGTTGTTATACCGTTGTTATGATGGATTACTTCTAATAAAAATATTATTACAGAAATAAATAGCCTAAATGGGCTTAAAAAAAAAAAAAAAAAAAAAGATGTGACCATGGCCCAGTCCATCACCGGCTTTGACCTCCCCACTGTCGAAGGGATCTATCGTAGTCGATGCCTCAAAAAGGCAGCCAAAATCATCAAAGACCACACCATCCTGGCCATACAGTTATTTCACCATTGCTATCAGGAAGAAGGTACATCGCCATCAGGAAGAAAACTGTAAAGTCCAGGTTCAGGAGCAGCTTCTGAATTTTACTTCGGAGTCACGTGAGGGACTACGTGAAGACCCCGCCTCACGCTGGCAACGGCATGACGTCAACGCTGACGGCGCGAGGAGGAGCTGCAGTAAGGAGCAGCTCCTCGGCAGCGGTCGGAACGGCCCGCAGGTAAGTGAAGTTACACCGGGGCGTTTTTTAGGTTACGCTGGGTGGCTCCAGCAAAACGAAACTAAAAAGAAAATTTAGAGCCACGTTAACGTGCTGATTGAGCACTGATTATTAAAGAAAAAATGGAGAAATCGGGAAAGAAGTTTTCGCGGGTAAAAAGATGTTCCCGGGGTGAAAGTAAAATACGGGACGCGGAGTTAGTGCGGACCCAGTTCCGATACCGTTGGCCGCTGATGTACCCGATAGTGAGTTTCCAGATTCTCCAGAAAATAATGACCACGGAGGAAAATGTTCCTAAAAAATGCAAAAAGAAATCTGAGAGGCCCGTGGTTTCTGATGACTCTGATATTGAAAGACCTCCAGACAATAAAACTATGTGGCTAAAAATGGAGCATATGGAGAAAGTTCTCCAAACAATAATGAGACAAGGGTCAGAGTACCCAGATGAATCCCAAAAAAATCCCTGAGGGGTTTGAATATGATGAATATGGCTGTGGGCCAAGTTGGGAATATGATACTCCGGACCCAGGATTTGGGCTGGAAGAAGTCTCATGGGATGATATCCCAATTGATTTAGGGCTGCAGAAGGCAGTCCTGCTGGTGGCTATATGGCTTTTGAAAGCACACCACAAAGTAAAAAGAAAAGGCCTAATGTGCCTGGGATAGCACAAGATTTTTGCTATACCTGAAGGAAGTGGTGAGGCTATGGAAGAAATCCTAGCTGCAAACATAAATTATATGGTATCTCACCAACTTCACAATTCTGTGATGAATGAAAACATCAGAATTATATAAAGCTCCAAGAAATTGTGCCTCATTGGAAGTACCTACGGTGAATCCGATGATATGGACGTCTATGACTCCAAGTATGAGAGCCCTAGAAGTGAAGTTTCAAAAGGTGCTCAAATTAATTTTCTGCCGCATTACGGCCTATGGCAGGCAAATGGAGAATCTGGAAATGGAAAAGATTCAAAAGGATACTTTGGGCTTATTATGTAATTCATTCTATGAAATTAATTGCATGAGGGAAAACGGCGATTCGGCCCATATTTCACCCTAGATTTGCAAGCCTGTGTCAAGAAAGTGGAGTTCAAGCTCCTGGGTATTTGTTTGGAGAAAATCTGCCGAAAACAGCTGAAAGAGTTGGATGAAGAAGCTAAATATTTAGCAATGTTAAACCTTTTGTTTTTGGACAAAGAAGGGGTTTTTCGACCCGAAGGGGTTTCGATTTCCGTTATAGAAGCAGAAGTTTGACACGAAAATACTATCGTGCTGTGCAGGCAAGTGCTTTCCCTGTATTCGGGAAGAAGGGAGACCACCAATCGCGCATACGCAAGAGGTATTAAAGACTTATGTACTTAAAGAAACTGTGGATGACTCTCCAGTTGAAGGGAGATTGCAAAAGTTTTATAATGCCTGGCTTAACATTACTTCTGATCGATATGTATTACAAGCAGTTTCGGGAGCCATTATTATTTTTAAAGAAGGGGTTAATCCTCCTGTACAGAATAGACCTGCTTATGCTTATGTGTTTTCTGCAGAGGAAAGAATGGAGATTAATGTGGAAATTGACCAAATTATCTGGAAAAGGCGTAATTGAAAAGACTTATGAACATAAGCATCAATTTGTCTCTAATATATTTCGAAGAGATAAAAAAGATGGTGGTTGCAGAATTATTCTGGACCTTACAGATCTGAATAAGTTTGTAGAATACAAACATTTTAAGATGGAGACATTCAATACTGCAAAATATCTTATTTCAGCAGGGTGTTATATGGCTAAGATTGATTTGAAGGATGCCTATTATTCTGTAGCAATTCATCAATGCTTCAGGGAGGTATTTAAAATTTAATTGGCTGGGACAATTATGGCAGTTTAAAGCTTTACCAAATGGATTGAGTTCGGCTCCTAGACTCTTTACAAAAACTGTGTGAAACCAGTTTTAGCCCAATTAAGAGCACAGAAACACATTGTTATGGCTTATCTGGATGATATTCTGATCATTAGTGATACTCAAGAGTCAGCTGAGCACTCAGTTTCAGTTACTAAAGCTTTGTTTGAAAAGCTAGGGTTTTTGATTCATCCAATTAAGTCCCAGCTGCAGCCAGCACAATCAATTAACTTTTTGGGGTTTGTAATTAACTCAGTGACTATGTTAGTTACTTTGCCAACAGAGAAGGTCAATGACATCTTGATGACTTGTAATTACCTCATTCACAAACCTTATCCCTCCATCCGAGAAGTGGCAAAAACCATTGGGAAACTGGTAGCAGCATTTCCGGCAGTGGAATTTGGTCCATTACATTATCAAAATCTTCAAAGGGACAAAACAAGGGCTCTTAAGGAGAAGGCAGGGCACTTTGACAGGCCTATGCAATTAACAAAAGAAGCCGTGTTGGAATTACAATGGTGGGTTGAAAATGTCCCACAAGCTGCTAAGAATATCATGATTAAACAACCTGAAATGGTTTTACAAACGGATGCTAGTGCTCTCGGATGGGGGGGCTACAGATTCGTCCTCCAGTTGTGGAGGTAGATGGAAAGCTCAAGAAGAAGCGTTTCTTCAAGTTTATGGTATTAACTATTTGGAGTTATTGGGTGCTTTTTATGGACTTAAAGCATATTGTTGTGCTAAACAGGGTCTACATGTGTTAATACAGTTAGACAATAAAACGGCTATTGCATACATTAATCACATGGGGGGAGTTAGGTCAGTATCATGTGATTCTCTGGCCAATGAGATATGGCAATGGTGTATTGGTCGCCAAATATGGATTTCAGCAAGCTACATTCCGGGTAAGGACAATGTGGTAGCAGATGAAAGGTCCAGGATTTTTAAAGATAATACGGAATGGATGCTTAAGCCAGCAATATTTAAGAATATTGTAAACCAATTTGGGTTGCCAGAAATAGATTTGTTTGCATCTAGGCTTAATCATCAGTTGCCTACTTATGTGTCTTGGGAACATGATCCAGAATGCAGTAGCAGTAGATGCTTTTTCATTACACTGGGGAAAGATGTTCTTTTATGCTTTTCCACCATTTGCTTTGATTCAGAGATGCTTGAAGAAGATAGAACAAGATTTCTGCTTCTGGATTGTTGGTAGTTCCAAATTGGCCAACTCAACCTTGGTTCCCAGTAATGCTGAATATGATTAAAGAACCATATATGTCGATTCCTAACTGTAGTGATATCTTGACTAATCCGGTAACTAAAGAGATTTACCCATTGTATGCATATATGAATTTGTTAATCTGCAGGTTTTGACCAGACCACTACAGGAGCTGGGATTGTCGGACCAAACTATGAAAGTTATGGTTGCATCATGGCGCAATAGCACACAAAAGCAATATATGACACATATTAATAAATGGGAGGACTTTTGCACACAGTCAAATATTTCTTATGATACTGTAAATATTGTAAATGTTTTGGAATTCCTTGCCAATTTGCATTTTCAGCAACATTTAAGTTACAGTGCCATTAACACTGCACGCAGTGCTTTGTCGTCCTATTTAGGGCTTATGACTGATCAGAGATCAATTGGGTCGCATCCATTAATATCTAGATTCATGAAAGGAATCTTTAATATTAATCCACCCAAACCAAGATACACAGAGATTTGGGATGTGAGCATTGTACTTACGCTACTTAGACAATGGACTCCAATTGAAGGGTTGACATTGGAAAGATTGACATTGAAATTAGTCATGTTAATGTCACTGGTCTCAGCTCAAAGAGTGCAAACTTTACAAATGTTGCGTTTAGACTGTATGCATGTGACTACAGATAATGTTGTGTTCTATGTTTACGAGTTAATCAAACAAAGCAGACCAGGGAGATCTGGAACAAAGGTAACCTTTCAAGCTTATCATATTGATCCTACTTTGTGTGTGGTTAAACATTTGAACGAATATATTAAAGTTACTGACACCCTTCGAGGAAATGAAAAAGCGTTAATGGTTACGCACAAAAAACCACACACAAAAGCTTCAGTTCAAACTATCTCAAAATGGTTTGAAACAGGTGTTGGTTTTAGCGGGAGTAGACACTGATGTGTTCAAATCTCACTCCACCAGGGCGGCAGCTACGTCCGCGGCAAAGGGGGCGGGACGTACCTCTCGAGCATATTTAAAAGTCGCAGGGTGGAGTAAAGAAGAAACTTTCTCAAAGTTCTACAATAAACCTGTTCACACTATGACAAGCTTTGGACACGCGGGTGTTGAGAGCACTATAATCACCTGCTTTGTTTACTATTAATTGCTATAATCAATGGTGTAGTCACTTCTATCTTTTATCACTTGTAATCATTTTCCCTCAGATATAAGGAGGGTTATTATATGGTCTTTAAACCATTAAAAAGTTAATTGTGAAATGATCTAACATTAGTCTGGTTTCTCATGTATGTGTTTACTTAGCCGGACTGTCGTACGGATTGATTCTACGACATAAAAAACACAGAAAGCTTTAAAATCTTCACGTAGTCACTCACGTGACTCCGAAGTAAAATAGTAAGATTAAACAAGAACTTACCAGTTCGAAGTTTGATCGTTATTTTATGAGGAGTTACGATGAGGGATTACGTGCCCTCCGCTCCCACCCTCATAAAATAAATGATCAAATGGTAGTTCTGAGTCTTTTATGAGCCTTACTATGTTACTCCGGCTTTTGGTGTTCTGTGTTTTTCATGCCGCTGCTTTGAAGTATGCCGTTGCCAGCGTGAGGCGGGGTCTTCACGTAATCCCTCATCGTAACTCCTCATAAAATAACGATCAAACTTCGAACTGGTAAGTTCTTGTTTAATCTTACTATTAAACATTGTTGTGTTTAATAGCCATCAGGCTATTAAACACAACAATGGATAAGCTCTGAGCTGTGAACTGCAAAAGACGATATTATTATTGCACTATATTTGTTATTTATTGAATATTTTCTTATTTTTTCTCTTCCCCCATTATGTACTATGTTCACATATTCTGTTGTGCTGCAGCAAGTAAGAATGTCATTGTCCCATCCGGGACATATGACAATAAAACAATTTTGACTCTTGACTTGATTTCCTCCTCGATGACCATCAGCACTGGGACACCTCAGGGCTGTGTGCTCAGTCTCCTACTTAACTCAGCCTATACTCTTGGCTGTGCAGCCATACACAGTCCCAACTCTATCTTTAAATTTGCTGGGGCGACACCACTGTTGTTGGATGAGTTACAAAAAAAATATGAGACAGCATAGAGGAGGGAGATAGATTATTTCAGTGAATGTGCCAGAACAACAAACTTGCTCTCATTGTCAGCAAAACCAAAGAACAGATTTTTATTTTAGAAGAGAATGGCCAAGGGTCCACAAATCTGTCTTTGTGGAAGAGTTAGTGGTGCAGTGTGTGAACAACTTCATGTTCCAGAGCGTGTATATCTCTGAAGATCTAGCACATTGATTCAATCACGAAGAAAACCCATCAAACCTCTACTTCCTTAGAAGATTGTAGAGATTTCGTAGCTTCACAAATACTCTCTTTAAGGAACTCTCACAGGTGTACGATAGAGACCATATTGACTAGTTGTATTATGGTCTGGTTTGGCAACTTGAACACCAATGAATAAAGGGCATTAGGAAGAGTGGTGAACGTTGCCCAGTCCATAATGTATTGGCCTCCCACGATCAAAGGAAACTATAGGAGGCACTGCAAAAAGGTAGCTATATCAACAGGTGCTGCACTACACTGGCAATGCTTTAATTTCACTAGGTTCATCGGGAAGAAGGTATGTGGTTCTGAAAACTGTAACATTCAGGTTTAAAAATAGCTTCTTCCCAACAACCATCAGGCTATTGAACACTGTGAATTCTAACTAAACTACAAACTGCATTGGTTGCACCAGGGACGGGATTTTGTTTTGCACAATTTTATTAGTTATTGAAACCTATATTGTTTATTTATTGTACTGTCTATTAAGCACCATGTTTACAAACCTGTTGTGCTGCTGCAAGGATTTCATTGTTCCATTTTGGTTCATATGACAATAAATGCTCTTGACTCTTGACTCTGAAGTCAAGCTTGAACCCAGGTCTCTGGCACTGAGGCTGCAGCTATACCAACTGCACTACTGTGCCACCCTTAATAGCCCAGTAAACCGTTAATACACTGGGATTCTGAGATAATGATTGACAAAATAGACAATTTTATTGTATAAATGGCATAAAAAGAGGATGTTTGTTTTTATACTCTCCATGGTGCTTGTGTTGATCTTTGACACACACAACATACCATTTTTGCCTCAAATCACCAGAAAAAAAAATAATGAATACTGCATTTTAAATTAACTTCTGAATGTTTCCTAATTAATTAATATATACTTGACTCTCTTAATTAGATTCTAAGTCCTGGACTCCCCAACCAGTGAAATTTAATTTTCTTCTTCTGAAAATTTCAAATTCATGATTCTTAGCTTTCAAAACTCCAGAAAATTGAATCTAGTTCCTGAAAACTGTGATTTAGTATTTGGATTCAAGGTATAATTCTGCTAGATTTATGACACTTCCTTCAAAGACAATTTTTAGAGCAGTGTTATTCTGTGTTAGAGGAGGCCATTTGACCCATTTAACCCATGTTAGCCCCTTGGTAGAACAATCCAGTCAGTCCCATTTCTCTGCTCCTTCCCCACAGTTATGAACATGATTTTCCTTCAAGGGCCGATTCAATTCAATCTTGAAAGCCCTGATTGACCAAGGTTCCTGATTGACCAATTATCTCCAAGGTTGGAGATAATTAGTTTTCTCCAACTTTGCAGATCATTAAATCTAATTTACAGCCGCTTCAGTAAATATGCATTTTTCCTGGCATTCCCTATTGTATTTTTTTAACCCATTTTTTAAATTTGTGTTTTTTATCCTTGCATGTCATTCTAAAGTGTAGATACGTTTCCAAAGATGTAATGCCCAGGTCAACTTACTACACTCCAGCTACGGTCCAATTTGGGATTTGCATATATTGTTGCATTCACCTGATCAAGCCAAAGATTCACAGTATATTCCATAACCATTAAAATAACACTATATTGAACCACTGACTTGTCCAAAAACCAAAGCAGTTCACGGAACTGGCTTGATCACTAAATTTACTAAATGTAATAAATTTGCCACTTAATTTACAGGAAATATCAGGTTAAACCCCCAAAAACATGATCGGTGGGGTAAGTTTAAAGTTGCATTTTAACCAAGGAACGAGGGATAGAGAGGCAGAAATTATTTGGGAGGGAGTTTCAAGGCTGAACAACTGAAGAAACATTCATCAATTCATCAACAGGCCAAATCTTCTGTGGGGATAATTTATCTCTATCTACCTATCAGTTCTTCTTAAAGTTATATAAAGTAAAATAAACTTCAATCAACCCGAACTCAAGAAGTATAGATAATACAGAGGATTATGGAATTAGAGATAATTGTGGAGATATAGAGAGGATCATGTCAAATAGGCATTTGTAAACAAGAGTGAGAAATTTAAAATCAAACCATGCTTCACTAGAAGTCAATATTAGAATCATAAAATCATAGAATCATAGAAAATAGGTGCAGGAGTAGGCCATTCGGCCCTTCGAGCATGCACTGCCATTCAATACGATCATGGCTGATCATCCAACTCAGTATCCTGTACCTGCCTTCTCTCCATACCCCCTGATCCCTTTAGCCACAAGGGCCACATCTAACTCCCTCTTAAATATAGCCAATGAACTGGCCTCAACTACCTTCTGTGGCAGAGAATTCCACAGACTCACCACTCTCTGTGTGAAAAAAGATCTTCTCATCTCGGTCCTAAAATACTTCCCCCTTATCCTTAAACTGTGACCCCTTGTTCTGGAGTTCCCCAACATCGGGAACAATCTTCCTGCATCTAACCTGTCCAACCCCTTAAGAATTTTGTAAGCCTCTATAAGATCCCCCTCAATCTCCTAAATTCCAGCGAGTACAAGCCGAGTCTATCCAGTCTTTCTTCATATGGAAGTCCTGCCATCCCAGAAATCAGTCTGGTGAACCTTCTCTGTACTCCCTCTATGGCAAGAATGTCTTTCCACAGATTTAGAGACCAAAATTGTATGCAATACTCCAGGTGTGGCCTCACCAAGACCCTGTACAACTGCAGTAGAACCTCCCTGCTGTTGTACTCAAATCCTTTTGCTATGAATGTCAACATACCATTCGCTATCTTCACTGCCTGCTGCACCTGCATGCCTACTTTCAATGACTGGTTTACCATGACACCCAGGTCTCGTTGCATTTCCCCTTTTCCTAATTGGCCAGCATTCAGATAATAATCTACCCTCCTGTTTTGCCACCAAAGTGGATAACCTCACATTTATCCACATTATACTGCATCGCCATGCATTTACCCACTTACCCAACCTATCCAAGTCACCTTGCAGCCTCCTAGCATCCTCCTCACAGCTAACACTGCCCCCCAGCTTCGTGTCATCCGCAAATTTGGAGATGTTGCATTCAATTCCCTCATCCAGATCATTAATATATATTGTAAATAGCTGGGGTCCCAGCACTGAGCCTTGCGGTACCCCACTAGTCACTGCTTGCCATTCTGAAAATGACCCGTTTACTCCTACTCTTTGCTTCCTGTCTGCCAGCCAGTTATCTATCCACATCAATACTGATCCCCCAATACCGTGTGCTCTAAGTTTGTATGCTAATCTCTTATGTGGGACCTTGTTGAAAGCCTTTTGAAAATCCAGATATAACACATCCACAGGTTCTCCCTTATCCACTCTACTAGTTACATCCTCAAAAAATCATATAACATACGTCAGACATGATTTACCTTTCATAAATCCATGCTGACTTTGTCCAATGATTTCACCGCTTTCCAAATGTGCTGCTATCCCATCTTTAATAACTGACTCTAGCATTTTCCCCACTACCGATGTTAGACTAATTGATCTGTAATTCCCCGATTTCTCTCTCCCTCCCTTTTTAAAAGTGGGGTTACATTAGCTACACTCCAATCCTCAGGAACTACTCCAGAATCTAAAGAGTTTTGAAAAATTATCACTAATGCATCCTCTATTTCTGGGGCTACTTCCTTAAGTACTCAGGGATGCAGCCTATCTGGCCCTGGGGATTTATTGGCCTTTAATCCCTTCAATTTACCTAACACCACTTCCCGGCTAACCTGGATTTCATTCAGTTCCTCCATCTCATTTGACCCCCGGTCCCCTGCTATTTCTGGCAGATTTTTTATGTCTTCCTTAGTGAAGACAGAACCAAAGTAGTTATTCAATTGGTCTGCCATGTCCTTGTTCCCCATGATCAATTGACCAGTTTCTGACTGCAAGGGACCTACATTTGTTTTAACTAACCTTTTTCTCTTCACATATCTATAAAAACTTTTGCAGTCCCTTTTCTTTCATAATCTATTTTCCCTTTCCTAATTAAGCACTTTGTCCTCCTCTGCTGGACTGAATTTCTCCCAGTCCTCTGATAGGCTGCCTTTTCTGGCTATTTTGTATGCTTCATCGTCAGTTTTGATACTCTCCCTGATTTCCCTTGTTATCCACGGATGCACTACCTTCCCTGATTTATTCTTTTGCCAAACTGGGATGAACAATTGTTGTAGTTCATCCATGCAGTCTTTAAATGCCTTCCATTGCTTACCCACCGTCAACACTTTAAGAATCACTTGCCACTCTATCTTGGCCAATTCACGTCTCATACCCTCAAAGTTACCTTTTTTTAAGTTCAGAACCCTTGTTTCTGAATGAACAATGTCACTCTCCATCCTAATGAAGAACTTAACCATATTATGGTCACTCTTGCCCAAGGGGCTACGCACAACAAGACTGCTAACTAAACCTTCCTCATTACTACTCAATACCCAGTCTAGAATAGCCTGCTCTCTCGTTGGGTCCTCTACATGTTGGTTTAGAAAACTATCCCGCATACATTCCAAGAAATCCTCTTCCTCAGCACCCCTGCCAATTTGATTCACCCAATCTATATGTAGATTGAAGTCACCCATTTCTACTCTGACTAACACGTGGCACCGGTAGGAGTCCAGAGATTATTACCTTTGAGGTCCTACTTTTAAGTTTATCTCCTAGCTCCCTAAGTTCGCCTTGTAAGACCTCATCCCGTTTTTTACCTATATTGTTGGTGCCAATGTGCCCCATGACAGCTGTCTGTTCACCCTCCCCCTCCAGAATGTTCTGCAGTGACATCCCTGACCCTTGCACCAGGGAGGCAACATACCATCCTGGAGATTCGTTTGCCGCCGCAGAAATGCCTATCTATTCCCCTTACTATTGGATCCCCTATTACAATAGCCCTTCCACTCTTCTTTCTCCCCTCCTGTGCCGCAGAGCCGCGAATGGTGCCTTGAACTTGGCTGCTGCTGCCTTCCCCTGTTGCGCCATCTCTCCCAACAGTATCCAAAATGGTATATCTGTTTCGGAGGGAGATGACCGCAGGGGACTCCTGCACCACCTGCCTACTGCTACGTTGGCTAATGGCCACCCGTTCCCTTTCTGGCCGCTTAACCTGCGGTGTGACCAACTCCCTGTACGTGCTATTCACAAGCTTCTCAGCATCGTGGATGCTCCAGTATGAATCCAACCGCAGCTCCAATCGTTCAATGCGGTCTGCCAGGAGCTGCAGCTGGACACACTTCCTGCAAATGTAATCACCAGGGACACCGACAATATCCCTGATCTCCCACATATTGCAGGATGAACAAACCATGGGGCCGATCTCAAATGACATGGCTTGCCCCCAAATTAAATCAGCACACTATAAAAATCTTAATCCTTTAAACTAACCTTTACTAAAAAGCACTGAACCCTTTAGCTCACTTTACCTTTAACTCACTGAACCATTTAGCTCACTTTACCTTTAACTCACTTTACCTTTAATGCAAACCAGGGGTTGCACCCAATCAGCTGCTTCCACCAATCAGCGCTTTCACCAGAACACTTGCGTGGAACGTTACAGGTTTGGGTACTCCTCCTCTTGCTCCAACATCTGCTGGGCCTCTGTTAAAACAAAGCCCCGTGCTCAATTTTTAAACTCACCACCCGGAGACTCCTCCTCTTACTCCAACGTCTCCTGGGCCTCTGTTAATTAATCAGCAGCAACAGGATGATGGGTGAATAAGTAAACTACAAGCAGCAGGATTTTGGATGACTTCAACTTTACCAAGAGGAAGGCAACTATAAGTATTCAATGCATTGACAAAATTATTTCTGGAGATAACAAATATATGGATGGTTTTAGCAGTAGATGAAATGGGAAAGGGTAGAGCTTTATCATATGAACATCATCATGACGCAATTGTGCCTTTGTAATTTGTATTCATTATGACAAAACAGTCTAGTTATCATGAAGTGCCTAAGAATAAGTGGGACCATTGGGTCCTTGTCACATAGGAGGCCTGGTCCCCCAATGCAATCCGGACCCCCAACGCAATATTCCACCACACCCATAGCCCCCAACTGCACAGGGGCAGCCCATTTCCCATCATCCACAGAACTCTCTCCAACTCCTCTTCACCCTCCCTATTCTTTCCTCTCTCCTCCTCCCCTCCCCTCCTCAATCCCTCCCTCACCTTTCCACTACCCTCAGTCACTTCCTCCCTCCATAACTCTCTCCCCTCCATACCCCCCTCTTATCCCACTATCCCCCACCTCCCCCACTCCTCACCTCCCCGTATCCCCCCACTATTCCACCTCACCTCCCACACTGCCCTCCCCTCCATCTATTCCCACTCCCTTCCTCCCCACTCTCCTCTTCTCCCTCTATCCCCCCCTCCTCTCCAACTCTCCATCCTCACCGCCTCCTTCTTTCCCCTCTCCTTCTAACCTCCCCCAATCCCTCCCTCACCTCTCCTTTCCATACCCGCAGTCACTCCCTCCCTCCACATCTGCTCTCCCCTCCGTACGCCCCTCCTCGTCCTCTATCACTCCTGCTCACCTCCCCCACTTTCCCCTCCCACTCCCTCTCCCTCCCCCCTCCTCTTTTTGTTACATAAATTCCAAGATATTTAATTTTTTCATTTGCAATCTTAAAAGGATATTGTTGTAATATATGTAAGTTATTTCCCATTATTGGCATAAGTTCACTTTTATTCCAATTATTTCTATATCCTGAAAACAATCCAAATTGAGTTATTAAATCTAACAAGTTAGGGATACTAATTTGTGGTTTTGTGATATAAAGTAATACATCATCTGTGTACAAAGAGATTTTATTTTCAGTTTCTTTAGTTTCATACCCATATATTTCAGGGTGTGATCTTACAGATTTTGCTAGTGGTTCTATTGCAGGTGCAAACAGTAGTGGAGATAAAGGGCAACCTTGTCTGCAGCCTCGGAATAAGTTAAATTTAGTTGTTAAAACTTGGTTTATTAATATTCTAGTTGTTGGTCTGGTATATAGTAATTTAACCCATGTTATAAACTTCTCTCCCAGTTGAAAAAAATTCCATAACTGAAAATAAATAAGACCATTCAATAAATAAGACCATTCAATCTGATCAAAAGCTTTCTCTGCATCCAACGCTATAATTGATAAATCCCTATTAATGTTTCTTTTCGAGTATATAATATTCTCAGATTGTTTGAAGAGTATCGTTTTGGTATAAATCCTGCTTGATCTGAATGAATTAGTTTATTAATCACTTTATTTAGTCTTTGTGCTAATATTTTTGTTAATATTTTTTTGATCAGTATTTTATAGCTGCTCTCCCCTCCCTACGCCCCTCCTCGCCCTCTATCCCTCCTCCTCACCTCCCCCCTCCTCTCCCTCAATTCCCCCATGCTCCCTCCTCACCTCCCCAGGATCTCGAGGTTGCTGCTCGTCTGACTGGAGGTTGGCTTGACCAAAGAGCTGACGAGAGGCCATGCCGACCAAAGGCCGGGCAGAGGCGGGCGGGCAGAGACAAGCGGGCTGAGGCGGGCAGGTGCGGTGACTGACAGCAGACACAGCCAATCAGTGTGGCGATGGTGCAGAGGAGGCGTCGCTGTGACAGGAGAGGAGACCAATCAGCGTATTTTTTAAGATTTTTAAACCTTAATAACTTTTAAAATATACCATCAATTGGAACAAAACTTGTTGCACTCGAGCACAGGAGAATGGTGAGGAAGATAGTGAAATCACTATCGTAGTGCTATCGTGTACCATTTTTGTGCAAATAGAAAAACCACACAAACCGGAAGAGCATAAGAGCAGAGTTTTAGTTATATATTGAAGTAAGAAGATAGATGTTTGCAAACACAGTTTGACACAATGTGACGCAATGAAACATTGGAACAAGTGAGCAAAAAATTGGTTAAACATACAGGCTTGAAATGGGCTTCACAGCAAGTGGAGAAGGTAATATGATAGAAAAGGTTTGGAAGGGCACTTGAAAGCTCAGACAGTTACAGGCATGTTCAACAGCATGGGTGTCATTAAAAGTGGAGATGTGTAAGAGAAGAGCCTTGGGAAGCACAGAGATTTCAGACATATCTCTGCCTATAGAAGGTTATAAAGCGTGGAATGATTTCATCCTCTATGACAAGATTATAGAGGAACATAGAACAGTACAGCACAGGACCAGGGCCTTTCTGACCCCCGTCAGCGCATTCCAGGCATCTATCACTCTGTGTTAAAAAAAACTCAACCAAAACATCTCCTTTACATGTGCGCCATTTGATTTTAAGCCATGCCCTCTAGTCATTGATATTTCTATTTTTGGAATACGATTCTGATTGTCTACCCATCTATGCCTCGCATCTACATAACTGAAAGTCTGATCTTGACCACTTCCTGTTTTTCTGTTTCATGATTTTAGAAAAAAACGCTGCCACTTACTGTTGTTATTTTTAGCCATCTTACTCAGAGTCACCCTCCGCTGTGCAGGACAAGAGGATTTTTCTCATTGATTAAAAATAAAAGTTATTAGTGTTTAAAAATATTGAGATTCTCTCTGCTGCCACTGCTGGTAGGAGGGGGAATGAACTATAAAACCCAGAAGTGTTGTGCCTCAGTCAGTCTCTGCAAGATGGAGGAGGCGAGAGGGTCATGTCTCTCTGAGCTGTGAAGAACACTAAACACATGTCTACTCAACTGAGTGCCCTTAATATGGTTTGAAAATGAAAATGTGGTCGCTTTGAAATGCTGCACTGCAAATGGTTGTTGTTGGTGGTTGCTTTGAAATGCTGCATTGCAAATGGTTGTTGGTGGTGGTAGCTTTGAAATGCTGCACTGCAAATGGTTGTTGGTGGTGGTTGTTTTGAAATGCTACACTGCAAATGGTTGTAAGTCTAAACTTGACAACTTCCTTTTTGCATTGTATATTGATTTTAGATAAAATGCTACCACTTACGGCTATGATTTTTGGCCCAGTTACACATGCTCCGCTCATCAGAGGATTCTTCCCATCAATTAAAAATAAAAGTGTTATTAGTGTTTAGAAAAATAATCTCTCTCCTGTCAATCACGCCATGACGGCCATGCCCATTCTGGTGGGAGGGGGGAAGGATTATAAAACCCAGAATTGTGGGTGTGCCCCGCAGGTTCTTATTAAATCTTTCCCCTCTCTCTTTAAAGCTATTTCCCCTTGTTGTAGATATCCCTTCTTTGGATAATAGGTCTCTGCGCATTAGCCCCATGTATACCCCTCATGATCTTATACATTTTGAAAGTCAAAGGTAGGTTGTTTGAGTCTTCTCTTGATGGAGATGTTCATTGTCTGGGACTTCTGTGCAGTGATGTAATTTGCCATTGAGAGGCCTAATCATTGTCCAGGTCTCAACGCATGCAGCCATGGACTGCTTCATTTGGTCAGGAGCTGTACATAGAATTCAATATTCTGCAATTATTAGTGAACATCCCTACTTCTTCCTCTTGGTGGAAAAAACATGAAACAACTGAAGGTAGTTTGGACAAGGGCACTGCCCTGAGGCACTGCCCTAGAACTGAATGATTGATTTCAACAAACATAGCCATCTTCCTAGAGTGAAATAATGATACCAGCCATCATTTTACCAGGGGGACAATACCACATTGTTAAATCCTGTTCAATATAAAAGGAAATCACTCTTACATCATCTTTGGAATTCAACCTTTTGGTTCACGCCGAGATAAAGTCTGGAGTCAAGTGGTCGGAGTTGACAAGGGTTTTGCTGGGTGCGTACTGATGATTGAGATTAAATAATTGGATGAGAATTGGATGGATTTGATCCTTCCTGCTTTTTGTGAACATGCCATTTGTAGGTAGTTTTCCACATTGTCATGTGGATGACAGTGATGCAACAGTACTGAAACTGTTTGGTTAGTATAGTTCCGGAGTTCAAATCTTCATACTACAACTGTGATGTTATCATAAGGTTATAAAGTTATGTGATGTGAGCAGAATTATGCCATTCAGCCCATCAAGTCTACTGCGCCATTCAATCATAGCTGATCTATCTCTCCCTACTAAACCCATTCTCCCGCCTTCTCCCTATAAGCCTTGACACCTGTACTAATGAAGAATCTATCTATCTCTGCTTTAAAAGTATCCATTGTTGGCTGGTCCCATGGCTTTTGCGATCTAAAGAAACACTGGACCTAGATTTCATATGGAACAAATAATACAAATAGGTAGAGTCAGATTGGTTCTATGATTTGATGTATGCAAATAAATATTTTGAGACATGATGACACAAGTAGCTCAATTTTCCACCAGATCCCAAGATTAAATAATCTGCTCAGCATTACTGATGAAAGTATTGATTACTGAAATGTGAAAGTAGAAGAAAAAATATTGTATAAAATACATTGCTGTTTGTTGTTTTGAACGGCAAGCGAGAGAGATTTGAACAATTTAAGCAACCAGAAGGTTCAGGAGAATAATCTTCTGGGAAATTAAAATTCCAACAGTGTAAACTGCCCAGGGAAAGGAATGTGGACAAGGAAAGGCAGCAGGAGATCTACCAAAAAGGAATCTCTGAATTACTGCTTCAATACACAGCAGTGTTCAGCATCTGGAGAGATTTTCTTTATCCATAATCATCGCATGCATTAATCTCTCAGAGGTGACAGGCTGTAAGAAAATTATAGATCGAATATTGCTGCCTCAAAGCAAAAATAAATATATTAACTGATGAGTCCAAGAGAGCTTCCCATAGTTGAATACAGTCAGAAAGATTCCAGGTAATTTAGCACTGAGGCATTATGATTATGTTACCATATTGATAATCAGCCATTCTAGACTATTAACCAAGGTGACATACTGTAAGTTTTAAAAACGCCATTGCAATTAGGGAATTTGTATTGATTGGCTTGCATAAGTCTGGAATAGAAAAGACTAATATCAGTAATAGTAACCATGAAAATCCAGGGTTGTAGTAAAAACCCATCCGATTCATATGACTTTAGAGAAAAGTAGATGTTCAAGCTTTACCTGACATTATGTGAGACACCAGATTCCAGACTATAAGATCCAATCTGATACTTCATTCATCATCATCGGAGGGAAATTGGTCTGTCGACAGTCACAACACACAAGGTACACAAAAAATTGAAATTAATGGGGCTGTCCCACTCACACACACATTTATATATAAATATACACCGTTTCATTTTCTCGTTTATAACATTGTTTACAGAGTACTATGTTTACATATTCTGTTGTGCTGTCTCAAGTAAGGATTTCATTGTTCTAACTGGGACGTTAGAGAATAAAACATTCTTGACTCTTGACTTACTCCGCTAATGTGTGGGATAGAACTAGTGTACGGGTGATCGATGGTCGGCATGGACTCGGTGGACCAAAGGGCCTATTTCCACTCTGTATCTTTAAATTAAACTAAAAATACTAAAACCAGAGGGAGGCTAAAGAAGAGTCTCTACCCGAAACGTCACCCAATTTCTTCTATCCGGAGTTGCTGGCTGCTCCGTGGAGCTCCCCCGCACAATTAAAGCATGGCATAGTTTTCACCCCCAACCAGACGCAACAAAATTTAAGGAACCTCTTTTTTCCCCCAAGAACCCTTTTTTGCTTAAGTCCAATCAAGAGAGTTTTATTGTCATGCGTCCCAGATAGGACAATGAGATTCTTGCTTGCTGCAGCACAACAGAATATGTAAACATAATACAGAACAGGAGATAAAAGTTCAGTGTGTTTATATACCATAGACCATCTATATACACAATAAATAAATGGATAAAATGCAATAGGCTGTTATTGTTCAGCCCTCCACCACCTCCAATTTAAATTCCATTTAGAATATTTAAGGAGGAGCAGGAAACCAGAAGCAAGAGTTACTCCAGGGAGTTACTCCAGATCCAGGGTCAGGGAGTGATTCTGCGTTGGTTTTCAGCGGTCGCGATGAGGCGGTGACTGGACAGCATTGGCGGCCAGATCTACAATTGAAAGCGAGGGAGAAAGTGCCCAGCGCCGACCAGTTGTTGTGGCAGTGCGCATGCGCAGGTAGGCAGATGATATGCTGGCCATGGTTGTGTACATGTGCAGGGGGAAGATGTGCTGGCCGTAGCAGTTCACATGTGCAAGGCGGCCTGCCGTGCCGGCGGATGAGGAGCGAGTGGAGAACGGAGACCGGGCGGCTCAGACATGGATACAGATGGCGGGCGGAGATTGACAGACAGAGAAAGCGAGAGATAGAGAGGGGGGCTCGCCCAGAGTTGGATGGCAGGTGTCCTGCCTTGGCCGGATGCCGCCTAGATTTCGAAGCCCTAGGCTTCAGCCTATGAAGCCTAGTGGTAAATCCGGCTCTGCAAGGCCCCCCTAGATCTCGAGGCCCTAAGCTTAAGCTTGTCAAGCTTATATGTAAATCCGGCCCCGAGTGGGCCCGCTTTCTGCACTTGCGATGCAGCTCAACACCCTTGATCGCAAACTTGTGTTTGGGGGTTCGTTGAAATCCCGGATGAGCCCCCAATGTAAATAGCTCATTCTAAGCTTACCCTCAGTCAACTTTGGTTACAACAAAATGAAAATATCCATTTTCAGTTATAAATCTCCAAGTGACGTTATGTCCCCCTTTACAGCTACTGTATGTTTTAATTAAGTTCAAGACTATGAGGCAGTTCATTGACCATAAAGTTGCTGCCTAAAAGTGCCAGGGACCCGGAATTGATCCGGAATATGGGTGCTGTCTGTATGGAGTTTGCTCCTTTTCCCTTTGATCGCATGGGTTTTCTCCAGGTGCTCTTGATTCCTTCCACATTCCAAAGGTGTGCAAGAAACTATTTCAGACACAACCCGAAGTGTAATACTTTACTTTTGTCCAGAGATTCTTTCTGACCTGTTGAGTTACTCTAGCTTCTTGTGTCTATCTTCATTTTAAACCAGCATCTGCAGTTCCTTCCTACACCCACCATCTCTCGCACACACACAATTTGAATTCGAGAGCCCGCATACGTGGAGATATACGTGCTAAAACTAGTTGGTCCGAGAACGAGCCCAGATTTGCAGAATCAAATTTCCAAATACAGAATTTCACATTGAAGTACAACTCGTATGGTAGAATTCGAATGTTGTGTAGATAGAGTTTGTGCATGTTTTGATTTCGATTCAGAATAGCGGCTGATCAACAGTGAATAGTAACCCTCTGATCAATTGTTGATTAGTACCTGATAGCGAAGAGTAACTGAGACAGAAACCAGGTTTACTTGGTGGAAAGTACCCCGATGCAAAAGTTACCCCTAATTCTGCAGAACTTAGAGAGGAGGGATAGAGGTCGCCCTATAGAAGTCCAGTCTTAGCAGGAGGAAGGTAACATTTAGGAGGAAAAGTGGTAATTTAATAAGTAGTACCCCTCAGCAAAGGGCACTCTTTGGTATCAGAGGCTGAGGTTCACTGATTGATAGCAGCGTGACGTGGCATTGAGATCGAGTGTTTGTAAACTGTCCATTGGCCTGTTAAATTATTTATGTAAATTGTAAAAATCCAGCATCGTCTTTTTTAGCATCTTTATTGGATCCAAATTGTATAAATACTTTGTGTATGTAAAAAGATTTAGAGTGTGTTAAGATAGAGAAATTTAAGATTTAGAGTGTGTTAAGTTCACGGACCGCTACTTGTATTGTCTGTGTGAGTGCTTAAGGATATTTGGGTGTTAGATAATTGAAGTAAAAGTGCGTTTGAAATAAATATTTCTATTTGTTGCTTAAATTGTACTGCTCTGCCTTTATATGATATTCTGTTCTTGCCAGGTAACTGATTTTGATCTGGTAATGTAACTAATTCTGCTCTTGTATTGTTAGAACTGTTTGCTTGAATTGTGTGATCTAGTGTAATTTAAAATAGTCAAATTAAATGAGAACCTACCAGTTTGAAGTTTGATCTTTATTTTATGAGGAGTTACGATGCGGGATTACGTGAAGAACCCCGTTCAGTCGCACGTGCGTCAACCTTCAAAGCAGCGGTGTGAAATCACAGGTAATAGTGATTGAAGTATAATAGTAAGAAAACAGAAGACTAGAACTACCAGATGATATTTATGAGGGTTGGGAGTGGAGGGCACGTAATCCCTCATCGTAATTCCTCATGAAAATAAAGATCAAACTTACTAAGGAGTCACTGAGTGACTACGTGAAGATTTCAAAGCTCTGTGATTTTGTGCCATGTGAAACGAGTATGCACAACCACAACTGCTTCATTGACAAATGAAGGAAAAACATTCATAATGCATACAGTCATGACATAGATTTAAAACATGCTGATGCTGTTTAAATTAAGTAATAATATTTCCATCTCCGAGATGGAAAGTATTACCAGAACGTAAATAGAGTTGACAAATACCTCTGGTTCAGCAATGGGTTATTATAAATGTTTGGAGATTCGTTCATTGGACCATGCTGCAGCCGTAAGGATGTGGCCCAGCGGAATGTAAATACCCTTGCTGCTGATGTTGTAGCAGCCCTGGTGGAATGAGATCTGGAATCAGAATCCATTCCTACATAAAGCAAACTCCGTTTTATCATCTGGAGTGGCCTGAAGTGAACGCTCTTCTCAGTTTTTTGTAACTAACAACATTGCTAGTTCAGAACCTCGAAGGCTCTTGGTGACCTTGACGTATTGTTGTATATATGTGTGCTTACGTTACCAAAGGTCCCCTGGTTATGCCTGTGACTATTTTGAGACCTGACACCCCTGCTGGTCTGCTCAAGTATTTATAACATAAAATATTATATATTATTATTTACAGATGTAATCATCCTGTACCCATAGCAATTATGTAGCGACTGAACATGCTGTGCTAAACCAGCACCAGAAGGATAACTACCTAATGAGCTCCAGCCAAATTTAAAGATGGAGCTGGAGACTCCTGGTGAAATAGTGTTCACAGTGTCAACATCCCATACGGCATTGTACTTGTCCTGGGAGACCTTGTGTTGAAGATATCCTTACAACTTGATATCCGATGTGAACCCGACAGAACGGTTCTTGTTTGCTACAGCCAACTCAATGAGAAAGCACATTGACACAGTTAATGGCTGTATAACTCAATAATTAACAAAAGATCATTTAACATGAACTCCAAATGTCAGCAATTTATACCATTTTCAATGTAACATGAGCATGAAACAAACTCTTTCATCTCCTGGAAAAAAAGTCCTGCTTTTTGGTGCTATCCAAGCACTTTGAACACATAGAAGGATAGATGTAACAACCCAAGCCTTAGGGCAGTTTATTAAATCTGCAGAACATAATTTCAGTTTATCATGCAACGGCTGATTTCCCAAGCCTCAGGCTGAACCAGCAACGTTACGTTTAAAAAAAAAACAATATAAGGTTATATTATTATTCCTGACAAATCGGAAATCAAGTTGCATAAGACAATCACACAATAGGAACCTAAAGCGGCCTCTTAATGACTTTATTTGAAGCCTCGAAAGATGAAGCAAAATGGAGGAGCCATTAAAGACCTTCCTTCTCCTTGTGGCAAGAATGTATCTTTCACCACTGTTATGCCACATATGTTGCAACCAGTGAATAAGCATGAAAAACAACATATCTATATTTGGTGTTCCATTTAACCAGAGTTTCATAATACGGTGTGATTCAACACCAATTTTGTGTTGCCATTGACCTATACTTGATGATTCTCCTGTGGCAAACGAGATTATGTAACCATTACAGGGGGGTCTTTAATTGATTGCACCCACATGACTAACATATGCCACCATCATAATGTATCAACATTAAGTTGAGCATGCAGATATGCATATTTGCTCAATTACTCTTTAACCCATACAATGCCCATGGGTCTGCAGATAGTTGATATCAATAAGAGAAGAATTGGTGAGTCATGCAAATCTGCTCCACCTCCAAACTAGAGATGATATTTACAATTTTATGTCTGTCATAAACGGCAACTGTGACCCGATTTCCGAGCCATTCTTGCAAGACAATCCTGGCCCTTATACTGAGCCTGCCCAATTCTACCCTGCTTGGAGTGCTAGTATTGTCCATATTTACATGGTTAGACCCCTCGAAGTAGATGATAATGTCGCAATCATTTGTATTGTATAACCAAGTGTACATCTTACCAAGTTGTAAGTGGTCCCTTATTTGTAGAGTTGCACAGGTAGAGTGCGTGGAACCTCTGGCCAGCTTTCATGCTGCCACCAGCTTCAGTGAACCGCTTACTGCCAATGAAGACGTGGGGTGCGTTGTCGCCGAAACTATGAAACCTTACTCCTTCCAATAGCTTGTGTTTCGTCCTCCAGGTTTTGCCTATGGAAAGGTCTTGCCTGAATAGAAGATTCGGCGGCCAGCTCTAATGTCCGCCTGATAGCAGTGCTCACTGCATATGTGTTGGGATGGCAACCTTGCTGCCAGGCATAGACCTCTGGCGCGTGCCCTGCATTCCTTCGGCA